>JAQPZY010001440.1:2135000-2735000 GCA_029931535.1 Margaritifera margaritifera | reverse complement strand
TTTAGTCAATTGACAGAATTAAAATATTTAAATCTGACTGATTATAAATCTAGACGAACACAAACTGAAATCTGGAAATGTTCAGTAGTGGTAAAATAGTAATAACGTGCTAGACATTATAGCATTATGGAGCAAAAAAGAAATTTTCCTAACACTGCACGGAACTCCCGAGCACGTGCTCTAAAGTTTGCATTTCAGTGTAAATTCAGTGTTTTAGGTTTGTTGGGGGGGGGGGGAGTTAAGCAGAAGCGGACGTCAATTTGGATTTTCAGCAAGGTGTGCTTCTCGTCAAGTCAGTGCATAAGTTTGTTCATATATCTTTCAAATAAATTAAAATCATAAACTTATTGCAAAAGAAGTTGATCAACCTTTTATAAACAGTAATGTGTACTGAATATACAAGACTTTTGAAATTATTTCTTTATTGTCCAAATATGATTGAAATAAAAACGACTGATTCTTCCAATGGTATCTGGTTGTAAATCACTCTTGACGTCTCAGTCTTTCCATAGGTGGTCTTCATTCATTGGCTGTTCAAATGTCAATCAGTAATGTCGACTAGCCCCTCCACAGTGGAGTTGACATCGGCGTGCCTGCCGAGACTCTGTGGTGATTTGTAGGTATTTATGCCTCAACTGCGGAGTCTTATCGTGGAGCTAAAGTGGAGGGGATTAAGTCACCCACCGCGAAGCATGGGGTTCCGAAAAATCATGTCAGCTGTACTGTAGAAAAACATATGCTTATTTGTATCTCTGTGCTTTCAAAGAAGTGCAGGGATATTGTGAAACAGTCTCTGTTCCATATACGCAGGCATACATATAGGTGTTATGTCCTTAAATTCCTTCTACATTGTTAAAGAGCGAAACCATTTTTAAAAAAAAAATGTTTCTTTGACAATACTTGCATGCTCGTAATACATTAGAACTACATCCACTATCTCGCAAATCCAGCCCTTCAATGCTAAAAAAGACTTTCGCCCCATGTTATGTGGCTTGTTTTAGCAAGCAAAGTGTTAAAACATTGACTGCTTGCCAAATTGGAAGTCAGACATGAGTGGTCTCCCCATAAATAAAGGAACCGGTGCTAAATCCAATCAATTTGTTACTATTGGAGTAGATGTGCATGCTCTTCCAGGGATGTCAGTGAGGGAAGGACTTTGGAGAGTGTGTCCATATTTAACTCTAAAAATTGGTTTCTTCTTTAAATACATTACCCAGATCATAATACATTTAGGAGACTAAAAGCAGGAAGGATTTACATCCCCTAATCCAAAGTTGGTCCTGTCCCAGGTCTTTTAATCTCAAATAACTCCAGAATTGTATGCCGCACTGAGAACTGGCATGTGTGATCAATGACCTCAAGTGTCAACAGACTTGTACCACAGAGTGATGCCCAGGGGTCTTTTCCATTTCCCTACAACCAGGAACTGGATCATAACATAGAACCATTAACACCACCACATTACAACCATATATATATATATGCAAATTACAAACTGAACATGGACCCCAGGGTTACTCTGCCCCGGAACATAGCTCCTGGGTAATAACTTGAAACTAGTGAGATCCATACCCCTTCTTATGGGCCATGAAAAGACTTAATTTATACATGCAACTGACACTGGCCCAAGGATGCCCCTAGAGGGACTTTGCCTCTGGGTCATAGCTTGAAAACTACATTTTTACTAGGCATGAAAAGACAAATGCACATAACTGACTGACATTTACCCTTGGGCACTCCTTACCATTAGGGACCAAACCAAGCAGCTCAAACTTTGGTGTGGAGGTCCAAACAGCGAAGTGTGGGGATATGGGTTTTACAAACACAGGATTCTAGTTTAAATTAGTGAAGGCTGTGTATACCTATTTATGATATGAACTTATTGATGGTGAAATGCATCACAATCCAACTATATGTAAAATTTCTATATTTATATTTATAGACCATATTTTACAGCATATTACTTGCATATGATTGATCAAAGAGGAGATAGCAAAATAGAAAGCCAGTAGCAATACTATATATGTCAGTATGTGAGTGCTTACGAAATACCCCCTTCTCTAAAAGTAATCAGATTACAAAATCCATTCTTATACAAATGGATACCAAGTTTCATGAAGATAGCTCAAATGGTTCAGGAGATATTAATTGGAGAATGGATCGGAAGTTATTAACTGTAAGGAGTGTGACAGATATGGCCAGTGGGAATAACTCCTAAAATGCATATCAGACAGAAGCCTTTCTTTTACAAGACCCATTGTCTAGTTATGATACAATAGCATGCTAAGTTTCATGAAGATACTTCAAATGGTTATGGAGAAATGAAGTATAAATACAATGTTCAAACATGGGGAGATAACTCTCTAAAAGTACTAATCTGACAAAGATGAATCTTATGGAACACACTTGCTTGTCGTGATACAAATGCATATCATGTTTCCTTAAGATATCTCAGATGGTTCAGGATACATTAACTGGAGATGAGTGTGATGGATGGATGGATGATTAGTGAATGAAAACTCTCTATATTTTATAGGACAAAATGTCATGTCGTGCTACAAATGCAATACATAGTTTCATTAAGAAATCTGAAAGGGCTCATGAGATATTAAGTAAACTAAAGTGCAACAGATGGATGGATCGACAAGCTGACTCCAGTACCCCCCAAACTTCGTTTGCAAGGGCTATAACACAGTACTATAATAGAACAAAATAGTCATGCCAATCACATAATTAGAACAGAATAATCGCCAAGGAAATCAAATTTTACATCTTAAACTTAAAGATATGTGCTTATTTTTGCTATAAAAATAATGTACGGCCAGTTTGCACTTTTTCCATATATACTTATTTTCAAGTATATTGTATTTTCTTGTTTTCTTGCATACTATTGTCAACCAACTTTGATGAGCTCAAACTCAGAGCTGACATCACATTAATGCACTAAGAGATTAGCGTTTAGCATGTTTATTCTGTGTACACCCTAATCTGTCAATGCATTCTATGATGAAAGTTCTTGGTCCACATTTTTGCTGTTGGGTGTATGTAGACACAATACAATATGGTAACAAGAATAAAAGCAAGATGATTTGGCCCTACCCTCTGGCACAATCTGCTCGTTCTCTTTGGGATCCCATCTCTGTTCTTTTCTCCTGGCACCACTCACGATAACATAGTCATGATTCTTGGAAAAAATAAAGACACCTCCTTAGTCAGGCTGCTGAATGAAAATGAGTATATTGATGTTGCTATAATAAATTACACTCATCTTTTTTCCGCATAAGATACAAATTATATGTTTGAAAAATAATACAGTTAAGTGTAGAAATTTAATATATAGGGCTCTTTTATCATTACACACTCAATTTAAACACATACAAATCTCAACAGTTAAAAACAAATAATCTTGCAAATGTATTTTTAATTCCTTTGTTTATACAGATTGGTTGGTGCAGTGTATATCCTATATGTCCCTATGGTTTGTTTTTTTCAGGTACTAATTTTAAGTATAATAACAGGGACAGAAGAGTACAGGGCTCAGCAGTCTGTAACAACCAAGCTTGCACCAGACAGGGCAAACAGATTATGGCCACTGGTAGCTTATGACGAGTGTTTACTTTGATGTAGGGTCAATAATGTGGGCTCCAAATTGCTTTTTCATCCACTAAAACTGAGAATATTTATACCAGGTGTCACCAGTGCCTCACACATGTGGTAATCCTCAGTGTGTGTCATCATTTGATTAAACATAGGTCAGTGAAGCCACTAATCCAAGAAGAGGTTCCATTACTTTATTTGCTTAGACCCTTTCTTACTTGAATTGACAAAGCAAAGCAAACAGACACTGATCAAAGTTGTCCACTACAACCAATAAAATTGGGCCTTCCATTCCAAATCTAATGAACAGCACATGATAAGTTTAAATCGTAAACAAATACTATCTACTGATCAGCTGAGCTAGATAGATGTGATATTTTTTAGTGTAATTCACTGTGAGAAATTCCAGGAATTCAAGACAAGACCATTTCTTCCTTGTAAATGCTGAATGTTGAAACCAACTCTGATATTCTTCAGCAATAACAAGACTTTCAAATTAGCTGCTGTGGATGTCAGATTGGCACCATTTCCATTTAGAAAACCCATGATGATATGACTTCCTGCTTTGGAGAAGTAACAATAACAAGAGTTTTAAGATGGCTGCCATGGTAGTCATATTGGATATCAGATTGGCACCATTTCCATTTAGGATCAATTAGACATCATAAGAAGTCTTTTGTTGAAAGCACAAGCACAATATCGATATGGCCAGCCATATAGAAGTGTCCATAGCAAGATTTTCAAAATGGCCATTGTGTTGGCCATATTGGAAGTCAGATTAGCAACCTTTTCATGTAGGACCAACCAGACAACATAACAAGTCTTTTGGTGAAAATCCCATGGCAATATTACTTTTTGTTTAGGAGAAGTAGCTACATATTTTTTTTAAAAGATGGCTGCTATATTGGAGGTCAGATCAGCACTATTTTCATTGGCGACCACACAGACATCATAAGAAGTCTTTCAGTGAAAACCCCATGCTGATATGACCTTTCATTTAGTAGTGATAAGAAGATTTTCAAAATGGCCACTATGGTGGCCATATTGGATGTCGGAGCAGCACCATTTTCATTTCGGACAAACTAGACATCATAAGAAGTCTTTCAGTGAAAACCCCATGTTGATATGACCATCCATTCAGAAGGAGTAGGAATAACAAGATGATTTTCAAGATGGTTGCTGTGGTGGCCATACTGGACATCAGATCGGCACCAATTTTATTTAGGACCAACTAGACATCATAAGAAGTATTCTGGTGAAAATCTCATGTCAATCTGATTTTCCACTCATGAGGAGTAGCATTAACAAGATTTTCAAGATGGCTACTGTGGTGGCCATATTGGATGTCAAATTGGTATTAGTTTCATTTAGGACCAACTATATATCATAAGAAGTCTTTTAGTGAAAACCCCATGTTGATATGACCATCCATTCAGGAGAAGTAACAATACGATTTCTTTTAAGATGGCCATATTGGATGTCAGATTGGCACCATTTTAATTTAGGGACCAACTAGACATCATTAAGTGTCTTCTGGTGAAAATACTATGTCAATATGCTTTCCCTTCAGGAGCAGTATAGATGACAAGATTTTCATGATGGTTGACATGGTGGTCACACTGGATGTCGGATTGACACCATTTTCATTTAGGACCAACTAGACCATGGGATAAATGTAAGTGTAAAATTTCATGGCAATCCTCCAAGTAGTTTATAAGGAGTAGCAATAACAAACTTGTTTTAATTGACAGACAGACAATGGATAACAGACCATCCCATAAGCTCTTCTGGTCTATGGCCAATAGAACTGAAGATGGATAAAATAAGATTTTCATGTGGAATTTACATTATACCAGGGTTGTGACTGAATTGAAACAGAGCCCAAAAACTAATAAGGCCTGTTTGACTGTCCTCATGTTAATAGTTACATGTTTTCTGTTTTCAAGTCATAATGGACTGGGTGACTTGAATGAAACTTAGCCAAGTATTACGGTGTGTGTCATAATGTGTATTCTGTGACATATCCTATTATTATAGCTCAAATTTTCGTTAGGGATTAACATTTTATCACTAAATTCATATTAAGCATAAGATTGTACCTTAAATGAAGTTCAATGATGAGTACTGTTCCATTCCTACTGCCAGTACTCAGTGATATATTCTTTTTTTTTGGGAGGAATTTACATTACACGATAACTGAAATTTGATTTGAATGAGGCTCACTACAAACTGAAATAACCATTTACTTACTTACCTCATAGGTAATTACTTACCAGCTGGATTGTGAATTGCAGAAATATCTATTTGTGACTTTCAGGTTATTTGTTTTACTTTGAAAAGTATTAATTAAAGGCTGTCAATCAATATTTGTTTTTGTTTCTTTACATAATGCTACATGGCTAAATAAATTAAATATTTTATATACCTGAGCTCTTTGTTAATATTTGGATATTTTGACCTCTTCTGTAATCAATATGATACAGTTTCAGTTACACAAAACATAATGGAAAATGAACAACAAATGTATTTTTATTTCATATTTAAAGAGATTTTGATATTATTCTTTGCTGTCTAAACCAAGCTGCCTTTTAATAATTGTTTTAAATCTTTATGTAATGCAAGTGACATGCGAAAAGTTGAATTATAGTGTATTAAGAATTGCGGAATCTAGGTAACCAGACTTCCCACTCTGGTAGCCCAGTGGGCAACCAAGCTTTCTGAAAAATGTTCTGACCCTGAATAAAAATGTTGTTGAGATTAACTTTTTCAGTTAGCAAGTACTACTTCTCTAGGCTAAAAGATGATACAAAGATTTGAACAATACAGGTAAACAGGACAAGAAAATATATTGTTCACCTTCCAGTGTTATCTGTGATTAAGTGGTTATCTTTCCTGCCTGAAACTGATAAACACTTTATCATAGTTCTTAAACAAGTTTAAAGTTATTAAGTTTTTGTTACTTCTGATACATTAGAAAATGCATTATTATTATTATTGCAAATTTTCCATGTGCAAATTCAGTGATCCTCCTGTTGTATGGCTCCTCTCATGAAACCATTCCCTGATTATATGCTATTGTATCCTGCAGCAAAATGATGTTTTTACCATTTTGCCCCCCCCCCCCTCTTTCACGAAATAGGTCAACCCTTTTATAATGTCATCTTGTGATGGCAGAAGCAGGGATATCCACATACTGTATAGAGGGTATTTTTCACAGACATCAAATTTTGTGATTGCATCCAAAAAGGCATATCTTAAATTTTCACAAGTTACAATTTCATTATTGGAGATCTTTGGAGGTTATAATATATATTGGATAAATTTTGAAGGGATTTATTTTGACAATTCTATTTTATGGCCACTAAGTTGCTGAAATTACTCTGCTGCTAAAAATACCTGATGAATGGTAAATTTCAAAACCATAATGTGTGGAACTATACATTACCTTTGGATCTGTCTTGATATCAAAGTAGTTATCACAAAGGTGGCATTTCATCCTAAACTGGTAGATGGGTGTGCTAAAGTAGTTGCCAACTTTCTTCTTTTCTGCATTGTATCTGACGCCCATCCCAATGTGACTGTTGCACCCATCGCACCAGATATTATAGGGCATTTCAAATCTGGAAAATAAGAGGCAACTTGTCATTGTAAGGTTAAGAATGAATTAATTCTTCTTGTACAAACAAGCACAGATGATTTAAGAATAGCAGCAGTAGATTTTAAGCTTAATTCCTGTTCTAATGGTATATTTTTGTGAAGTAATCAAGAAAATAGTTTTCAAAGATGCAACACACAAACAGTTATCTTGTAATATCAGGTAAATTAAACAATCATGGTTTAGTAGCCTATAGACTACTAGGGGTGAAAGAATTCACCAGTACATTGACAATTTTGCTGTTTTTATATACACATCGATACAAAAGGTGGAGAATCGATACAAAATGATACTTATCTTATAAAAGCTGCTTCTAATATTCAACAGCCATGAATATTTATTAGTTGTTTTCCTCTTTATTCTTTGTGTGTATCAGCATGTATCATATCATAGGTTGTGTATTGCGATATGTATTGATACATACTGGCATATTGTTTCACCCCAAGTGACTAATGAACAATAATAATACCTAACAAACCAACCAATATAGATTTCTGCCACAAACAAAATCCTTTGAGACAAAAATTTACACAGGCATACTTAGAGTTCATGCTAGACAATTGGTTGAAACTAAAAAAACATCATTGGGCATTAATATGTTGCACCAACCAATATATAATTGATTATAACCATCAAGCAACAGATAATATAATGTTGCCAATGTATTTTGAAATAAAGGCATAAATGTAATTAAGACTCAGATAAAGTTATAATTAAAAGCTAGTTTGGCTTTTTCACCCTGAAAACATTAGCATACAAGTGCAGTTGAATTTACAAGGATTTCTTTATGATGAAGAAGTCAATGTTACAAAATGTAAATGTCAATTTAAAAAAATTTGAACTATAATTTTAAAATTTACAAACTTGATACATTTTGCTGATGATTGATAGTGGGATTTCATAATTGATAATGTAACCTAGAGTCAAGCAAATGATTTCATAATCCATAAATGTAACCATTTGAGTCAAACAAATGATTTCATAATCCATGAATTTAACTGTTGGAGTCAAGCAAATGATTTAACAATCCATGAATGTAACTGTTAGAGTCAAGCAAATGATTCATAATTGATGAATGTAACCAACAGAGTCAAACAAATGGTTCATAACTGATGAATCTAACCATTAGTCAAGCAAATGATTTCATAATCCATGAACCATGAATGTAACTGTTTGTCAAGCAAATGATTCATAATGGATGAATGTAACTGTTAAAACAAGCATGTGATGTCATAATGGATGAATGTAACCATTAGAGTCAAGCAAATGATTTCATAATCCATGAATGTAATTGTTAGAGTCAAGCAAATGATTTCATAATGGATGAATGTAACCATTAGAGTCAAGCAAATGATTTCATAATTGATGAATGTAACCGTTAGAGTCAAGCAAATGATTTCAAAATCCATGAATGTAATTGTTAGAGTCAAGCAAATGATTTCATAATGGATGAATGTAACCGTTAGAGTCAAGCAAATGATTTCATAATTGATGAATGTAACCGTTAGAGTCAAGCAAATGATTTCAAAATCCATGAATGTAACTGTTAGAGTCAAGCAAATGATTCATAATTAGTCAAGAAAATGATTTCATAATCCATGAATGTAACCGTTAGAGTCAAGCAAGTGATTTCATAATCCACGAATGTACACGTTAAGAGTCCAGCAAATGATTTCATAATTGATGAATGTAACTGTTACAGTCAAGCAAATGATTTCCTAATCCATGAATGTAACTGTTAGAGTAAAGCAAATTTTTATTATTATCTTGCCTTCTTTGGAGAAAAAGACAAGACACAGTAATGTCGATATCACTGGAAGCAGTATCAACACAATATTAACATTTTTGCGCAAATCTATATCTAAAGAAAAAGGCAAGACAGTGTACCACAGAACCCTTTATGCTTATAAATGATCATAAGTGCAATATTACTAAGAATACTTTGCCAATATAATGAGCACTTCATTACAAGGATTAAATGATAAGTATAGACCTATAAAGTTAATTACATCTTGGAACTACTGTGATAATGTGATTCAATTATGCAACTGATGTCCAACAAAATCATATTCCCTTACCTGATGACCAGGATGCCCATGTGGAGCTTCCGAGCCCTGTCTCGAAGTGGATGCTGCCCAACATATTCATTGATAGAGCCTTTACTAGGATCCCAGTCTGGTGGATAGTATTTGTTAACTGCCTTCCTCTCTGCCTGAAATTTAAATGTATCACACTGACCTGTGTTTAATGCATAAAACCTGATCTGCCAGCACATCATGTGATTTGAGATCTGTGTTTATGCTGTTTGCAGTTTTGGAGTAAAATATGTTTTTTATACATTAGGATTACATCCCGCTACCTCACAAAATCCAGTCCACTCAAGCTTGTTTTAAGCAACAAAAGTTCCAAAAAGTTCTCTGCCCACCCAGGTGGAAGCCAGACATGAGTGACCTCCCCTTGGTCAGAGGGACTGATGCAAAATCCCGTCCACGCTTTAGCCACTACTGCAACAGATATGCATGCTCTGTCAGATTTTAAACTGTAACTATGGGGAAGCTGGGAGGGTATTATTGAAGAAACATTTTACAAAAAAAAATTGTTTCTTCTTCAAATACATTACCCGAACAAAATACATTATGAGAATAGGCAAGAGTTGGAAGGAGTTACATCCCCTTACCCTGGAGAAGGTCCAATCTTGGGTCCCGTAATGCAGCCACATATGTTGTGAGAGATATAAGCTAGCCACATATGTTGTGAGAGAAGAGTTAGCATACAGAATGTCTGAAAGCTGAGTGGCTGCATCATTGTGAAGCTGCTGATTGACCGGGAAAGTAGCTTGTTGTGCTGCTGCTATAAGACCCGCCGGGTCAAACTGAGCCCTTTGGGATTGAAGGTCTCCAAGGTAAAAGCTTGAGAAAGTCATATTTGCCGTCAATCCTACAGCCTGGATAATGTCGGTTAAGTTCAAACAGTTATGCTCAAATTCTATGCTAGTGGCAACTGCCCAAACATCATAATCTGATATGAGCATGAAACTCATTTGGACAATAGGGTTTGAGCCAAGATATTCTTTTCTTCTTTCAGTGGTAGAAATAAACAAGATCTCCCTCTTCTCACCAGCTCGGATCACTTCAGGTACCACTACAAAGCCCTTAGATATGTATGTGCCCTTGAAGCAGACTTTCTAACAAGGAAAGATATTTCACAACAAACGACTTATTTCCCCATGAGTGGGAGCCTGTTCTTACCAATCAAAGCAGGAGCCGTCATAAGTAAAATCAAACCATAGTGACAGAACTGCAGATAGTTCAGATTGACTGACAAGGTGTGTAACTCACTGATTCTGCCTGCTGTAACTAAAATGACAAGGAAACAGGTTTTGTACAAGATTTGAGGAGGTTCTAGACTTCGAAAGGTGCTTTATTCAGCTATATTAGAACCCACAGTAGATTCCATTTTGGACACAAGACAAAAGCCTTCAGTCAAGACAAATCAAAGTTTGTCGTCAGGTCAGAGAGGTCTTTGTTTTGGCCTATAACCTACCTTCCATGATGATGTAATGTGTCTGAGATTGTTGAATGGAAGCCTTTTATAGTGACGGGGCTAACTTCTCTTCAAAGATCCAAAGGAGAAAGTTAGCTATATGTGGTATCACGGCTTTCAATGGAGTGATGTGTTTCCACCTGCACCACTGGAAGAAAATTTTCCTCCTCTTTCATATGCTTTTCAAAGTGGTGGACCTGCATGCTTGAGCGATTCTGCCCACGTTCTGAGAATTGTTTTCCCCTGTGACTGTGAGCTTGCTTGATATGAGCTGGGTAAGCAGGCTGAACAATTCTAGGTTTGGATGAAACACCTGCATTCGCAGTTGCTTGAGCAGGTGAGGAAAGAGCAAGGATCTCCACTGTTTAGTTTGATAGATCATTTATCCATGATTTTTCCCCCATGCGGGGAGCAGTCAGGACCAGATTGGCACTCCGATTCCTCTGGCTTTCTTCAAGACTTGCGAATCGGAAGGGTTGGAGGGAGGCATATGCATCTAGACCATTCCAATTCATGGAAAAGCATGGACTGTCCAGGGCTATTGCATCTGGGATTGGAGACAAAAAGGTGGGTTGCTTTGCGTTCCACCTTGTCGCAGATAGATCCACGAATATGGTCGACTCCAGTGGGTGCAGATTTGTCTGAATACTGAGGGGTGAACAGGCCATTCAGTTTGAACTAGCTGATTCTATTGGGACAGTGAGTCCACTAGGACACAGAGTCTACTCGGGAAGTGGCAGACTTGGATTTGGATTTGTCGATGATGATACCACCACAGAAAATCCCAAACCAGATGGCACAGGTCTGGGGAATTGTTTCCCTTTGCCTTCTGATGTAATTTACCAGTGGAGTTGCTGGATTGGATGAGAATGCCCTTTCCAGACAATGTCTCCTGCCACGAGTTAAATGCATTCATCTGTAGCAGATTGATATATAATGAATGCTCCTTGAGCATTAATTATATATCAGATTAGGTTCTTGCATTTGTGGAGATGAAACCTTGTGTATCCTAAAACTGGGATCACTTGATACAGTGAGCAAAACTATGATCACCACTGGGACAAGAGAATCATCTATATTGGTCTCATAAACAGGTGACCCATGATAATGAGATCCACTGCTGCAATAAAGAGACCCAAAAGATGAAGACATTCCTGGGCCGAGATGTGATTCTTTGAGACAAAAATAGTAGACACCATCAAGCTGATTTTCAAGGCAAGTTCTGGAAACAGACCCTGTTCACATGCCTTTTGAACTCCATACCCAATTGCGCAAAATGTTGGGATGGGACAATATCAGATTTGTCCTTGTTGACAAGGAATTCAAGGCCGAGCAGAAATGAAACAAGGAATTTCATATCTTGTTCTAGAATATAACTCACCTGGTGCTTTTGTAGAATGTTGTCCAAGTAGTTGGAACTCATGGGCATGGCAGTGGCTCTGAAGTGTGACATAACTCTGTCCATAATTCTTGTGAAGACCCAGGGATTGATGTTCAGATCAATAAAGAGTGCCCTGAATTAGTAAATTGTATTCCTGAATGCGAACCTCAGGACTTTCCTGTAAGACTTGTAGATTGGAATATAGAGGTATGCATCTTGAAGACCTAAACTGATCGCAAAATTGCCCTCCTGAATGACATCGAAAACCAGTCTCAGTGTCTCCATTCTGAACTGTACCTGAATGAAAAAGTTGAAAGGATTTAGATCCAATACTGTCCGAAGCATGCCGTTAGCCTTTGGCACCATTAACAGTCTGGAGTAAAATCCCGGACAGTTTACGTTTTGAGCAATCTATACTTTTTGTGTGAGTGTCTATCTCTTGCTGAAGAATGTTGGCTCTGAATGGGTCTCTTAGGATGTACATGCAAAGGGAGTCCTTGACAATGGAGGAGGGCTGCTGAATGTCATCTGGAGCCCTCGAGATGATCTGAAAGATTATCAATGCAAAGGCTTTCCCATTCCATCGTGAAGTGTTCGAGTCTTCCCCCTGACTGGATGTGTGAAAAGGGCAGCATGAGAATGACATTATTTTCTGCAGGATGGAGTCCGACAGGGAGAGAAAGTGGGATGCAAGTGATCCATATCTTCGTGCTTTGTGTAGTCACTGACCCTTGGAAGTTGTGTCCTTGTCTGAGAAAAGGTCTTGCAGGACTGTTACCCCATTCATCATGCCATGGGGGGGTCTTCCTGTTTCTCTGGTTTCTACTCTGAAATGCAAGCAGCCCTTGGACATTGGGCCTGTGCGAGGTTTACCTCTTTGGCAGCCTGTTTCTGCACATCAACTACATGACCATGGAAAAGCATCTTGGACAACAAGAGCTGTGATCTAAGTGTGGCTTTATGGTGTTCCTTAAGGAAGGCAGATGTTGAGAGAAAGGCATTTCTTTTCACAAGCTGTAAGTTCACTGATGTTGCAATGGAATTGGCAAGTGTGTATATCTGTGAGACTGACTCCCAAGCACGACCAGCAGGGTTATTGATGGATGAAGCTAGGCTATGCTCAGATTGCTGAAATATAGCTATGTATACCCAGTTGAACATTGGTCCTTTTGCAACATTTCAAATCAGCTGTTGTGTGTCAAGACAGCATTTCTGGTCCATGCAAATCGATGCAGGTCTTGACATTCCCAGGCCTGCAATGTCTCTGTAAATGGCTGCGGCCCCAGTCTGAAAAACAGGCATATGCTTCTTATAGAAAGCCTTGTTAAAATTTGAGTGGAGTCATTGCTGTGAAAAGAAAGGTCTGTTGACCCTTGGGTCCTGAAGCTGCTTCTCTAAACAATGTAATAAATCAAGGACTCAACCAGACTGTGTAGCTGTTTGAATGCTGGCTGGTCTTTCTTAGTCCTTATATCAACAGATGCGGAAATTTGTAAGTTGCCAATGATAGCATAGGAGGAAGCAGGCAAAACTTGGGCAGTAGAAGCTGGAAAACTTCTATCAATGCGTGGAAGGCCAAGTCTTCTCTGGACAATGTCGGATCAAGTATGGAATCATTTGTGGGCATAAGTAATCAAACACCGAAGCATGGGGTGACATGCATACTTCCTGCAATGTCTGTGACAAAGATGGCAAAGCCAGCCAAGATGGACAGTGAACTAGACTAGGGATCCAGCCAAGCTGTGATACAGAAAATCCCGTCTTGAGAGACAACTGCTATGAGAGACCATCTGTCTTGAGAGACCGGGTTCTCCATGCACAGATTTATTGATTATATAGTTTTACAATCTGTAATGAGACCACCTGTCTTGAGAAACCATTATTTTTGGCAGAAGGGGTGGTCTTTCAAGACAGATTCTACTGTACTATTATCTCCAGACATTCACTGTGTGAACTGCCAATGGTTTGGGAAGGGAACATCGCTGTAGATGGAACCAGGTCATGATGGTGCTTGAGCCAGTGATGGAGCTGTCCAGCGTCAGTCTGCAGTACTTCTGGGAGGCTGGTATTGGATAGAGGCCAGTCATCCTTTGATGTCGCTGATGTGAATGCAAGAAGTCAGAATCTTAGCCAGCGCTGGGACTAGCAATTCTGGATTTCAGGAGCTATTTCATTCATGAAGCTTGGACTGGGTATATAACAAAAATAGCTCACGATGTCCAGTGCCGTTAACCCCAGGTGTAGCTTGAGGTTGTGTCGGAGCTGGCGTTGTCCTTAGCCAAGTAACATCTGATACCAAAATTCTGTATTGGCTATTCCAGGACAGATCACTGTAAACCTGGATGTGTTTGTTTGTCCATCAGTGGTCCAGACAGGCCACCATAGCAAGACAGTACCTAGAGCTACTGCTGAGAAGACATTCTGGTCATGAAGCCTGTGAT
Source organism: Margaritifera margaritifera (assembly GCA_029931535.1). Taxonomy (NCBI): domain Eukaryota; kingdom Metazoa; phylum Mollusca; class Bivalvia; order Unionida; family Margaritiferidae; genus Margaritifera; species Margaritifera margaritifera. Next base: position 2,720,383 of record JAQPZY010001440.1, on the reverse strand, counting down.
GATTGGCCTGCTCAATTTTCTTCTGGACTGGTGAGCTTTCCACATTCAAGGTCTCTGCTAATATGAAGCTGTTACTGAGGCAGCATCAGCGGTGATACTAATGGTGTCTGCAACATTGCTGGTGCATTTCCTCACTCCCTTGCTTCCCCGATTAATCTGTTTGGTCAATATGGTCGTTCTTACATTTTCTGACCATTGTGTGCATATGTTGCATACCTGAATTGCACTCCCTACAATTGAGAAGGGTAACATGCTTAAAATGCTTGCACCTCACTGTGCACTTTGTCCTGCCCATTGTGTTGACACCTGTATATATAGAGAGTAAAACAACGGCATATACCGGTGAAACCAGTCAAGAATTGTGTTAACTTACTGTAAAGGGGATGCAAATGACAAATACACGAGTGACCTTATGGCACGTAATACTAAACAATGACTTGACAGAATTCATATATCAGATTGAGTACGAAGATGAAATGAAGTACTATAGACCTTAGGGCAGGTAATTAAAATGGAGCTGACATGCAGAGATGCTGCCAGGATTTTATCTGAAGGAGGGAGCTCCCCCTTGTCACCAAAATAAGGGGGGAGTAGAACAAAAATGAGGGGGAGGAGGAAACGACCATAGTTCAATATTTACCTAACACATAAATATCCATCTCTTTCTTTCCTCCTGCTCTATTTAAATCAAAATCCTCAAAAGATGTCGCCTCTATTTGTATAAGAATTAATCTGTTGATCATTTCTGAGCTTAATTTGTTCATTATCTGTGTATCAATATTGTTCTGCGCTGAGAACCCACTTTCACATATGCATAGCTAGCTAAGCCAGCTTGAACAAGTTGGAAAACTGTTCTTTATGGTTGTTATGTACAATTTTCAACAGCTCATAGGTACTGTCTCTTGGATATCTCTGCTCCAAAATAATATTTTAATTTTTTCACTAACAAGAGCTCTGCCAAAGTTTCACTTTATTGAATCAGTGCTTTGCTGACTACTATGCCAGATTTTTTTTATTTGTTCCACAATATTGTATTAGGGTTTTAAGTCCATCAATACCATAGTCATCTTGTTCAGACAGAGGTATTTTGATCAAAATAAATATCCTTACTTTTTAATTTCTTTATAGATTCTTATTTATTCAATTTATCTTAACTCTCAGAGTGGTTCATAGTTTTGTAGCACAAGATCGCTCAAGGCAGAATTGTTTGAGATAAGAAATGAAAATTTCAGTCTACTTTTAATTTTCCTGTATTTTAATTAGGCTTAGATTTCTGCCTTTCTGACATTTAATTTCAAAATACCGCTTAATAGGGGGTTGACCGGCATCCGGCATGCCGTCTGTTTTTGTCCATCCAGCATGTACATCAGACTCGTATTCAACATCATTTTCGGGTTCAAAATTACTCACTGGTATTTCCAGTAACACTTTCCAGGCTCCAGTAATCTCATATACTTCAAAACTTTACAAATCATTGTCATCATCGCTATCGGCCAGTATTTGCCGAACTAAATCGTCATCTGAAGATGAACCATGTTGTGAGTCAGCCATTTTGGATTTTCTAGGAGCCCTTACTTGAAACAAACATTTGTAAAACTTCCTTCATGAATGCAATGTTCAACCTCGACAATGCTTGTTCCAGGGCCCAAATGTGCCAATTAAATTTAGCTTAACAACCGTTCTTTTCAAGCCGAAGTACTCAAATGTGTAAACAGTTGCCTACTGAAAAAAAGACAGATAACGAGACAAGCGCTAGAGACCCCTACTGGCGGCACGACTTATGCAGCGAGAAGCACTTTAAGGGTTAATAATTAAATAAAAAGTGTATACTGTGCAGAGTACATTTTTATATGCGCGACTTTAAACTAATATGCGGGAGTTCTCGCGCATCACTGCTTTCAAAGTGCGCGAAAGGGATTCGCGCCCTGGCAGCATCTCTGGATATTTATATCATAAGATAAAGTTTTTTTTAAATAAAGTGTGAATTCTTTGTCTGTGATAGAGTAGAACAAGAAATAAGACAGAAATATAGCTGGTGTATTTACCGTGTGAGAAAACTCCTTAGAATTGCTCAAATAGTGAAAAAGCAAATTGGTTTTCAGAGATTTCCAATAAGAACATGCTTCCTAACAAGAGCACAAGTTGTAGCTGAAATATGGATGGGATCTGGCACCAAGCCCTCTAGCCAAAGGGATATAACTCTTGTCTGACTTCCACATAGGTGGGCAGACAACTTTTAGCACTGTGGTTGATAAAAACAAACTAGGGGAGAGCTGGATTTGCAAGGTGGTGGATGTACTCCTCATGTACATGCATTATGATCAAGTAAAATATTCAGTGAACACAGAATAATTATGTAGGCTGCTTTATTTTCCTTACTTACTATCACTCATTATAACACTGCTTAATTAAAGAAAAGATAAAATAGGACAAGATTTGGAGAAGCAAACACATCTTCAGTCATGTGTACACTCTACAGACCGACATACTGTGCCAATTGACTGGATGCCTCATGATACAGTGGAGGACTAAATGCAGACTAACAAGTTGTTCTCTGCCACTTTTATATCCTTTTCTAAAATTACTGGCCATGGTGGAGAACAATCATACAGCAGCTAATTCAATGGTGGACAGTTTACATGCATGCATTAGCATAGGAGTTCAACTGCCTGTGGACTGATAGGTGGGTCAAGTTGGAGAGGGATTGCTAATAAACAGTGAGACTGAGTGTATGGAAAACTCTGAGGTAATCAATAGTAGTGGGATTTGACTTGCCTTCTGGGTACAAAGGTCAGTTTACATACTTGAATTCATTCATTGTGAGCTGCGGAAAGTATGCAGTTTTTTAGGGGGTAAAACTAATTTTAATTATGTAATACTTACCTGCTACTATTGCATTGCAAACTTTTTCCGGGACGCTAGTCCCCAGTCTAAGCTAATTATTTCTTTCTCCAATTAGTAACTGGAGGACCAGAATAAAAAATAAAAAACATCATCCCAGTCCTTTTCCTAAGTCATATCCAACATATGGAATATCTTCCTCTTTTGACTTGGACTGAGACTACAGGACATCAGAATGGGATGGGAGGGAATCTTAACAATAGTAGCAGGTATTACCCAGTTTTATCAAGAATATTTCAGATACAGATCATTTTAAATCTGCTATTAAGTCATACCTTTTAAAACAAAGCAAATCAAAAGAACAGAGTTCAATGATAATTTACTAGAATGAATTGTTTCTTGGTGATATTTTAAATTCTGAAATCAGTCTTTTAAGTCTTTTGCCGTTAATAGTAACATCTTAGTCGAATATATAATTTTAATTTGCAAAATGTACCCTGCCCCAAAATCTTGACCCCTCAGGACCCCATCGTAAATAAGTTTTGGTGGATCATGTATTTTCATGTTTGTATTACAAGTGCAGTGTTCTCCCTAGGGCCTTTTACCGTAGTGGTCCCGCTATGCTATCAATTCAGCCCACTATGCTTTAGAACCTGCCGCTACGCTATCTGCTTGTGCTGCTACACTTTTGTGTTTCCCACTATCCTTATAAATTTAATCTGTTAATAAACATCCTGTCACCTAATTCAAAGCCCTATTACTCAAATGACATATGTTCTTACCTCGTCTTGGGTATTTAAGTAAGATAATCCAGGATAGTTACTCATACACTTAGCCATTATCTTTGTACCTGGATGACCGGACTGCCGGTGCATGACATTTGATGTGGGGTTCATCTTTACAATGACATAGTTGCACGATCGGTCAGCAATGATGGAGTATGCTGGTAGTGTGAGATATATTTATACAGTAGGACCCCGCTATAACACGATGATCGGGGTCCACAAAACGAGATCGTGCTATGTCCCGAACCATGTTAAAACCAACCTATACAAAACCAAGTCATTTAGCTGAAGAAAATTATGCATGCACCAAAAGAATGGGGGGGGAGGGGGTAAATTGTGGGCTCAAAACAACGTGCTTCATTGGCACAGTTACCATCTTAAATCAATGCATATTAAACGAGAAATACACATGCAGTGAAAACAGAGATTGCAGATTTAATATTTTACTTTATTCAGAGAACTATGCATTGGTACATTTATATGTACATGTCTATTGTATAGCATGAATAGTTAAAAGATCAACACCTGTACTCACCAACCGATCTCATGGCATGCGCAGCAGTGAATCCATAATAATTCCATCAAAAATATGCACACAGAAGTATAATATCATTGTCTGATAAAGTTCTTAAATCCTACATCGTCATCTAGTCATTGTAAATCATCGTTGTCTAGTCATCGTAAATCACGTCCAACTCCGATTCCCCAGCTTTACTGTCATATGAGGGTACTTATGCAGAGAATGAGCTTGGACTCTGCAAGTAACACTTTGATCATAAAGTCCGAAATCTATTAAAGGATGCAACTGGACACGTGTCAATTGTGTGGCAAGATCACAGGGAGTTCAAATAACCACCCTCTGTTACTTGGCACTGAACAAGTATCAAACTTGCGGCTTGATCAAAGGGTTGTCACGTGGGAAAACAACTTGAAAACAAAGTGAGTGCTTTTACAAGCCAAAGGCTTATCTGCCCACGTGCACTGGCAGATAACTTGGGAAATATCACTTGGGAATTAAATCTGACTTGTGGAAACACCGGACTTAATCCGGTCCATGGCTTCAAGCTTCTCTTTAACTAACACGTGGTACAAAATTGTAAAAAATCCCCGGATTAAGTAAGAACAATCATTTGTTAACTCTATTTTGATTGGTTGAATGTCCTTTTACTTCTAATTATTGACCAATAAGACCGATTGTAACATGAACATACAGTGCGGATCTATCCGTCACCGAGGTACAGGGAGCATAACCAGCAAGCGGATATATCAGTTACTGGGAGTAGTAGTGCTTTGTTTACAAGCGGATTTATCAGTCACTGGGGAGGCAAGGCACATTTATGCAGTGGATATACACGTCAGCCGAAGTTAAAGAGTTAACAGTAAAAGCTTTACGTTTCCATGTACTGTTATCCATTGTAAATAACTACTAATTAAAACTCTGACACCTATTTGTTTGAACGATTACAGCAAGAATAATTGTTAATCAACAATGGGGTCATTTTTATAGGGAATGAACAGTATTATTCACTGGTCAAATGATTGTGTGGCGATTGTCTAATAACACCGCCAAGCCACTTGTACGTGTTTGCGGCTTTTTTTTGATGTTTTATAAATCATTGACGCATGGTTTGAACAACTTTTAGCTTTGAGATTGACTTTGATGATTGTCAATGACTTAAATTAATTGATTTATAAATTCAGGTGCGAATCTTTTATCAACCACCGCATTGTTTGGTGCTTGGCTGTGTATGCAATTGAATGAGCAAACATACGTCAGCTATAGTTTGAGCAACGATTGTACACAGAATGTATTGAAGACAATTACAAAGAAGACTTAATGACTTGATTGTTCATGTATCAGTAATAATAAGATTAACACTTATCAGCTTTAAAATGAGCTGACATCTTTCAAAAATAAACTAAGATCAAAGTGCAGTGATTGACTACTGACACATTTGAAATGAACATTCACAAATAGAAATGTTCAGCATCTTTATTCATATAAAGAAAGTTGCAATCATAAGACACTTTTTCTTCAAGAATACAATACAGCTTGCCAAATTATTAAATCAAACTCTTGTTTATTTTGGCACAGAACTTTGCAGTAGTTCAAGAAATTGGCGAAATTATTGTAAAATTTCGGTAGCCATGCCACGATCGTATTATATCCGAATTCATAGAGGATCTCTTCCCCAAAATGATAATTAATTTTTTACACATTATTTTTCGTACTTTGAAAAAAAAATTGTTTTTCATGTACGAAAAAATAGATGAAATTTCGGGAGCCATGCCATGATCATGTTATATCCGAATTCGTGCTTTAACAAAGCATGCTATAGCGGGGTCCTACTGTATATATATATATATATATATATATATATATATATATATATATATATATATATATATATATATATACATACACACACACACACACGTCATTTCCACTACCAGCTAAAAAAGTTACACCTATTACATTTTAAGTTAAGCAAATTCTTGTGAAAAATGGACACACCACCTTTAAAAATACGTAAAATTGCCCAGCGCCCAGCTAGTACCATGTTGGTGTGGCTATGAAGATCGGAGATTGGTGTCACCAATGGTGATTTCGATTCAGATAGCGTGATTTCCCCCAAAGAGAGAGGCTAAGTAACGAAGGATGATGTTCAACACTGAATGGAGGCTTTCATATCCTTGGGTGGAATTTGCTGGATCATGTCTAAGTTTTCCACTTTGCTAAATTTTGGTTCAGATCTCCTTAAGTATCAACAGGTGAGATCGGTTGGGGGGGGGGGTCATTTTCTCAAGCACTATTAGAATATATTTTTGTTTTTATAGTTGTAGTTGTGATTGTTGTAGTTCTTATTATTTTCTGGAAAATGTGACAAGGAAAGAAAGTTGCATTTTATCCACGAGTTGCTCTTATATTTACATAGCAAAATAGTTTGATCAGTAGACCTAAACTTAATTTCTCATTTCTTTTTTCTCACTATCCAAGTAAGAAAAGGAGCAATTTTTGTCTTTCAGTTTTACCTGTTTTGAAAACATGTAAATAAAAAGTGCTGAATTATTCTTTCATTGATATTTGAAATATATTCAATGAATAAATTAAACAATGACAAACACATTGATATATTGTTCTTAATGGAAAGGAATATGTATTATCTTTATTATAATGTCATGATTATTTGAAAACACATCACCATCTTGACTCTTGATAAATTTGTCCCAGGTAATCGACTTAGGATTCAGGTAGTTTTGTATCTTTTTGTACATCCATTAATAAATTTTATGTTCCATTTTTTTCCAGACTGTCAAAGGTCATTCTCTGTGATGAATAGAATCAGGAGTGTGTTAAGGAACAGGTTAACACAGACGGTGCTGAATTACCTTATGACAATTAGTACAGAAGGACTTTGCCTAAATGACTTTAATTTTAATGTGGCAATCAAAATATATGAGAAGTAAAGAAATGAAGGATATCATTTATTTAAATTCAAAGACATACGAGTTTGACCTTAAATCATGTTATAACTTAGGGAAATAAAGAATACTATGTAAATATATGTACTTCTGTTACATATCATTGATATTAATTTTTTCACCTTATGATGATAATGTGCATTTTTAAAAACATTTTATGATGCTAACGCACACTTACCCCGATGCTATTTCTCGGAAGATTACTGAACTGTTTAATTATGTATTTATGTACGTACCATGTCAATGTCATTCAATTGTTATATATATTACTACTTGAGTTATCTGCTGATCCATCCTAAATAAATTTATTATTATTACATAACTGATATTAATTTACCCCCCCACCCCACCCACCCACTACACACACAAAAACTACATTTTAATAGCAGTAATACATTACCCCCTACTACTGCATTGCTGAATTAACCAGCCAAGTGGGAGGCTTATGACCTCCAAATCAGATGGTAGAAAGAAAAATGCACTTAACCCTTACTGTAGGAATGTCCCTTACTGTAAGCTGGTAAATGACTTGACCATCTGTTGTGCTGATATGATTGGACCCAAAGCTTAAATGCCTTCACTCAGGTGCACCAACAATCGAAGGTAAAAGGATGAAAAGTTAGAGTGAAACCGCCGGAAGGTGGCAATCATTACATCATCCAAAGAGGAATGATTAAGAAAGACCCAAGAAGCCTCAAAATCTCTAACCTCATTGGCTTTAATTCTCATGAAAAGAAAGTTCCCTCTCAGTGTGAGACTGAAAAGCTCTCTTGATAGTTAGAACAATCCACCTAGAAATGGTGGATGCCAAGATATCAGAGGAACCTTTGAGAGGGAGAAAGATACAATTCCAACCATTCCTTCTCCTTTTTGAAGCAGCCAAATAAAATCATAAAGCCCTAACTGGGCAAAGGACCTATCTTGATCATCCCCAGCACATATACAACTATAAGACTGGTAATCTCAATAGAAACGGGAGCTACTGTAGGTAACTGGTTTTAAGCCAGAAAACCCAGGCTTGCAAAGAGAAACTGAATCATAGTTACCACTGAACAGCTGACAACCATTTTCCAGTGGCAAATAATGAATTTCACTCTTTCTCCTCACTGATGCTTATGAAAGCAGGAAGACTGTCGTAAGGGTAAGGTACTTGAATGAAGCTTCACTTAAAGGTTCATAAGAAGGTTTAGAGAACACCCAAAGAACATATGAAAGGTCCCATCTAGGCATCAAGGAGTGAAATACCGGTTTCTGAAGCTCAAAACACTTGATAAAATAAGAAAGATGAGGGTCCAACCCAATGGTGGAACCTGAAGAGAACTTGAGTGTTAAAAAGGTCTGCCCTATAGCTCTTCAAGGTAAACACAGTTCATTCTCTTTCCCCAAAATGGAAGAAGATAATCTGCAACAACAATTAGTGGGGGACATATGTTTTCAACTGCACCAATTAAAGAAGCAACTCCACTTGGCATCATAAATTTGGAAATTGATTGCCTCCTGGCCTGCAGATGCAGTTGGCAACTTTGCTCAATAACTGGTTTTGGTAGATTGATCATTTGATACAAGTCAGGTATGAAGGTAGAGAATCTGTGGATTGTTGTGTAGGAGAGACCATGTATGCTGTGAGGCAGCAGGTTCCTCCTCCATGGTAATCTCCCAGGCTCGTCTAACAACAGATCGAGGAGATTGTTGAACCACAACTGTTGGGGCCGCAGAGGTGCTATCAGGATTTGCCGACATGATGAAGTCCTGACTTTGTGAAAAACCTGAGAAATTATTCTGAACGGTGGAAAGGCATAAACATACAGATGTTCCCACTTCAGACTGAAAGCATCCACTGCCCAGGCTCTCTTATCCAGCACTATAGAGACATAAAAAGGGAGCTTGTTCTTCAGTCTCATAGCAAACAAGTCTACTACTGGTCTCCTCCTCAGCTGAAAAAATGTCTCTGCTACTGACTGGTTTAAAGACCCTTCTGTATGGACTACATGGCCTCATCTGGATAGGCTGTCTGTAAGGATATTTCTCTTAATGTGGCAGACTCTGTGAGTGATCTCCTCTGAGACTGCCCAACATAGGAGGTTCCAGACTTCCATGCAAAGAGAAGGAGCGTGAGTACCTCCTTAATGTCTGAGTTATGCTACAATGGATGTGTTCTAATAGGCGATCATAATGCAATGACATCTTATGAAGTTGATGCACCCCTGCAGAGCTAGAAACACTGCCAACATTTCTAGATTGTTGATATTGAGAGTCGATTCTTCCAGAGACCAAAATCCAAGAATAACTACCCCCTCTGGCTCCAGGTGAGAGCCCCATCCATTATCTGATGCATCTGTGTACAAAAAGGAGTGAGGTTGCAGGGTGTGAATTGGGACTCCAGTCAGAAAACAGTCCTGATCTAGCCACCAACTCAGAAGGCGATGAAATCTGGATCCCAGGGGGATCTGAACAGTCAGTAGGTCCTTGTGCTCTCTCCAGTTTTCTAAAAGTGTGAACCGGAGAGGATGCAAATGAAGTCTCCCTATGGGGAACTAAATTTGCAGCTGCGTTTACAGTTCCCATGAGAGAAAGGTAAATGCGAGCAGACAATGATGTCTTGGCTAAGACCCACTATGAGGGACAGAATCTGAGTGATCCTGTCTGGTGGGATGTGAACCCTCCCTTGACTGGTGAGTAAATGCATCCCCATGCAATGATCTCCCCAGAAATTTTTGATAGCATCGGGGTAAGTGTGTTAGGGTCATGATTGTCATCAAGTAGTTTAGTACCCTCTGTTTCAACATTTTCCTTAAAATACTCTTAATTCTAGTCACTGAGGAGAATGACCTTTCACAATCTGAGGAAAAAAATGGAACATAAAATTTATTAATGGTTTTACAAAAAAGAGACAAAACTACATGAATCCTAATTAAGTGAATTACCTAGGACAAATTCTTCAAGAGTCAAGACAGTGATGTGTTTTCAAATAATCATCACAGAATAAGATAATAATATTCCTTTCCATTAAGAACAATATATCAAAGTGTATGTAATTGTTTAATTTCATCACTGAATCAATGTCAGAGAGTTTAAATATTGTTCAAAAGTTTAAATTAAATTAAAAATGACTTTACTGATTAATTAGAAAGCATATGGATGAAACTATTTAAGTTATATTTTTGAAGAAATACTTTTTATTTATATCTTTTCAAAAGAGGTAAAACTGGAAGATAATGATTGTTCCATTTATTACTTGGATAGACAGAAAAGTGAAATGAGAAATTAATAGGGCAGCACCCATGTAAGTTAAGGTTTACTGACCAAACTATATTTCTCTTGCTCGGAGTAAACTATGTAAACATAATAACAACTCGTGAATAAAATGCAACTTTCATTCCTCATCACAACTTAATAAGAACGACAACAACTGTAACTACAATGACTGGTTACTACTATAAAAAAATATATATATTACAACACACACCCCTCCCCCAGTAGATCTGAACCAAAATTTAGCAATAGGGAAAACGGACCATCCGATCCAGCAATTTCCACCCAAGGGTATAATGTCTTCCATTCATTGTTAAATCCCATCCTTTGTTTCTTGATCTCTTTCTTTGTGGAAATCATACTGACACTATCGGAATCGGAATAACTGCCACTATTGGTGATGCCAATTTCTGATTTTCGTAACCAGGCCAACATGGGGCTAGCCGGGTGCTGGGTAATTTTACGTTTCTTGGAAGGTGGTGTTCATTTTTCACAAGAATTTTTAATGTAATATGTGTAACTGCTTTGGCTGGTACTGAAAATGACTGAAATATATATAACGCATTACCAGTAGACTACATCATCGCTGGCCAATCATGTGACAATGTGCAGACGAAACCCGCACCAAAGGTTGCTTACCGGCAGTCGCGCAAGCCAGGTACAAAAGATAATGGTTAAGTGAGTGAGTAGTTATCCTGGATTATCTTAATAAAATACCCAAGAAGAGGAAAGAACACGTGTCATTTGAGTAACAGGGCTTTGAATTAGGTGATATGATGTTTGTTTAACAGACTAATTTTATAAGGGTAGTGGGAAACATTAAAGCATAGCAGCACAACAGCATAGCATAGCGGCAGGTTCTAAAGCATCGGGGGTTATCGGGGTTAGAAACGATAGCGTAGTGGGCCCACTATGGTAAAAGCCCCTGGGGAGAACACTGCCTACGTAAACAAAATCCTAAGAAGGAATAAGATTACATCTCTAGGTTGGGAATTACACCCAGAAGAGTCACTATTAGGTCCTTCAGAAGAGTATCTCTGACAACGTTGTGCTGTGATCCAGCAAAACCTTTGAAGTCTCCAAAGCAGCATCTCTACAGAGGTGGAGAAGGTCTGCAGAAAGTGCCATGGTCATTGAAGTGCATGTCAGGACATCTTATCAAATTGAAGCATGTGAGGCTATTGTAACAAGGGTTCTAGCCTAAAGTTCTAAAGCCTCTAAAGATTTGACCGAGAGACAAGCTCAGGTACCAGCTGACATCCCCACCTGAGAAGCATCTGAATCCAAGACAGGGGTGGGAGGTTGTTGTTGACGGGCTGCACAGGGGAAAGGACCCTATAATTAGAAGCAGAAACCATAGGAAGGCATGGAAGAGGGGACAGACCTCCCTTTCTGCTGTTTGGCAGCCTTGTGGCCTCTAGAAAACTTGAGAAAGCTTCTCAACCATCAATGAATGTGGAAGCAACAGGTCTGATCCAGGATGTGCCCCAGAAAGTCTATAAACTGGAGAGGATCCTGGTGTCCTCAGCTTACAAAGGCTTTGGACACAAATCTGGGGGAAGGAGACAGTCAAAGAGACCCAAACGGAAGAGACGGTCCTGATATCATTGGTTCTTCTGGAAACTTGTTCGAGTAAACCAGAACTGAAAGGGCATCCTTGTCCTGACTTCTCTCTTGAGGAGAGACAGAACATTCCTTTCTGATCTCCATCTCTGGTGAAGGTGATCTTAAACAAGAGTACCTAGAAGGGACTGACACTCTACTGGCAAAAAGAATTTCCAGGAGATAAAGATAAGACCATTTCTTCCTTTTAACCACGTCTACCATTTTGAATGATGAAAACACATCGCTTCACAACATTTCATTCATGCTGCAAGATGGTGGCCAGGTAAACAATTGCTTAGAAGTATTTCATAAAAATCAGTGAATATCATATGATTATTCATTCATCTAGGATTTATTGATCATGAATATTGTTCATCTAAGTACTTAAATGCTATTGGTAAATCCTCATTGTGACTGATGCTGTTAAAAATTTTATTATTTTTAAAAAATACAAGAGTTCTGCATTCAAATAAAATGGTGGTAAATCTAACAATATCAGTACTGTAGAAAATTTTAAATGGATCCAGTCTATTTGAGTTCTCTGGATTTTATCCAAGAGGATATTCATGATCTGGAAGTAAATCCATACAGAAGGGCAACCCCTATCCATGTCATGAACTGAAGCAGATGAAAGAACCTAGACTAATTACCAACTATACAAATACACCACTTCCTCGATAGCTCGCGCCATGATAACCCATGAACCCGCTTATAACGCTGGGTCAGGCGTGGATCCCATTTTTTTTAACTAGAAAATGTCCCCAAAAATGGCCCCTATTTGTGGAATGTGAAAAAAATTGCAATCAAAATTGGTGAATGCAACCTTGATATATCGCTCATTTTATCGTTGAAAACAGTGTTTAGTACCCGGAAATTTGAATCAACATCATGAAATTCTCAACTTTTAATAAGAAGTCATATATTTTGTTCAATTTTCTTTCCAAACAACATTCTCAGTACACTGTAAAAAACAATATTCGATGAAATTTTGATAAATGAAAATGTCACTAATGCCTACTGGTGGCAACACTTTAAAAAATAAATACCAATTCAAAGAGTTTTGTCAAGTGAAATTTGTGTTTTAGTTCTATCTTTTAATTCAGTTTCAGTGTAATCATCATAAATGCAATATGCCCTCTTGTGTTCAAATGTGAAAAATATCATTCAACCGTCATAGCTATGTCTGCGAGCATTTCCGTCTGAACCTAATTAAGTGCCGACCTTTTTTGATCTCCAACTTCTGGAAGTATTTGTTGTGTTGTTACACTCAATTAAAAGCAGACCTGCTTTGTATTATTACATTAATTACATCTTTTGTATCAAATCAAATAAAGGAGGGTGGAATAAAACAGAAGTTAAAAGGCATGCAAATCCTACCTGTGTAAGAGCTAGTGGTCACGGCTGTGAGTCAGGTCAACTCATCTCAATTGATCAATCGAACTGTTATAAATATTATTATGTAAGTAATATAATTAAACTATCTTAAATTAACCTACTCATTCACAAATGCGATCAAAAATAGTAAGGCAACCAAGTGAAATGAGTACTTGATGAATAAAAAGCTTTGTTTCACAGATACGGTTCATTATGGAGAAGCGAGTTCCAAGTTTGTAGTGATCTTAACATTTCTAAATTACCACTCAAAGAATTCCTCAAGAATGAGAATAAGTTTCACTATTACTTGCAATGAAATCATGGCATCCATATTTTATTAATAGAACAAATAAATAAATTTAGTTTCGACGTTGACGGTTGTTTTGCGAAATAAATATCCCGTTTCTGTAAAAAGGAATCTTGTTTCATTGTGAATTAACAACAAAAAGCAGTGACGTAATACACAATGTTTTCATGTACATGTGTTGTTGAAACCGCTTGGACTAATGTTGTTATAGATCTTTTAGCAGTTAGGCATCTTGAAAATAAAGGTAATTTATACAAAAAAGCAAACAACTACATTAGAAAAAGGTCTTTATTGACAATTATTCCCAATACAATTATAAAATGAGTATTCAGCCATTAAAAAGCCCCATAACCCTCCCCCCAGTTTTCTTTATGTCCAGCGGGGATGGCATCCCCTTCTTAATTTTTTTTTAGGTCCCTCAGTAACTCATGCCCTCGCTTATAGTGCAGTGGATGTTTTTCGACCCCATTGTGCACAAGTTATCGAGGGAGAGGTGTACTCATAGTAACATGGGTATGTGTGTAAAATCACTACTTCACATGAAAATAAAGTTAAATGTACTGTATTCACATCAATGAATACCATTTTATTTCAGGGCAATGGATGCTTGGCTTGGACTTATAATAGATTTCTTGAACTGTGTTAAGACATAAACAATAGATCTAACACCAGCACTGTGTCACCACAGCCATCCTCTGCTTTGCCCATAACCTCCACTCCTATCAGTGCCCACCAAACAAAGCCATAATTAATTACAAACTCACTTCTCAAATAGACACAAGCTACACAGGACCTAATTACTTAACACCCTCTTCTCCCCTAGCCCTGGTCATTCATCAGGCAGCAGCAGGTGGAGAGAGTAGACGTGTGGCAGACGTTTCACGGTAGAGGGAGACGCAGTGGACGAGGAGGAGAGGAGGCAGTCTTGGCAGCCTTGCAGCAGCTATGGAACACCCAACTACAACTACAATGACTCGCTCTTGAAGTATGGAAGTATGGGGCAAAGCTGCTGTGCTGACCAATTGAGGAAATGTCGACCTACCCCCCCCCCCCGCCAACAGCCAACCACATGGAGCAGCATGTTCTACATAGCGAGCTACCAAGGGGGTGCTGCGTTAAGGAGAGAGCCAGCAAGGCAGATAGACAGAGCTTCTCTACCAGGGACCACCTGCTGTTAACAATAGTCCTTCTAAGGGCTAAACAGTCCTTCTAAGGGCTATCACATTGCCTGAATCAATGGGGTTTTCAATTTGGCTTTTTTCGAAAACCCCTTTTGATTATACTCTTTTAAAACACAAATTTGATCAATTTCGAACCACCGTCTAAAAAATTACAACCCACAATTGTAGTGTGCGTGATACAAAAAAGATATGAGTAATTCTTACTCAAAGATTGGTATTGTTTTTGGAAATAATATGTACATTTTGTACACAAAATTTCTCTTAACTGGAATATTCGCGTTAAATGGAAAATTTTTTGAAACTCTAAGTATTGTCATAATGGAACAAGTGGCTTACACTTTATTGGTATTAGGGACAGCCCGACTTAGTTTAACTGGGCAGAATTTGATCATGTATGTACGTTACTGGCGTTTCAACTTCCGTCACGCTTCGTGCTTTCGCTTGCCTAGTCCGTGCCGCCTGTGCCACTCCTGACTGAAATCCTTGAAGCAATTAAATCAACAACGTGCGCTATGACGCGCACCTATATACCTGTAAAACATTGTGGTTCTACTCCTTTCTACAGGTATAAATGTACACACTCTCCAATAGCGCGCATTCATTTAACCCCCTTAATTTTGTGGGGAACCATGCTGCTCTGGAGGGGTGTAAGCAGCACAGTGTCAGGTGTGTTGCGAACTGTTAACACACCTGACCAAATATCAAATTAAAACTTACACATCCTTCTGGGGTGTGTAAATTGTACACATCCTCCAATAGCGCGCATTCAATTAACCCCCTTAATTGTGGGGAACCATGCTGCGCTGGAGGGGTGTACTAAATTAGAGTCAGGTGGTTGCAAACTGTCAACACACCTGACCATTACATCCCCCTATGCGTGCTTTGCACGCTGTGGGGGTATATAGTCGTACATGCCCGAAGGGCGCACACGACTTTAATCCAATCATCAATCAATCTAGCTCTGGTAGACCCAGATACACTTCATTCAAATTGTAGAAGACAATGCCACTAATCGAGATAATGAAAAGATAAGGAAATTCCTACCGACCCCCGACTTTCCAATTTAACGCAATGGATTAGAAATTTAACAAACATCACCTAAACTAACTATGGCTGCTATCTTTCATCTGAAAAGGTCTCATTTTTTCAAAGTGGCTCACTTCTTCAATAGGAATGGATCCGAATGAACTTTAAAAATATATGTGCAAAAGAAACATCGATAATTGGGAGTTCCTTGGACGTGCAAATCTTTAGCCCCTAATGTTGGATTCCACAACCAAATTAATCTAAATATATTACTGTATTGGCATTTTAGTCAAGTTATTTTTACTTAAAAAAGATTTAAAGTAATTTCCACAGTAAAATTAAAGAGATATGTATACCATCTTTTGAACAGTGTATTACGTAGATTTCGACGTGCAGTGTTCGTTCATCCGGGTTTTTTTCAGAAGCAAAGTTGCGTTCTATTTAAATTCGTATAAAAGGTATGATTTTTTTGTCGTGACTCATTTTATACACATAAGCGATATTGATCCTCCATGAAATTTAATTTTACTAATCATAATATTTTCTCTAAAATCGTTTTCATTACCTTTGTTTCTAAGGGTATCAAAGTTATTAGCTACGTATTCAAAGGGAAACTACTCCTATGTCACGGGCACATAGAAAATCGATCAATGGTTTGTCATTAAACATCGAAGAATGAGTGGTAAGAACAGCATCATATATAAATTCTTACGATATAGAAGTTTAATTGGTTTCCACTGACTTATTAATGTGAGAAAATCCGATTGTTTCGCCTACTTTTCCGTTCGCAGACCAAGTCATTTGGTACCAGCAAAGGCAGCATAGTCTGGATGTGTCTAGACCAGGGGTCTCCAAACTACGGTCCGTCACTTCGATTTGTCCAGCCCGCAACCATTAAAACGATTTGGCATATATTTAAATTTTTCACAGTCGCTTCGGCCCGCAAACCCCCTTCAAAAATATAACATGGCCCTAGTCTTATAAAGTTTGGAGACCCCTGGTCTAGATCACATTCAAGAGTGCTCTCAAGACACATCTTTTCCATCAGCAAGAATAAAATTTGTCATTTACCATTGGCCATTAGTGTTAGATTGAAACTGTATTGCAAATTCATGTTTCATGTTATTTTGAGGTTAGTCTGTGAATAAATGGTTTCCCAAGAGCAAAAAGTTTGATAATTCAATTTTATTTTAACAGTCCAGAATTTTTTTTCAATTTTTTCTTCCAACATATCAATCACTGTAGTCGAGTGAAAATATATTGATCAATCACACACAAGATCCAGGATAGAATCCCACTTTCTTGGGGTTTTTTTCTTTTTTTAAGTGTATGCTTTGTTATATTGAATTAACAAATAATTATGTTACTCAGATTTATTGTGTGAATATACATTTTAAGGGTGTGTTTTGAATTAAGAAAGAATTATGTTACTCAGATTTACTGTGTGAATGTACACAAAACACTGCAGAACATAAATAGTAAAACAGCTGACATTTCCTAAAGAATCTGCTACTTTCAAACTCTTAATACACTTTAGCATGCCAACTCATTTGAGCACAAAACAAAAAGAAAATTTGTTGGTTCTGAGTGAATAATCAAAAAAGTTCATTGATTGGGTGACAATACTAGAGTTTTTCACCCATGATATTCACTCAATATTTATTCAAAAATTTCTATTTCTGCCAGAGGTCAAGGAGTATAACATTGTACAAGATTAAACAACAATGACGTGCAGATATGGAATTATAGGTAATCAGTTGCAAAAATGAGTACATTTCAAAGATCAGATAATTGGCAGCCATACGAATAGCTTTATGTAAGTTATATACAAGTCAGCTGTGCGAATAGTCTTTCCAGATGAGGTACACGGTGGCCGTGTGAATAGTCTTTCCCAGTTAAGGTACATGGCAGCCATGCAAATAGCCTTGGCCTAGTCTTATAGCCCCCAGTCACCAGATTCATCACATTCATGTAATCATGTCCCAGATTTCGATTTTAAATCGATGGTAACTAATTGTAAATGTAAAGAAAAGACAGTTTTACTGAGGATAGCATAATTGTTTAATGCTTCAATCAGTTTTTTAAAAAAAAATATTTATTATTGTGTGACAGCTGCTTTCTCTCTTGGGCTTTCCTGTTTTTTAAATTCTGGAAACCCTAAGATTATAGTTTCGTTTAGCTCAGCATCATGAATGATATCCACGTCTGTAGCTCAGTGAATTTTCATGTGAGAATCTTGAAATGTAGCTAAAATTATGAAATTCGTTCATGCAAAAAAGGATTTCAACACCATTCATATTGATATATGGAGCAGCACCACTCATTTGATATATGCTGAGAAAGAGTGGTCTGTTTACATGTATTCTGCAATGATGGTCCTAGAGTTGTGGAAGAGTCCATTTTTGATACAGGCCTGAGTGCTTATTGGTGCCATGTGTTCCATAGATAAACAAACATCGTCTGCATCATCAAGTTTTCTTTGAACTATTTTAAATTTGTACCTAATATCTGTTTATGATATGATTTGTTTAATGAGGAATAAAAGCTATATTTTGATTCAAAGCAAAGAGTACTTACCTATGAAAAGAACATCATCTCACGCATGATTTAAATACATCTGTAGGGATGCAGCTCCTGAGAAATCACAAGGGAGGCAACCACATTATGATCGAAGGTTGCCAAATCTGAAAGGTGATCACTCCTTTTGAAATAATCAACTCTTCAGCAGATCATGGCAGCATTGAAGAGTTTGCATGTAAACAGACCACCTTGTTTCAGCATGTATTGATTGAGTGGTATTGCACTGTATGTTGATACATATGATATTGAAATCATTTGTGTACTAAAATGAATTAGGTAATTTTATCTACATATTATGTGGATGCTCACATGAGAGTTCACTGAGCTACAGATGAGGATATCATTTGCGATGCTGAGCTGAATGAACTATAGTTGGTATTCCACCGATGGCAGTTAGCAAGTGCACTAGATATATTAAACTTTTTAAATTGATTAACTTGGCAAATAAAAAAAGGTAGATATTGAACATTACTTTTATTTATTATATTGTGTATATGAATAATGAGAGAAAGTACGATATTGCAAAGAGACAAAATTGAATCGATGCAAGGAAAAATCTTGAATACAGTGAAATAGATAATACATTTTTGAAATCTATTCAGCTAAAATGAAATGATAGCTGCATTCTATTTAAATAAGTTGCTTATACGTATCGTGTCTTCCTGTATATGAGCAATGAAATAAAACATCAAATTGTGAAAGGACAAAAATGAATCAATATGGACAAAAATAAAAAACCCACTAACCTTCTTCACTATTGTTCCATGGATGAAATCCAGAAATTACTTCCCATATTTAGTTTGATATACTTTGGCAGTATTTTGCAGGTAAACTAACTTATTCGAACAGAAACTTAAGCAATGTAATATTTCTAGATAAATTTAGGTTGGTTTGTTAAGAGTTTGTACGTTTTCAAGGCAGTTTTAATTAACAGATGAAATAATAGCAGTTTTTCTTCAGCAACAGAAATCTATTTGAAAAGCAGTCAAACTTACCTGTCAGACTGTCCAAAAATCTTCCCTAGATAACAGTATGCAGTTCCATTTAACATGATGTTTACTCTACATAATGTCATCACTTCAAGTCCTGTTTTCAGAATGGTCCAAAACATACGACAAAATGATGTACATCAGTCTTGTTCAAATAACATCACAGCTCTTTTCATGAACATGTTCAAATGACAGTGTTGATGAGTTTTGGAAGATACACAAGTATGATTATGTGAGCTGTTGAAAATGATTGGCTGCATTCACATTATTTGATAGATGATGCAACAGTTAAAAGAAAAAGACAGAAATCATCGTGTGATAGAGACCTATAAAGGAACATGCCATGTGGGACAATAAAAGGGCTGATCATATAAAAAAAAAATAGCAGTCATACTATGAATCAGTCAGATAATATTCTCATGTGTGATACCAGGCATATTGTAGGGTGGAGGACAGAAAGGGTATTGATAGAGAAAACTTGGGTGCTAAAGCGGGGATTTTTAGCTCACCTCTACAAAGCAGAGGTAAGCAATTTTGCTACCCTAGTCATAGATGTCTGCACAGATAAAAACATATTCATATATTCACCCTCATTGAATGTCAGCCATTCTTTCTTCCTAGGCAGGGGACTGAGGGGGCTTGGGTTTTTTGTACACTGTATAAATACTATTATACCTGGAATCGTGAAACTTGATAAGGGGATGCATGTTGATGAGTGCTACACCCTCATCACAAATGCAGGTCACTGTGACCCATATTTCAGGCCATACCAACTGATTCAATTTTGTAGTTTACATTTATATCTCAAACTCTGTTCATGATTGAATCATCAAAATATATGATTGTATGTATCTCTATTAGTACCACACCCTTACCTCAAAGGGAGCTCACTGTGACCTACATTTCATATTTTCTTGGCTTAGGGTAAGTTTTTGTGTTTAACTCATGACTAACTGGGTTTTTTGCATTCTGTATATATATTGTTATACCTAGATCCATGATACTTTGTGAGGTAATGCGTCTTGATGAGTACTGCATTCTCATTAGAAATGAAGGTCACTGTGACCTATATTTCATGCTTCACAGACTTTGATAAAATTGTGTTTTAAGTTTATTTCTCAAGCTCTGTTTATGCTAGAATCATCAAACTGGATGATTGTATGCATCTCTGTTAGTACCAAAACCTTACCACAAAAGAATGCCAATGTGACCTACATTTCACATTTTACTGGCTTAGGTTATATTTTTTGGATTGAGCTAGAAACCAGGTTTATTTTAGCACTCTGAACACATACTGTTATACTAAAATTAATGAAATTTGGTGAAGGAATATGTCTTGATGAATACTACACCCTCATTACAGATGTAATTATTGATGCATGAACTATATACTGCTGGCTGTCACTCCAAGGTTACTCAAAGTCTGTGACTTTCACCCAGTAAAATCTGGCCTCTTGGTGTCGATAATGATAGTAGCTTTTCAAGCAGATTTTAAGAACAATGATTTTAAAAAATTACTACAAAAATAACATTAATCTGTTTATTATCAACTTATTACTGTTACTTTGATATGATAGAAAAGAATGTTCTTTTTTATTCATTTATGTCTTTTATACTGTCAGAGTTGCTGGGTGGGTCCGTGGGTAGGTAGGTAGGTAGGTGGTTCACAATATGTCAGCAAAATACTGGCCATGTAGTGCCAATTGAAAGTTCAAATTTTAAAATGATTAAAAGTTCACATGTAAAGATAAAAGATTGTAAAAAAATATCAGTAGTTGGAAAAGGAGCCAAGATCACTTTAATTTGGACATATTTTCTGGATGATAATGTTTACAATGGCTTCTGGAGACCAGTGTTCTTCCCAGGGCCTTTTACGGTAGCAGACCCTATACTCTATCATTTCAGCCTACGATGCTTTTTAGAACCCACTATGCATCGAAGTCGATATGCTTTGATGTTTCCTGCAGTTCTTTAAAATTAATATTTAAATTACTATAACGAGTGTAGCAAGTAATCTAAAGAGTCAAAGTAACTCAGGCTATCAGGGTCGATGCTTGGCTCTAATATATGGGTGAAATGACCTCTCTCTCTAGCCAGAATAGGGTGAAGTTAGCAAAAATAGTGAGAAGTGAGTGCAGAAAGAGTAAAATATATAATGTTCCAAATAGTCGCTTTAAACTTCATTTTTGGCATCTTTTCATGTCAGATGATTTAAATACTGATTAAATACTATTACAATTTTGTAAAACTTTTATTACTTTGCTTCACTGGCATTTGTTGTACAACATAAAATGACATGTTCTTCTTCTTGATGTTAATCTCTGTCCTGTTGTCCACTGTCTCCAGTAACTTAATTTAAGATGAAGGTTGTATCTTTATTATATGCGAAAGGCATTCAAACAAATAAAAAGTAAGATCTGGCCTCAAGGCTAACATCCATTGAGAACAATTCTGTTTGCACAGTATTGAACAGAGGGCAAATGAATTAGCGGCGAATTGACTTGTGGGCAATATGTCCTATTCCTTCATCAGAAACTCGATTGAATTGAAATATTCTTGTCTTCCCACAAGTCCCAGGCTGTAGCCAGTTGCTGAAAATATTCTGATTCAGCTCTGTGCTCCCAACAATCAATAGGATTTTGACTGGGAGGCATTAGTTAGGGGACAGTAAGGTACATTGATTGGATTTAAGTAAAGTGCTACTGACTCTATTGCGATTTAATCTTTTACATTTCTTTAGAATTCTTCAAACAGTTTTGGAGTTGCTTTTTTACAATATTGTTGATGCCACCAACACCGATTTTACCATCTCTCTAAATTTCTATAATTATTGTCTAATTTTAAATGTTTAAAAACTCTGTATTCAAGATTGGTCATTTATAAAGTCTGATCCGTGCAGGTACAAAATTAAATGGCTCATTATTTGCAATCTTTGCAAACTGACCCACAAATAAAACAAGGTTTTCAATTTTTATGTCTCATTTTTTTACTCCCAGTCCCAGAGGTTACACCAAAGTTGATGATAGAAAAGCATTTCCCATTCTCTGATGTCTACCAAGTTTTATTAAAATACAACAAATATTATCAATGTTGGGGTAATAAGATTGCACAAAACTTAAACATTAGTGTTGAGAGTTATAGTGCCCTTAAACAGAAGAATGTAACCAATCAGCCATCCAACCAACCAAACTCCAAAACTGTACACTAAATATGATGAAAGAATAACATTTACCTCTTTGCAGAATGTTGTTTACCAAGTTCAGTTATCATCCCTGAGTAGATTATAAGTTATGGCCTTGCACAAAGACATGAGCGGAGTGTTTTATATTTCCTTGTTAACCCACAACCATGTCACATTTTTGGGATTATCACTGAGACAGTCTTTTTCTTATGCAAATATTTGTATACACTGTAACTTATAAATGTTCAGATGTGAAATAAAATGTATAAGGTTTAAGTTATTTAGCAGGGTTTCCATTAGCTGACATCCTGGAATGTGCCCAGCTTTTTCTCCAGAGCAACCAGAAGTTTATCACTGGATGATCATCGGGCTTTCCATTCTTCTGCTGATATGCCCAAATAATAAACCCTCTCATCCCAACTGGTCTATATAGCAACTTTAATAGCAGTAATAACTTATCTGCTAATGTTGCATTGTTTTCCTTTTCTGGGACTCGTAGTCCCCAGTCCAAGCTAATTATTCCCTCCTCAAAGTTAGTATTGGAGGACCAGAATTAAAAAGAATATGATCCCAGTCTGACTTCTTAGTCACAGCCATCATATGGAATACCATCTTTTGTTTTCCTTGGATGACCAGAGCTCCTAGATATGTGTGAAATGTTGTCAAACATTCGTTCTGTCAGGAACACTTGTAGTAAATCCTACAAACCATTACCACTACCCATCCCCTGATAATCTTCCCTCGGAAAGTAAACTCCAGTATAGTTCCGCATATGGTCTATTAAATTCAAAATCTGACACTATCCTTTTCTTTATTTTCTTAACAGTCAGAAATAAAGATGTACATAGGCCAGTTGACATGATTTTGGAACAATCATTTAAGTCGTAGCAGTCACTAGTTGCTGCTTTCAAATAAAATAAAGTTTGCTGCTCTCTGTTTTTGCTGTGCATTAATACAAAGCCATTATCAACATATATTTCAATTTGTGCAGGGATTACTTAACTTTTTCTTTCCTATGCCAGTTTGAAAATGACATAACTTTTTGTTGGGAATCCCTCTTTACCCCATGAAACCTAATGGTCTACTCCCAAACTTGGTTGAGGCAGGGAACTAATTCCCAGGTACATGACCCCGGTTGAGGTTACATTATACTATTTATAGAAGTTACAAGGTCATTTAACACCTATTACAATGTAATCTTAAATATAAGATACGGTCAGTACCTGTGTATTGGTTTCAGTGAAAACAATTATTTACCAAGCCCGAACACGAGTTTCCAATGGCTGAACAGAAAATCCCAGTGTCCAATTTGGGCATTTTATTGTCAGTCAAAAAGTCAGTCCTGTCAGACATGCCAGGCATATACTAGTATGAGAAATTCCAGAGACCTGTAATCAATGTATACAAATTTAATTTAATTAAATTGGCCACATGTCGGTGTGATTTTGATTGTGAACAAATCACTTCCCAGATAAAATTGTGAGATTGTCCCCATATTTAACTGAATAGGTAATCAAGTATCTGTCCATAACTGTCCATCTTCAGCACTAAAGGAACATTAATGTTTGTACTAAAGGAACATTAACGTTTGTACTGACTTAAAAGATAAACAGGGGAAATAACACCTACATTAATTTGATTTTTCATTTAAATTACCAAAATTTACTTAAGACCCCTACAGTATCATTTAATTAGATTGAGATGACTTAGTTCACAGTGTTTTAATACCTTTATTGACGTCAACAAATATTAAAATCCTATTCTAATACACTCAACAAACATTAGAAAAGGAAAATTTGGTATTCGTTTTAGCTCTAATGTCTACTCTGAAACTGCAGCTGATCATGAAAAATCTTATCATCGTTTTTTGTCATTCAGCCTTAGAAAGCTTCAGACATGCTCAGTTGACAATGTTAACATGAGTCATTTAGAGCAGCAGTCAGAAAGGACATGGTAGGATAAGGACTGAGTTTGGCTGCTTCTGAGACTGTTATTAAATTTGACGATGGATGGGATGGTGATAGTTTTATGTCCATTCACTTTAATTATGCATGCATTTTTGGTCTTGGACCATTGCTTTTCAATTAAAATAACCTTGCGACCCTGATCTGTTCTTGCATTATTCAATTGGATGTACATTATACATGAATACATGAATAAATATGGTATCAGTTTTTTGTAAGGCCAATGACGCCAAGTCTTTCAGTCTTGGTACTTTGGAAGACATACACAAAACTAGATACATGTTTTGTTTTGCGTTGATGTAAAAGAACAAGTTTAATATGGTGTAGGGATACATGAAAGCCATTAGGCAGAGATGTATTCATACGCATATCAAATGAGTTCTTTCTCAGACTTGGAACAAAACATGAATGTAGTTTTGGATTTATTACATACCAACTTCTTTATGCTTTCTAAGTATTTTCAAGCTGTAGATTGTAACTAAAACAAACTGGAACTTATACAACTTTCAATTCAAAAGCATGAAAAGAATATCAATATGTGAACAGTGAAAACGCCTAAATAATTCCAGTCTGGGTGGCAATATGGAAATATGGATTGAACATTTGTATCAAACACAAAATAGTAATGTAAGATTAAATGGATATGTAATAAAATGAAAGGATGATTATTATGTGTAAGACATTACCCTCATAATGCACAACCAGTGAAATTGGAATAATAATAATGATACTTGTAATAATAATAATAACAATAATGATAATTTTCTTAATTGCATCTGATGAAAAAGTTAGTTTTTGAGTTCTGTTTATGTTCTGCACAAAAATTCAAATAACACTGTCAGAAATAGAATGATAGTGGCTCTAGATGAATTAGTTAATGTTTGTGCTCAATGGAAAAAAAACATAGGAAAAAACACAGTTAAGATTTTTGTTTCAGGTTGCTGTGGTTGTTGTGCAGCACTGAAGCCAAGGTACAGAAGGCTTGTGGATAACATTTTTCCTGTTAATCCTGAGGTAGGAAAAGATTGTATATATAGCATTATTGAAATTTCATGAGTTTTGAATCTTTTGAAGAACTGAGCAGTATTGTTATCTTTTTTTGTCTGCTTCACACACAGTAATGGTCAGTATTGTAACATTTCTTAAAATGTGGATAACACTGAAAAGCCAGAGCTCTAGATAAGCAGTCTATTCATGTATTTGAAACAAATATTTTGATTAAAAATGCCTAATAACTTTTTAATGCAGTTTAAGTATGCAAAACAATTTAATTTTAAGCATTTAGTCTGGAGTTGACATGGTATTTCTTCTGCCACATATCCAGTTTTTGTATGTCTGCCATAAGGCTGAGAGTATTGTTATGATGTTATCTGCCTGTCCTTCTTTTACCAATTTAATTTCTGCAGAATAATTCAAGTTCTCTGACTTCTACAGTTGCCAAACTTTTTCATGGCTTGCACTTGGGATAAGAAAGACCCCAATCAATTTTGGGGTCAAAGTTCAAGGTCACAGTGACTTGAAGAAGACAAAATGGTTTCCACAAAACAACGTAAGTTCTGCACAACATACCTGGATCAGTCTTTTATGGATGGCTTGCACTTGAAATAAGCAAGAAGCCTATCAATTCTGGGATAAAATGCTGAAAGGTCAAGGTCATTGTGACTGAAAGAAGAAAATAAGTTTCTGCACAATAACATTAGTTCTACATCATTGACCTATGCCAACCTTTGTGGATGGTTTGCTTTTGGGGTAACAAATTAGCCTGTTGATTTGGGGTTCAAAAGGTCAAATGTCAAGGTCACTAACAAAAAGAAGAAAAATGGTTTCTGCACAAAAGTTTCAGTTCATTACCATATACCTTCACAAAAGTGTGGGACAAGTTATGAGTTGTCCACCATGTACAGTTATCAAACTTTGTGTATGGCTTGCACTTTGTGTAAGGAAGGACCCTATCAATTTCGGGTTCACAACCTCAGATGTCATGGTCATTGTGAATGAAAGAAGAAAAATGGTTTCCACAAAATAGATCGAGTTCTCCACCATAAACAGCTACCAAACATTACGGATGGCTTACACTTGGGGTAAGGAAGAACCCTGTTGATTTTTGGGTCAAAAGGTCAAAGTCACTGACTGAAAGAAGAAAAATGGTTTATGTACTATAGTGCCAGTTCTTCACGATTTACAGTTACCAAACTTTGTAGATAGTGTACACTTAGGGTAAGGAAGAACCTTATTGATTTCAGAATAAAAAGTCAAAGGTCAAGGTCACTGGGACTGAAAGAAGAGAAATATTTTTTACACAATGTCTCCAGTTCTCCACTATCTACTGTTGCCAGACTTTCAAGATGACTTGCACTTGGGGTACTGATTTCAGAGTGAAAAAGTCAAAGGTTAAGGTCACTGTGACTGAAAGAAGAAAAATAGTTTCTGCACAACAACTCAAAGTCACCACCATCTACAGTACCAAACTTTGTAGATAGCTTGCAGTTTGGGTAAAGAAGAGTCCTATTGATTTTGGAGTCAAAAGGTCAAGGTCAAGGTCACTGTGACTGAAAGAAGAAAACTGGTTTGTGCAGAATAACACTAGCTCTGCATCACAGACATGGACCAAACTTTGTGTGTGGCTTGCACTTAGGGTAAGGGAGAAGCAGATTGATTTTGGCGTCAAAAGGTCAGTGTTCAACGTCACTGACTGAAAGAAGAAAAAAAAAATAGTTTTGCATAAAAATGTTCTATAGATCTGCATAGAGAACTATTAAACACAGCACAGGTGTTTAATGTGCAGTTTATAGTTCTCTTGTTTACTTAGTTTTGATAAATAAGTGCTGCATATCCAGGTTGAATCTTCTAGTTGTTTGTTATCAAGGTTTTATAGAATTACTATGAAGGATGTAGTAACTTAACAGTCTTATTCAGACATTTATGACTATTTTTAATCACTATAGTATTAATGCCAATTCTTAAGAAAAATCAAGGCTGTAGTGGTTAAACACATTATCCAAATTTTAAGAGAAGTGCCAAGCTTACACAAAACTTACCAATTTTGAGTACATACTCGGTGTTTGATCAGCGACTTCCATGGGAATGAATGGGTCCATATTTCAGCAAAAGAAACTGCTTTTAGATGTTTTTGTAAATGTCATACAATCAGTTTTATAGTAGAAGGGTTATGTAAGTTAGAAATTTAGCAACCAGGAAGATGAGACAAGTCTGTATACATGTCAGATGGGTTGCAGTTGTTTGCAGAATTTGTTTGAAATTCTGGTTTTGTGGCTTCTAATACAACCCATGTCAGCAGTGACAATAGTAAATATTTCATTATGACGTCAGAGTGAATATTTAAATATGAAATGAATACAGGTTGCAATACTCCAACATTTGTTAAGGAACAAGCTTCAGGATTTAATCTGTTCATCCATTGTATCATAAACAATAATTTTACCAACTTTTATTTCATTGCATCCAGTGGTTTTTGGCAATTATAGTACCATAAATAATGCTAATGTAGACCAGCCTGACTTTAATTGGTTAAATACTAAGGCAAGTGGTTGGTGATTTCGCTGTGATTGTTTCTGAAATCACCACTATAAAGAATTTCAATCGCCCTATTGTGTATAAATATTCATTCCCCAGTAAATCTGCTCACTCCCATCATAAATCACAGCAAAGATGTTAACATAGCAAATATAATATTAATGCTAAGCAGAAATTTACGACTTTGGAATATGAAGAGAAGCATGGCTACAGAGCTACTGGTCAGCACTTTGATGATAGTAGACGACATTCTGAGGGAAGATGAAGAGTCTGAATCAGACCAAAGACACCAGCAATATGTACTATAATGACCTGAAAAATGAATTTGATGCTGTAAATTCTTTTATAGCAATGAGGAGGTGGAGTTCCTTGGTTTTTAGCTTTACTGGTCATAGACCAGAAGAGCTTATGACTTTTTGTCCATCATCCATCATCCATCATCTGATGTCTGTCATCCAACGTCCATCCATCAGCACAAGTTTGTTATCGCTACTTCTTCAAAACTACTTGGAGGATTGCTGTGAAGCTTTACAAGCAAATTCATCCCAAGGTCTAATTCGTCCTAAATGAAAATGGTGCTGCTCAGACATCCAGTATGGCTGTCGTAGCAGCCATCTTGAAAATCTTATCGCTACTCCTCCAAAATGGACGGTCATATCAACATGGTGTTTTCACTAAAAGACTTCATATGATGTCTAGTTTGTCCTAAATGAAAATGGTGCTGATCTGAAATCTAATATGGCCACTAAGGTAGTCATCATGAAAATCTTGTTATCCAGATTTGTCCTGAATGGAAAATCATATAGACATAGGGTTTTCACCAGAAGACTTTTTATGATGTCTAGTTGGTTCTAAATTAAAATGGTTCAGCTTAGACATCCAATATAGCCACCACAGTGGCCATGTTGAAAATCTTGTTATGGCCACTCCTCCTGAATAGATGGTCATATTCATATCAACTTAGGGTTTTCACTAAAAGACTTCTTATGATGTCTGGTTGATCCTAAATGAAAATGGTGATGATCTGATGGTCAATATGGCTGCCATGTTGGTGAAAAATATATGGCTCGAAAATCTTGCTATCACTTCTCAACCTGAATGGCAAGTCATATTGACATGGAGTTTTCACCGGAAGACTTTTTATGATGTCTAGTTGGTCCTAAATGAAAATGGTGCCAATCTGACAGTAAATATTTTGGCCATATTTGAAAATCTTGTAGCTTCTGCCCATAAATGGAAAGTCATATCGACATGGGTTTTTATCAGAAGACTTCTTATGGTGTCTGGTTGGTCCTGAATGAAAATGATGCTGATTTGACATCCAGTATGGCCACAATGGCACACATCTTAAAGATCTTGTTATTGCTTCTCCATATTTGATGGTCATATTGACATATGGTTTTCACCAACAGACTTCTTATGATATCTAGTTGGTCCTAAAAGAAAATGGTGCCCTGCAGACATCTAAAATGGCTGCCACAATGAACATATTGAAAAATCTTGTCACTAATTCTGCTGAATAAATATTCATATTGACATGGAGTTTTCACCAAAATTGTTCTGATGGTGTCTGGTTTGTCCTAAATGAAAATAGTGCTGATCTTACATCCAATATGGCCACCACAGTGGCAAATTTGAACATCTTATCACAAAAGAATATCAGAGATGGTTTCAACACTCAGCAGTTATAAAGAAGAAACAGTCTTATCTTGAATTCCTGGAGATTCTTTTTGGATAGTAGAGCATCAGTCCCTACGATAGACTCTTGTTCTAATTATGACACTTTAAATAAGCAAATTTCAAGATTCAGATATATCCTCAGTCCACACCAACACAAACATCAGTAGTCAACAGGAACTGGCTTCACAGATTAACTCCAGGTATTTTGGAATGTTGTATCTGGAACACCTGTTTGCTGAGTTTTACTGTTAAAAATTTGAACAAAAAAGTATGCATATGGTAATAAGATGCCCATCCTTAAATAATGCATCTAGAACAAATTACACATCACCCTAAAAGAAAAGTGTTGGTCAGTTACTTGATTTTATTATGATTTATAAAATACCACCATAGTAACATTTCATAAATGAAAATACGAGTCAATGAAACATTTGCTTATTGTAATCACCTTTTCCAACCATCTGTACATACAGTACCTCATTTGGTAGAGTACCAGACTCATAATCCAAGGGTCACATGTTCAGTAACTGCCTATGTTAGTCTCGGTTGCCTGCCTTGGTGTGTTTTTGGGAAGGGCACTTAGCTACCATGTCTTCAGCATGATATAGCCAATAATGTGGTAAAAGACCCAATACTGTGGTCAAAGACCCATTAAAAACTAACCAAACAACCATCTGTCAGAAAACATGTCTATGGAAATATCTGTGTTTAAAAAAAGCGAGACAGGAGACCCTATTAGAATCAGTTAGAAAGGAAAAAATAAATTATTTTACTGGCAACACAAGTTGGTCTTCAGTCATGAAAGAAGGTAAAGGTCATTTTTCAGGAATACATGTATTTCTTTGTTTGTCAGAAAATAGAGATTTCCTAATTTTAAAGTTGTTTTCTGTTTTATTAGAAAAAATAAGTAAAAATACCCATTGAAACTGGAGAATTTGGTTTTGTTAGTCATTCTTTATTTGAATTATGCATTGTTGAGTCATAGATTAATTTATGGATACTGTTTGTAACTTAAGTACTAGTAAGTGTGATAAAAGGGATTACTTTGAATAATGAACTAAAACATCATAAAAAAAAATTGTATTTGTGGTTCTTTATGTAAATTCTGGGGTAATCCATTAGAAAAATTTTTCATTATCTTTCACCCTTTTTGGTGTAGTGAGGTTGTCATGTAGGAAATAAATAGATTAAAAGGGAATCTTTTCTCTTTGATAGGATGGCTTAGTCAAGAACAATATGGACAAGTTGACATTTTATGCTCTATCAGCTCCTGAGAAATTGGACAGAATTGGACAGTACCTTGCTCAGAGATTAAGTCGAGATGTACAGCGGCACAGATATGGGTAAGTTGCATTTATTTTAGTTAAACCTGTCCTGCAGGTTACCTTTATAGGAAACAGTGTTGCATCTAGGATCCCAAGGGCAGAGGACTCTTGTCCTCCAGATTTGGCAGACACAAAATTTCAAAAGACAAAAAAATACTGTAGAGTACTTGATGCACTAATCGTGGTTAAACAAATGAGACAATCTTATTTGCTTTGGCAGTGTTTTCATCTTAACTTTGTCATCTGCACAAAGTGGTGCAGCAACTGCCCAAGCAGCCCCTGTAACTGGAGGGTCAAAATTCCCATAAAACACCTCTTTTTTATTGGGAAGGGGCCCCAGAATTAAGTTTTGTGGGGGGGGGAGGGGGGAGAATTTCTTGCTATGCCACTGTCTGCACAGCACTATCTTTTCCATGGACTCTTACATTATTCTAATAAAAGTTTCATCAAGTACTCAAGTGACGCATACAAACATTGACTCATTTTAATATCTACTTTACCTAAAAAAAATAAATGCACTGTGGAATTTTCCATTCTGAATCTTGATCTCATTTAACTTTATCCTTCACTTGTTATCTACCAGTGTTTTATATAATGGTCCCCATTTTATCTGAATTATTTTTCTTTCATGACTAATAATTCATTGAATAATAGCTAACTTATTTATTTTTGCAAGTTTCTTCCTTCAGAAATTGAGTTCTTTTTTGGTCTTTTATTCAACCTTGAACGTAATTTACACTCTCGACCCTCAGTAACATTGCACTAAAACTTGGCAAACAACTGACCCAACTTTGAATGATTTGATTGCCAGATATGTTGTTTAATTAAATGAATTGCCATCTCTAAAATTTGATTGCTTTTGGCAATTTTGATAACTGCTAGCACCAGTCTAGACTTGGAAGCTGATCTGTACATGTTCTTATAATGTTTTCATGTAACGGATGTGCACCAAAGAGAAACTGTAATTTTTTTTCAATTTTTCCTGAAGTATATAAACACAAATCATGACAAAAAAGTGTGCCCAGGTGGTGCACAGGAGTGAAGATTTGGGGGACATAGAGCTGGAACTCCGTGAGAAACTTTCTCATAATTTATACTTCATGAATTCCCAGTGTTAAACTTTGTGAAATTGTCCTTCCCATGAGGGGCACCTGTTATACATGGACCAAAAACACTAATGTCTGCTCCTTATGCCTCAGTCTCACCATATACAGTGTAAGATGCACAAGAGTTTTCAGGGAAATCCCATATGTCTGATATTTTAACTTTGGTCCAGTATGATCTTGAAAATAAAAGATTATCTTAAAGTGGGTACATGTTTGTTGACTTTTCAGGAATATTTGAAATATCTCAGATGACTTCAGGGATGATTTCAACAATAAAATTTTGGGGGCTTTCATTATTAAAATTGTACATTTTTCATCACAAAATTAGTATTTTTGGTAATTTTTAACACATATGCTTATAGTTTCTAACCTCTTAAACCTCATTACTCATGATTTTTGTTGCAAATTATTTTCAGATGTCCTTTCATTGCAGATAAAACTATTAATATTATAAACCAAAATTACTGGTAGATATATAATTTTATTCTTGTTTTGTAGAGAAGTTGCCTTTTCAAATAGTAGCGGAGGTAGAAGTTGCTGTTGTTGTTGTGTTCATGATATAAAATAACTTTTTTATAACAAGTCTTTAATATGAAACAAATTTATCTGTTTATTCATCTAACATAATATAAATTTAGGCTGCATTATAATAATCCTGTTTGTTACTTACAGGCATTATTGGAATAAAGTGCCTTATGATCATGTATCACCACTAGTTAGTTTCACATTGAATTAAAGTTCAGCGTTTTAAAGGATAGGAATCATTGCAGCATATTTACCAAGCAGACACAAGTCTACAAACTAGAATAATTAACACTATTTAAAACAATATTCCATTTTCAATTTTAAAAAAAGCATGAAATAGAATGTCATTAAAAAAAATATGACTTTTTTCATCAGAAGTAAAGTAGTTGAAAAGTCATTTAGCATTTCACACTAGACCAAGCATACCTTGGCAGATGAATCTCAGGTGATGTGTTGAATATATGCAATTCAAAGCACAAAATGTGTGTATCAACCATTACCAATATGTACTGTCAACTATCCAAACAGCTAGTCAGCAAATATGTTCTAATTATGGAAGGAATAAACATCAATCATTATGAAAATGGGGAGCTGTCTGTTCTCTTGTCAGCTTTTCGACAATGCATGTATGTTGGAGATTCCCAGTGCTTACAGGGTCCACGCTAGGGGATGATTCAGGCGAAATAGTCACCTTAGAGTCTGTCATTTCACCTAAACAGGCCAAAAATTCCCATGGCCTTGCATTAATTTCATGACATTACCCCCACCACATTTTGTTTCAATACAGTGCATTAGTTAAACATTGACTTTTGTGTAAATTTTCCCTTCAGAGAGGAAGGGGGAGACATAGAAAAAAAAGTCATATGTTTTGAACTTTAAAGCCATTTGACGTTAAGGGACTAGAAGGTGTGTCTTGTTCCACATTGGGGTCCTATCTTCAAGGTCAAGGTCACAGCTGAATATTTTAAGTTGTGCATTGGAATGGACAAATCATGTGGTACAGTTTGTCAATGAAACAGACCTGGTGTGTATTGGAATGGACAAATCATGTGGCACAGGTCGTTGATGAAAGGGACCTAGTGTGTATTGGAATGGACGAATCATGTGACAGAGGTTGTCAATGAAAGGGGTCTGGTGTGTATTGGAATGGACAAATCATGTGGCACAGGTTGTCAATCAAATGATTGGAACTAACATGGGGAACTCGTCACATATTAGGCGTGTACTTCTTGAGACCCGAAAGGAAGAGTGTTTCATGAGGGCAACTGTTAGAGCAAATACTCAAATTAGTTGTTATTTTTAATATTTTGTACCTAATTGAAAATCAGAATCGCTTAAGTGTTGAATCTATGTTTAAATTGGTATGTTGTATTTGAATACTAGGAATTCATTTAATTTCATGGGAATCAATTTTCATTGTTTTCCCCAAAATGAGATTTTCATTATTATTTAAATTCATGGATTGGTGGTGGTGGTGGTTGGGGAAAATGATTCCCATTCTTTCCACAGAAATATTCCCTTTATGTTTGGGTCTTTAAATTGATGGTTTGTAGAACCACGAAATCCACACAAATTACTATCATATGAGTAGTTTACAAATACATGTATGGATTTGGTCGCAAGCTTGGCAAAAATGAGATGACTAACAAGAATTCCATATACAATTCTATCAGGACTTCTCTAGCCCTCAATTGCACATTCCACAGTGTCCATAGAAGTTATTAGAATTTGTTCTGGAGTCCAAGAAAATAATTACAGTAAATTTCAAATGTTGTAAATGTTTTTGTGTTTTTTTCTCCATCAGGATGGTGATTATAGCCATGGATGCCTTGGATCAACTGTTGGTGTCCTGCCATGACTACTCCCTTAACCTATTTGTGGAAAGTTTCCTCAAGATGGTACAGAAGCTGCTAGAGTGTGATGATGTTGAGCTGCAGATTCTGGCCACTTTA
This sequence comes from Margaritifera margaritifera, assembly GCA_029931535.1. NCBI lineage: Eukaryota > Metazoa > Mollusca > Bivalvia > Unionida > Margaritiferidae > Margaritifera > Margaritifera margaritifera. The sequence continues at coordinate 2,685,693 of JAQPZY010001440.1, read as the reverse complement.
TCCGTATGTAATGAACCATTTATTTTCACATCTCGGACATCAAGTCTAATCTAAAGGGCTGGAAAATCTTAAAATGATCAACATTGGCAATGCCCAGAATTAAAGTTTTCATAATATTGAATGGATTTAAGATCTTGATTTTTCCTTCATACTTTAAAAAATTTTTGGCAAGTGACAGAAAATTGTACTATCCCAATAAAAGTTTTAACTTCTCCAGGGTTACAGGAGAAGTGATTTTTCCTTCCACTAAACTACAGAGTCCCCCTCTTGAATGGACCCCCTGACCAGCAGCCACCCGCTTTATACAGCCACAATCCCTTGGCGCCGACGAGTTTGTGTTAAAAAGTACCCCTCAAGGTCAGCCACCTCTCAAACGCAACCAGCAGCCGGCATTTTAGTGCAAAAACGGTCAAATTTACCCCTCGTGAGCGGCCACATAATTGTTGTTTACAGATTAAAATCTCGCTAATATTTGTTAATTTCTCAACTCAACACATTGACATTTGTTCCAACATGCCGATAAAGTAACTTTAATCCATACAAAGAGGTAAGTAATTCCATTATCCTTACTGCCATGTGTTCCTCAGATGTTAGCTTTTGTCACTTTGATAATTACTGGCTATTATTACCACTGATAATTATCAAGATGACAAAAGCTAACAGCTGAGAAGCACAGTATTGTTTAGCTCAAGTCAGCGTGACATCTGGTCGCCAGATAGTAAAATGGTATATTAGCCTTACTGGCTTCTCTCTCATAGATTATGAAATGTATTTAACTGGGTACCAGACTGGAGGGAAACAAAAAGTCGATCAGGTGACAAACTCACTTCCTTTGTAAACACTGTGCATCTCGTGTGATAACTACATATTGCCCATGAAGGAATAAGTTGTCGCAAAATGTCATCAGACATTCACAGTTTAGAATGAAAAGTGAAAGCAATTAGATTAAACGAAAAGAGGGAGAGTCCTTTGATCAATTCTGAGAAATTTTCTGTCAGAAAGATTCAGATAAACATCGTCAATATGCATTAAACTGCAGTGAGTGGGAAGACATAATTGACAGACGTACAGGGATAGTTACAACAAAATGTTTGTGCCCAGAATTTACCGACAACGTGGTTTTGCACCATGATTCATGATTATTCATATTTTAAAAAAAATAACATTGATATTAGTTTTATCACATTAAGTCCATAACCAGATAATATTCCTGTGATTTTTAAATTAAAATATTAAATATGTAAAAATTAGTTACACCTTTTATGCTTTATATGTAGTTATTACTCGCAACTGTGTGATCCCCCTCTAGAAAGGCCATCCCTCTTATAAGGCCACTTTCCTGATGCAGAAGGGGTGGCCTTATAAGAGGGGGACCACTGTACCTTTAAAATTACATTCACTCAGTTGCAGGATAAAAGGGTTTAGTTTTGAATGACTTTTGATAAATTATTATTTTTTGTGTCATAATAAAGGGATAGTTGGATAAACAGAACTCAAACAGGACTAGACCATATACAAAACTCCGGGACTAATTTATCTGGTATTTCTCCTATATTTTTGATTGGTTTTGTTCAGTAATTTACAAGTTCTACAGAGAGAGGAATTAATAATGCAACGGCTGATCCAGGATATTTGCTGTGGCAGGGTCCATATTATGAGGTGATTTAAGTGAAGTAGTTGCCCCAGTGCCAGTCAGTTTGCCCCCCCCCCCCCTGCCATTTAATGCTTTCATATTCTGAGTACTGTATCAGCTTTGACTTGTGTCTTTTTCTGTTTAATGAGCAATGTAAAACAGTTGAAACATAGCATTTCATGCTTTCTGATTAAATTTGTTGTGAACTGAATGATTATTCATGTATGCGATTAATATTCAATCTAAGAGAATCCTGCCAAAAATTAACAGATGAAGCTTGAAGAAGTGATTGAAATTTTATGTATTTGCAGCCCAGTCATGAGCAAATTATTATTTTATGGAGGTTTAAAGACTGATTGCTAGTAAAAGTAAACAAGTTTATTTCGTATTTCAGCCTACAAAAGTAGGAAGAAATGACTCATACCTTGATATATGTCATTTGTTTTCAATAGTACATGTAACCTATTTTTGAGGATATCATCTTTTGCAGTAACAAAGTCATGCAGCAATCTTGCTGAAGTAAACTAAGAAAAATTTCAATATTTCAGAAAGTTTGAGGAGTATTTATTTAATTTCTATATTATTTGACTCTAAGATTTAGTAATAAAAACTGCAGATGTAAGCAATTATTTTAAACATTCTACATTTTGACCATTCTAGACTCCTCCCTTTTACCCACCTGTGGGCACAATAATATACATGTAAAATAAACTTGATGCGCCCTTACATACGTCTTAAGAGGTGAATAATAGGACCAGGAGCTGTGGTGGCACATTGGGTATCATGCCAAACTCGCAACCAAAAGGGTTCAGGTTTGAATTGTACCATAGGATCTGCCTCAGCTGGCTACTGTGTTGTGTCCTTATGCAAGGTTCTTTACTCCGGTTGCCTAAGAAACCAAATAACATACTTGTGTTGCTGTGTGGTTAAAACGCAAAACCAACCAAAACCCAATTTCCCACCACATGCCCTATTCTGGTTGGGGCAAGAAATCACTTTGCCCAAATATTTGAGTCCAGTGTGAAACTGCCATGGGGGTTCATTGGTGAAAAGGTATACAATTTTTTCTGGACAGACTGAACTCCCAGAATTCCTCTAGAGCCACTACTGCAATGTACAGTCTAGAGTACTTGGTCAAAAGTGCATTCCTTCTTCTACAAATTGCATTGATTTCTTTAGCATATGTAATGTACACTTTTTGAAAGAGGCATACACTGTAGGAATCATATAAAACGTGTTATTTATATGAATGATGTTGTCACAATGAAAAGATTTCAAGCAGTCAGTTGTTTAATTCTGATTAAGTATACAAGTATGCATTACTAATATACAAGTTTGAATGGTTGTCATAGCAAAATATAATACACACTTATGTATCTAATGAAAGCCAATTGCAGCTTCATATTTAATGGTCCAAATAATTGCATTGATTCCTTTAAACAGCTTTCTAAATTTATTTTTAAAAATCCTGTTTGCCTTCCATATTTTCATTTCCCTGCAGAATATTAAAAAATAATTTGAATCTCCCTTCAGTAATAAACAGTTGTAAAATTGTCATTCATTAGAAGAAGTCTGTTAGAGTCTCTAAAACTTGGAACTTATTTCTGGCCAGATAGTGTATGTCGGTGGACTGAGTAACAAATTGATCTTAAAAATGAGTGAATTATAATCACTGTGATTGAGTTTGGTAATGCAGTCTCCTTTTGCTTTCATCTCAGTGCAGTTGAAACCTAAACCAGGGACCAGGTTGTGGGGGAAATAAAGTGAAATGAGAAAGAGGGACCCCAAATTGGATATATTGAGAGGGTATTGTCTTGCTGTAAGCATTGATATGTTACAGTACATTGAAAATAGGAATGCAAGCAATATGTGCAAACTGATACCTTTAGGATAAAAGACTTGTTATATTTTCTGAAAGAATACTGTGTGATTTGGTTTTAGTATAGCCCTACATCATTAATGTTGTTTTGACAGTTGTGATGTCATAAACGTCATGGTGTCCACACTTTCTTTAGGGATAAAATCAGAACATATTTCCTAGATGTAAACAGTCTGCAAGGGCACATAGTTTGTATAGTTTTCTCCTGAGACTGACTGATATATTTGAACAAGTTTAATGCAGATACAGTCTGGGCAGGTCATGACTATAATGTAGTATGTATTATTGTGTCCATTAGTGGAGTAAATTTCAGTGGACCTGTTACACTACCCATTCATACCTTTGTGTTGTTATGCACGTGTAATGTTTCATTACATCTACACTAATTAAAATTGATATTTTGAATGCTGAAAGTTAACCAGAATGGTAATAAGTAGAACAGACTGAAAGATTTGTTCCATCCCCTTTAAGGGCAGAACTTACAGTGACATTTTGGTTGGATAGATGAATAGTTGAGGAATGTGAGGGTAAATGCAGGTCTGCTTTTTTATTTCTAGTTATCATTATCAGTGTGACTATTTGAATGCCCCTCCCCCTTCCAATTTGCTGTGTTCTAGAGGAGGGCATATAGTGTTACCCACATCTCTGTCATGTCACATCACATCATGTACATCATAATGTTGTTTCCACTCAGTAACTTTTTATGGATTGCAGTTCAGTGTGGTTTTGGGTTCTATTGAAAAGATCCAAGTAAAGTTTAACTTTCATCTATTTACAACAAATTTGCCTGAGTTATAACCCTTATAAGAATTGGAATTTTGCCCATGCATTATGAATTTGATTTCTAATCAGTAACTTTTGATGGTCTTAATGGATTTAAACCCAATATGGTTTGGGGCTTTATATAAAAAAATATAAAAAATATTGGTCAAGTTATATTTCTATCTAAGACAAAATTTGACTGAGTTAGGGCCCTTGTCTGAATTTGAAGATTGCCTTAACATCATAAATTAAGTTTTTGCACAATAACTTTTAAACAACTGCATTTAAACCCAAATTTATTATGAGGTTATATAAAGAGGAAACAAATCAGATTTGATTTTGATATATTTATGTGAAAATTTGGCTTGAGTTTCAGCCCTTGTTTGATTTGGAATCTGGAATATTAATTCTGAGTTCCTGTCATGATTGTCTCACCTGCTTAAGCAGAAAGCTTGGCTCATCATTGTGAACAATGTTAAACGTTTGTGTTAAAGTTTTTGAAAGTCACATATCTTCTACATTTGTTGCATTCAGCTAAAGCTTTGGGATAATATTACTATAGATCTAAAGTTTCTATGCTGATATGCTTGGAGTTCCAGTCTTGCCTGTCTTGCCTTATTAAGCATTATGGTTAACAATGTTAAAGTTCAATGTAAATGTTTATGAAAGTCAGATATATTGACAAGCATATGGATGCAGGTGAGACACTGGGTTCTGCAGAACTGTTGTAGTCTATTTCTGTCAAAATTTTGATTGAGTTATGACCCATGTTTGACTTAGAAATTTGTCCTTGTATCATGATTTCTGTTTCTGCAGAATAATCCTGAAGGACTTGATGGATTAAAACCAAATTTGTTGTAAGGATTGGATATTGAGAAGACCAGTGTCAAGGTTGATCTTTAATTATTTATTTTTAACTTTAATTGTGTTAAACTGTTAATATTTTTACATACAAGTTGTACATGTAGTTAGTCCTTGCATCTTGAAGTTGATTTCCACAATAAACAGACTGAAATTACATTTTGTAAGGACCTTTGTATTGGCAGTACCTAGGCCATTGACAAGACCTTTGTATTGACAAGACCTAGGCCATTGACAAGACCTTTGTATTGGCAAGACCTAGGTCATTGACAAGACCTTTGTATTGACAAGACCTTTGTATTGACAAGACCTAGGCCATTGACAAGACCTAGGCCATTGACAAGACCTTTGTATTGGCAAGACCTAGGTCATTGACAAGACCTTTGTATTGACAAGACCTAGGCCATTGACAAGACCTTGGTAGTGACAAGACCTAGGCCATTGACAAGACCTTTGTATTGGCAAGACCTAGGTCATTGACAAGACCTAGGCCATTGACAAGACCTTTGTAGTGACAAGACCTAGGCCATTGACAAGACCTAGGCCATTGACAAGACCTTTGTATTGACAAGACCTAGGTCAAGTTTGATTTTCATGATATTTTGTATACATTTGACAGATTTATTACAAATTTGACATTATATCTTGAACTGGGATGTATTCAGATGTACCAGATTGGCAGAACATCCATGTCCAGTGGATACTTTGCTACTTGTTCTTGCTATCAGTGTTAACGCATGCAGTTGTTAATTTCTGAGTCATTTTCTTGGACATGGATGCCTGTACAGCAGACTTTACAAGGAGGTATGTATTTACAAGTTGAGATAGACAACAAATAAATATTACAATATGTACAGAAGTAAATATTTTAACAGCTAAAATATTGACAAAACTCAAATATGTACTTTTTTGCAGTTTATAAAGTTTGCCAACATTGAAGAGGTTACTCCATCCTATCACAGGCGTTACGATTTTTTCATCTCCAAGTTCAGCGCAATGTGCCACAGCAACAATAATGATGAGACACGTAGAGCCAGGTATGCCTTTTGTCACATACAGGACACACAAAGTGTGCTGACCATATTTCACTTGAACTGCTGGAAGATGCTATTGAGCATAGTTCAGTGAACTGTGCTCATGAAATCTCCTGCCTGTTGCTGTATTTCTCTCACTAAGAAGAACTTTCACTCAACTCCACTTCAGGAGTGGATTCTACCTGGTCAGTTTGAGGATTACTTCTATATCCCTAAAGGACTTACTGCAGGTGGTAACATCATGGTTGTATACCAATGAAGCCTATTACCCAACTACACAGTGTAGCTCAGGCTTGACTCCATCTGTAAATCCTGGAGATTTAACTGTGTAGTGGGGTGTACTGTGGATACTACACACATATGAGTGGAAAATGGTCAATACACTTTGTGTGTACTGTGAAGAATTTAGTAAAATGTATATTATTAACCATAGTTTCTACCATGTCCCACTTACAATAAACATCCAAAATTTTCATCCATGGATTGAATTTTGCAGTTTTTCTCCTAATGCATCATCCATAATTTTAAACTATTATCAACTTCTAGTAATCTAAATAAGATCCTTATTGATTGAATTATTTTCAGAAGATCAAATTCAATTGTCTATGGAGAATTAAAGGATTTAATTGAATATGAAGGGGTCTTCAATGTATTTTCATGGAATCATAAGACTTACATACAATTTGAAAACTTAATTTTCTTCCTGTTTGCTGTTTTTTTTTCCTGTGACCAAGATTCTACTAGACTGACAAGTTTTTCTCCATCACTTTCTACATTATTTTTTGACATGAATGGCCATGCTGGTAATGAAAGAAAATGATAACAATGGTGGAGAAAAACTTGTTTGTATTGTCAAGATTAACGTAGAAAAAAGTTAAAGATACTGAAAAATCTCATGTATGGATTTTGTTACTTTTTTGACGTTGTTGTTGTGAAGTAAATAGTCTAACAATTTTGTTATGCTAGCACACTTAATTCTTTCTCTTCATCATTATTTATTTGAAAAATAGATTATTATTACATTAAAATCCATGTTATCTTACAGGTTTGAAAAAGTGATGTTTCTTTGTGCAATCTATTGAAATTTGAGTTATTGATGAGTCACTAGACATTACAACATGAAAATCCTTGATACATGGTACAGTTCATTCAATTTTGTGTTGTTACCTTCGGTATGACACATACTGTCAAATCATACAGTTTTCACAAGCATAACATTTGTGAATTTAGTCAGGATCCTAGATAAAATATTATTTAAATATTATCATCATACAATATGTGAATTACCAAATATGTAAAATGTGAATTGCCAACCAGTTAATTGTGGAAATATCTATGTTGCTAATATGATGAAGTCACAAGTTGGAGATCTAGTGGTAGTAATGTCCATCTGTCCATAGACGATGTGGTTTATGCAACACAATTTTAGTTTACTGTGGTATTTTTTCACAGACCTCATGTGGCTTACTTGTAGGTAGAGGCAGAAGCCTATCAGTTTTGGTGCTGCAAGGTCCAGGGTCAAGGACACTGGAGTTGATATGATTTTCCTTTCTGCATGATAAGGTCAAGGTCAAGGTCAATTGAGCCAACATTTGATTTTTGGGGTTTCTGCGCTATAAGTTGAGCTTTCAGGATCCAGCTATAAGTTGAGCTTTCAGGATCAAGTTTCATCAGACTTCATAGGTAGTCTACATGTGGGTAGAGACACGTTCCTATTGATTCTCTAGCCCAGAGGTCAAAGGTCAATGTGACAGGAGCTAAAATTGTCATTTTGGGTTCCACATGATAAGTCTACTTTCACAAGTTTTGCACATCCAGTTTTTATTAGTTTCATAACTGTATTACATTTGAGTAAGGGCAGCTCCCTCTTGAGTCAGTGATCAATAGATCAGAGGTCAAGGTTACTGGACATGAAATGTAAAAATTATGTTAATTTTGAATTTGATTTGGGTAATGCCTTAGCTTATGGCTACATGTATTTTTTCCAAAGCTTCCATGGCAACATTAAAACTTATTGTAGTTTTTGTCAAACTATGAATTTATCATGTATTTTTTAAAAAGTTTAAATGGCAACATTGAGACTTGTAGGTTTTTGTCAAATTATGTGTCATGAATAAAAGTGTGCTGTCAATTTGAAATTAATAAAAAAGGCAGCATCCAGTAACTTTGAAAAGGATCAATGTATAAGACTGAATTGTATAATACTGTTCACTTCTCTGACATAAGATCTCTATGTGTCACATTAAGGAAAAAACACTTTCTATAGATTTTGACATGGATCTGCATTTATTAACACCAAAAGGGAATCATGTAATTTAGCTTTTTAATCATTCATTCTGAAACAATTTAATTGACTTTAATCAATTCTTTTCACAGAATTCGAACAGCTGGCCTAAAAGGTCTGCAAGGTGTTGTGCGAAAAACAGTTGGTGATGACCTCCAAGTCAATATTTGGGAAGCAATACACATGGACAAGATTGTTCCTTCACTGCTGTATAACATGCATACTCAAGGGTAAGAAGCTTTTCAAAGAAAAGGAAAGATGAAAGAATGGACAAGAGAATAAAACACTGCATACAAAAGTGTCGCTGAGGATTCCTTTATTTCCTAATAACAGTAATACTGCTAGTAATAATAATGATAGTATCAGTGCTAGTAATGGAACAGTAATACTAGTAATAATATTAAAACCTTATGTCAGAAGGGAAAAGTATATTAGGTTTCTGATGGATGGGGGAGTGGTCAAGCCACTTAATGCATACCTCTATAGTCCCAGGTTCAAAAGCAGGTGCTGGCTTATTTTAAGGGTTTGTAGTGACCCAGTAATGAAAAAGTGTTATTCAACACTTTATGATATTGTGATACTGTCAGTCCATCTGTCCATCAGTCTGTAACTTTATATCTTCCTTGAACACCTGTTTGAATTAACACAAACTTGGTTCATAAGTTGCCTATAAAGTGGCCATCTGCAAGAGAATTATAATTTTAGGCTTCCTCCCCTAAGGTATCTTGGAGGATGGAAATGCGCGTGTGTGTCAGAGGTCAGATAGACAAAAATGCAAGTATGACTGACATTTTTTTGAATACTTGCATGTTAAACTTAAAACATGTTCATAGCAGGATATATGTAACAGATTTTTGGTTATGATCTCTGGGTCTTTCTCATTTGGTGGGGAATTATCAAAGTAGTTTTTTTTTTTTTCTCACCTTGGTATTGGCTTCTTCAAACTTCAAGACCACCATATACAATCACCTTTTTTTATTCAAGAGCACTAAATACAGTACACACATCACATTTTATGGATCGCCCACTCAATCCGGTGGACAGAGGGGCAGGGGATTAAGTCCCCACTATGAGTAGTGGAAGTCCACTCAGTCTGGTGGATTTTCTCCTGAGTCTAGTGAAAATCCACTCAATTTAGTGGAAGTCCATCAGTTTTTTTTTTGCAGCCATAGTGGGTTTTAAGGCACCCCTCGCTGATTCTATTGTATTCACTCCACGAGTCGACACACCAAACAAACCAATGGAAGAAACCCTGACACCATAAACCCAACCATGGCAGGTGTAAATTTCATACCTTTACGTGTACAAACTATACAGTGGTAAAATTTCTTGTCGTATTCATCAGTGGCCTAGCTAGAGATACATAAAGACGAACACATGTAACGTAGAACAAATATGGGGTTTTAGATTTCTTGGATATTTTCCCACCCCTGTCCATGACAGTGTACATCAGAAAAAATTGCTTAACTACAACATAGATCCCTGTTGATTGAATACATGTATATGTACCTGTTAGTATATACAGAATTGGAAATTTACATATGGTTCTGCATCAAGCAGTAACTTCGATGTTCTTTTTCAATAAATGATATTTCATAAAAGTGCTTTGTATACAGGTTATTAATTTGTCATAGTTTCCCTTTAATTTCCATACTATTTCCAAGACCCACTTTGAAGAAATTATTGAAAGCAGTAATACTTATAAAACTCGAAAAGAGATTACAAACGAACGCCGTACTATTTGTATATTGGATAGCACTGTGTATATTTCATTGGGTGGGAACATGTTAAGCAAACAATTTAAAAGTGACTGGGGGAATGAAAAAATAAATCACTGCATTTCTTGCATTTTTTTTACTTAATAACGGAATTAAACCTGCTAATAATTACATGTGATTTCTTTTTCAGCAGAATCTCTCTCTCTCTCATTAAAATTACTATAATTAAACTTTGTATAATTTGTGAAGCACCTAAATAGTCTCAGGATTCTTTGCTTGGAAATTTATTTTTCATCTCTTCCAATACACATATGTGAATATGTTTTAGCGGGTGAGTCTTTGAATATTAAACAGCATTGTGTACAACTTAAAAAGAGCATTCTGCACTGTGTGTTGTAGCTGAGCTGACAGGTAAGTTCCACGCGATGTAGTGGATCTCCACTAATACATAATTATATTGGTGGAACTTTCTAATTGGGGCAATAAAACTTAATCTGTCCACTATGAGCCACGATGTGGACAATCCACGACGACCACTACATCCAGTCCATGATGGACACAGCATGAAAAGGATTAAGGTCCTCTGTGGGAACGTGGATTTTCCAATAAACATGATGTGTGTACTGTATATGTTGTGAGAATTTATTATAAAATCGGTTTGAAAGTCATCTTATGTAAAGTTCATGTTATTGTTGATTTTTTTTCTTTCTTTCTTATTATAAAAGAAATTTGCTAATAATAATAATTCTGCTGGTTTTCTCAGGTTTGTTCCAATAGATCTTGACAATCCCAGAGATGAGGAGGCCCCAGCATATGTTGCAGAAACTGTGTTTAGAGATCTTGTGTGTAGAGCGTCCTTTGGAAATATTAAGTCCGTACTGAAGCCTGTACTAGTGTAAGTGCTGCAGAGTTGGCATTGTAATCTAGTGTTCTAGTCATTGTATTTATTCAAATGTCATCTCACATATTTTGAAAAAGAAGGTCAGGTTTAATGAGGATTTATCCTCACAGCAGGATGGGTCACATGAGGTAAACCAATACATGATGTGTATAGCCCTATTTACATGCAAATATGTGATAAGCCTGCATATACATTGCATTTTTAGACAGCAAGATAAATGGCAATGGTACCAATTATCAGATATATATAATTTGTCAATATGTTCTGTGTTTGCATTATGGTACTAATCTACATGGATTTTGTCCATTTGTGACAAGAACTTGAACCAGCTGCAGATTCTGGTTAGTAACAAAGATAAGTGTACATATTTCATACAGTTAGTAGTGTCACTTTAGGCATTTTAGATTTTTGTTACTGGGATAAGTCAGCCCTTCTATACCACATGATTTTGGTATTTTTATCTTACTCATTACATATTAATGCATACAGTGTGGGTTTACAAAAATAATTGCTACAATTCATATTATCAAAGTCACAAGAGTTGCAAGATTTGGTAAACTGTAATATAGGTGGAAAACAAGTGAGAGAATGTTTGGAAGAAAGGAAACTACTGGTGCAAGTGCTAAAGAGGCTGGTGATAGAATAATTGCTGGAGAGATGCAGAAAACTCCAACTGAAAAGAAAAGAGAAAAGGTAGATTCTGAGCAACAACATTGATGCTATTATTCTAAGCGAATGTCATAAATTAGGGATGTTGACTTGAGATATTCATGCAAAGACACAGCGACTATGGAATCAATATACAAAAAGTGCAAGACATTTTATGTTATGGGATGTCATTGTACAAGCGGTGGTCATTTACGAGTTGGTATAGTATTTAAGGGTACTTCTGAGTCTGCAGTGATTTGGTCAGATACTGAACTGAAGAAAATTGTATTCAAGCACAAAAAATTATTTTACTGGAATGATCCCCAGTCAATGTGGCCTCGTGAACGAGTGTGTTTACATCCCAAGGCCGACAATTTGGAAATTACTATCACCAGTGAAAAATCTTTTACCAACAATGACCGTACTATCAAATACTATCCATTGTGAGCATCTTTGATATCATTTAACGGCGATGATAAGGATGAGCAGCACACACACCAAAATGTATGGATGCCACCAGAAAACACAGATCAAGAAGACCCAAATGATTATTCAAACACCGATTATTATCTCTATTAGAGAATAAAATTTGTATATAGCAAGCTCAATGGCATTAAGATGCAACCAATGCAGAGGTGTATGCCTTGGAAAAAATGAACTGTGCAGCAGAACATGCCATTATGAATACTGTAAATCACATTTGCTCGTGTTACATAAAGGTCTGTGTGTTCAACCATGTATCAAATGTGGTATCGGAGTAAAGTCTCGTAATCAGCGTTGCCGACCATTTGGATCTTTTCGTGAATATTATTATGCACGCCGTCAAAGATCCACCAGCATAACAGCAGTGCAACCAATTGCGGAAATACCCCCTGACAATGCTGTTAAAAACAAAACCAAAGTAAATGAAATAATAATCAGGATTGAAGCAATTGCCATTTCCAACCCTGGTAAAGTAAACATTTAAAAAAAAATTTTTGACGGAATTCACAATTAAACTAAGATTTTTCCTTATATAACAATATGCTGACTGTGATTCAACTAAAACAACTCACGCAGACACGTGGGATACGGATACTAAGCCATATGCAAAAAGCTGACCTACTTATGCTATTAGGATTTGTAACAGAACCAACACCGTAACATTAACGGTACGACAACTAAGACAATTCACACAAGCGTAACATACCAATACAGAGAGATACAAGAAAAGCTGACATACTCGTGTTATTAGGTATTGTAGCCGAACCATGCTAGACCATGAGACAGCGTCGTGAAACAGCATCACGACTCCATATCAAAATTCCTCTATGAGTCAAGCATGCAGAAATTGCAAATATAGTTGCAGATGAACAAAACCGTTGACATGTCACAGCCGGCATCGCAGCTGAGGCAATCGAGCATGTTCATGAAAAAGAGAGCCATCAGACCACAACTACTATCGCCGCAAGAAGTCCCAGAGTTTAAGTCTCACAAGAGTAAGGGTGATCTTTACGATTACCATGCGATTATTCCAAACGTACGCGCCAAGCAAAATCATATCGATGTTACAATGTTCTAGCATCATCAGAGTTAAAGTGGATCTTGTTGTCCATGTGCATTTGACTATGCTGTTGGATTTAAAACCACAACAGTCTGGCTTCATGGTGGCCCACTTATAATCACAAATCGCAAAGACACTGAGGCTATCAATGAAGCAATCGACAAAGGTACTGGAAAAATTCACCAACACCTGTTCAGGATGGACTCTTGACAGATGTACAGAAGTTCAACTGCATATTTCCTCGTATGAACCATTCCAAGGATCAAATTATATACCAATGCTAGACTATGTTCCACTCCAGTCGGTGATAAATGTAAAAAAACAAAGACAATCGATGTTTTGAGTGGGCGCTTGCATCCGCATTACATCTGCGCTTGACAATACAGATCATACAAATCAGCTGTGACAATACCAGCAATATCTGGGTGAACTTAATTTTGGCAACATTGAATTTCCAGTGCGGGTTACCAAGGCTACACTGAACAAGTTTGAAGAAATTAACCCGGGTATCGCTGTTAACATGTATGCTTGGGACAATGGCTTTTATCTGCTTGCACTATGTACAAAGCGGAAATTGGCATGGATGAACAAGATTAATCTGCTCTTGATACGTGGCATGGAAGGTTCAGAGTCATTATCTCCTTACATAAATAGCTGTTCCTGATTGCTTAACCGACACAGCAAGTACCACAGTAAAAAATGTTTCCACATGGATGTTGCCTGCATTTATTTAGCACCCAACAGAGGCTTGACGGGCATGACTTTTACTGTGTTGGAATCAGTAAAAAAAAACCTCAGCATACGATTATGCCAAAACCCAGCAAAAACATTTTTAAATTTACCATGGGGCAACGAAAGATGAAAGTAACGTATATCATTTACATGGACTTTGAATGTTTGAATGTTCCAGTGAACAATTCTGAGGATAACACAAATACAACACAAGTTGTGGAACAAATCCCATGCAGGTTTAGTTACATTGTCATCAGATGTGATGGAGCAGCGGAGCCACTAATATTGTATCGTGGCCAGAACTCGGTTGAGGTGTTTCGTAAATTGCTAGAGGTTACCAGGAAATGGATCCCCGAACAGCTCGATTCATCTGCAGACATGATTATGACTGATGATATTGATAAGTTTATCATGGCCAATGATTGCTGGATCTGCGAAGGAGCTTTCAGCTCCACCGCAACTGGAGGTTCCAAAGTTCGCAATCATTATCACATATTTGGTGCATTCTGAGGAACAGCACACAACACATGCAATCTACAGCTGCAAATTTACCCAAATAAAATAAAAATCCCCATGGTTTTTCATAACATGTGCAGGTATGATAGCCACTTGATTATGCAGGCAATCGCAATAGCATCGAATGCTTCAAAAAGCATAATTCCTAACAACATGGAAAAATACATGACGTTTTTGGTGGGTCAGTTGCAGTTTATTGATTCGTAGCAGTTTTTAAATGCCAGCTTGGACAAGCTAGTTCACAACCTTGCAGTGGAGAGCTTCAAAATCACCAGCTGATATGGTGTTGGTGGACAAAGTCGACTCACTATTGACAAGTTAAAGTTGATAACATGAAAAGGAGTGTACCAGTACATGACTGACTGGGACAAGTTTGCCGAAACTCAGTTGCCACAGATCGAGGCAATTTATTTGTCGTTGACTCGCAAAGGTATTTCCACCAATGACTATGCACACACAAACACGGTTTGGTGACTACCACGATTTGTATCTGTGTACCAATGTGTTGCAGCTCGCAGATGTGTTTGAAGCGTTTCGCGATACCGGCATGAGTGTACACAAGCTTGATCCTGCGCACTACTTTATGTCACCAGGAATGGCCTGGGATGCTTTCCTGTCAAAGACAAAAGTTGAACTTGAGCTGCTAATGGACATTGAACAACATTTGTTTATTGTGTGAAATCCGTGGCAGGATTTCCATGGTGAGTGATCGGTGTGCTCACACGAATTACCCATGCATGGACGAATTCAACCCTGCTGTCCCAAACAGTTACAGCATGCGTCTGGACACCAACAATCTTGGGCTAGGCAATGACGCTGCTGTTGCCTGTTGGCGGGTTTTCGTGGATAGATCCATCGGAGGTGGACATACAAACATATGTACATGATCACGACAGCAACAGTGACAACGGATACTTCTTCAAAGTCGACTTGGAGTACCTGGCAGGGCTTCACCACACCCACAACAACTACCCGCTGGCACCAGAAGCGTTGTTGGTGCCCCGTTAATGGCTGTCCCCATATCAGCGCACGATTGTGGATGAATCTGGACGCAAGTGTGTCAAATGCACCAAACTTGTTCCAAGTCTTCTGCAGAAAACCAACTACGGACTCCATGTATGAAATCTGCAGTTGTATCTGTGATTGGGAATGCATGTAAGTAAAATTCATTGGGTGCTATGATTCACCAACATGATTGGATGGCTCCTTATATCCAGATGAATACGGATCTGCACACCAAGGCTAAATATCAGTTTGAGAAAGATTTCTTTAAACTAATGAACAGTTCTGTTTTTGGGAAAATGATGGAAAATCTCCAGAAGCAAATCTGCGCCAACCTTGTCCATGATATCGATCCAGACAAGCATTGAAGGCTCATCGCAGACCAGACATTTGAATCCCAAAAGATCTTCGATGGTGGGCTTGTTGCCGTGCATGGTAAAAATCAAAACTGAAGCTGACAAAGCCTATCTACATTGGCGCGTCTGTGCTGGACTTGTAGAAGCTGCCCATGTATGAGTTTTACTATGACAAAATTATACCATTTTACCATGATCATGTCAAGATGCTTTACACCAACACTGACACACTGCTGATGCATATAACCACTGACGATGTGTACGTGGATATTGCATCAGACACACTCGTGTGCGAATTTAACAACAGTGATTATCCCAAGGTTTACCCGCTAAAAAATGATACAAACAAAAAAGTCAGAGGAAAATTCAAAGACAAGTGTGCGGGCAAGTCTATCATCAAATACCTGGGACTGTGCCCCAAAAATTACTTGATTGTGGTTGGAACGCAGGCGGTCTCGGATCCAAAACAAAAGGAAAGCGAAAGGAGTTGCCAAGGGTATTGTGAAAAAAGATCTCACAGAAGACATGTACGTGGAATGTCTTCACGAGTGATGCAAATTGACACATACTGCCAACACGAACAGGACTAAACAACATCACATGGGTGTGTATCAATGCACCAAGGTGAGTTTGTCACCACTTGATACCAAGCGATGGATACTTCTTGATGGAATTACCACTTATGCGTACGGGCATCATGTGAATGCGAATTCGCTTATGGTTGAGGTTGATGCACTTGCACAATGAGAACATCCAGATGCACTAGCATAAAATAGATCTTGGTGGCAATTCTGTATTCACGGGAACGACTTGCAATTCCTCCCATGCAAATGCTCTACTTGATGGACGAGGTCCACTTAGTGATGGCGCCAAATGATAACATATTGGTTGCCTTGGAAAATCAAACTGATCAGCGATTGTAAATAGATCAGTGGATCATACTGGGTCAGTAGCACGGTGTTGTGACCTTCTAACTCCCCAGATGCATACAGATACCCAAAAAAAATTTTTAAAAAATGATTCCAATGGCGTTTGTTGTGAAATTATTTTACGATTGGAGGCTCTTCCTCGTGACAGTTTTTTGCCGAATTGCATCAGTGGGTTTTAATCCAATCACTTGTGTGATTTCATTATTCAGCGCTGTGATAACTGAACAAAGCCATGTCACCCACTCATGAGACCTCGTAGTACGATTCATCAATAATTACTGTGTGTACTGATGTCCGAATAATCGCTCTGCAAGTGTACAATTAAATCATTCCACAATAACCTGCTTGTGATGTACATTGACATGTCCAACATGGACCCGCACATGGTGCTTAGTCAACAAAGCAGCAACGTAAACATGAAATTCTTTACCTTGATCCACTTGTAACAGCTGTGGTCAAGTTAATGGTCCGCGTGCATTAATACGTTTGAGTGTAGTTGCGAGACCAGCCAAATATTTGGACGTCAGCAGCTCCGCTTCCTTGTATCTGCTAGCGATATCTACGATTGTTAACACGTATTTGTATATGTGTCCGTGTATCCGATCATGTGGAAGAAATAGCAGATCAGCCTGGTGAACTTTGTTAGGTATTTGGACATCAAACCAACCATGTGAAATCTTTCTTGGTATGGGTAGGTAAAATTTGCCACAGTGCTTGTTTTGCTAACCATTTTCGAGCAACCCCATGATTGACTGCTGCCATGCTCGCTAACTTTTCAACAGCAGCTTCACTGCACCAATACCCATGATGACTGTAGTATATTTGGCTAAAGTTCGCTCTGAAACCATGTTTGTTTGTTTGTTATATCAATATATTTTACCTCCAATGCATGGACTTTGTGTGCCACCCAAAACAATCTTGGCTTTCATACCTCTTTTGATGATCCATCTGGCAATCCTTTCTCTGAGAGTAGGATTAATTGCATTCAAATCATGGATAACATCTACATCGGCATGTTGATGCACAGGGATATCATTTGATGTTTTGTAAGCAAGATCGTGTAGGTAACATGCAGCATTGACGCGGTTTATCTGTGCTTCCCCAGGTGCTGGTCAGTTATCGGAATCGAGTCATATATCCAGCTGTGTACCAGGCTCACAGTAATTGTATTGGGGAAAGTGTTTATCACCAGGATATTTACTCCATGGTGTTCCGGGTAGTTTCGCTAATGTGGCAGCGACATCACTGCCAACTTTTATTTAAACCCTGCGTGTTTATGGCTTTGCCATCCACTGACAAATGTGAACTTGTTTGCATTACATCGCACAAAAGTTCCTGCGATCGCGGCTTGACCATTATGTGTTTGAACTCGACTTGGATTCACAATACGAGTTTTCATGTGGCATCGGACACAATATGAAGGCGTTATTGTATTATACAACATCGCTGTTGACATTTAATATGGCATCACAAAAAAGAAAAATCAAAGATGCTTTGAGAAACTCCAAAGATTTCACCTTTGTTAACTTTTCCATGCAGGCAACACCAAAACTGTCCAAGCACAGTGATATGTTTCCAAACTTGGTTCACACGCTAATCATTGGTCCAGCCGGTTCAGGAAAAACTCAACCGTTGTTGAATATGATTTTGCAATGGTTGATGTGGGATTTGTTTTTCGTGATTGCACCATTGGTGGATGATCAACTGTGTTATGACGGATTTGCGAGCACACTTGCATCATCGGGTGGTTTCATGGTTGATTTCTTTTCCACCATCGACGAAGCACCTACGATTGACGATCTTGATTCAAGTGCAAATAATCATGTTGTGTACAATGATGTGATGCTGGAACACCAAATCAATCCCATGCAAATATTTTCCTGAGGGTGACATAAAAGCACAGATGGGATCTATTTGAAACAAAGATACAAAATATTGAGCCGGTTTGGATAAACCAATTTAACAACTATATAGATTATACAAAATGCAAGAGGATATCAAGGAGGCACTTGTGAATCTTCCACAACAACAACCATCCGAGTACAAATCAAAGTTGGAAACACCAGTTCAAAGATGTAATGAATCAGCATGGCAGGCAATCTTTAACAATCCCCTGGAGTTTGCCGCTACAGTACCTGATCCAAAACAATTAAAAGATTATATATTGGAGTCTGCACTACATGCGGATATGCGCTTGTGTCACATCAACAGAGAATGGGGTGAATGGGCATTCCAGGAGTTAATTGGATTATAATGACTATACAGTAATAATCTGTATTGAATGATTTTCATAAGATTGTTGAACTTGAAAGTATACACAGTCCAGAAAAACCAAACCATGCTGGGATTTTCGTGCTTCATACAAAAAATTCTTGCAAAGAATCTATGGGGTTGAGTCTCAAAAAGAGGATGAACTTACCGAGGAAGAATATCTCTCCCCATTGGAGGATCTTCGGAACCACCCAAACATGGAAAAGGTCTTGGTGGTTGTACACAAACTTGGGCACAAAGGATTTAAAACCGCAGGCAAATGTGTGCCTGTGCAATTGGTAAATGAACTAGTGGATCAGTTGGAAATGCTACTGGGACCAGTTTATGCAGGCAGCAATGCACCTGAAGTCGTTAATGAGGCAGCATCGATTTTTCAGCGGTTGCTCACCAATGACATCATGGACCGTATCATGCGTTAATGCAACTTATTGAATATGTTGATGATTTATACAACACTGATGATGAGTTCTGAGGAAACAGTTCATGTCAAGATGCTCCACGTCTTATGTTAAATCAATGCTATGTTGCAGCGTGTTGTTGTAAATACAACCGCAAGCCTTACCTTGATGATCACTATCTCGTCAACAAAACCGGAATTTGATGTGACTTTTTCTACACCAGTTATCATGGGGGAATCCTGCACACTCAAGATCACACTTGCATCATTGCAAGTTTATTGCAGTTGGCCCAATATCCAATCATGTCCATTTGGTGGTCTTCCCAGGAATAACTCGTTTGTGTTTTTGATGGATGATGGCGCAACCTGGCAATAAGTTGAACTTTCCATGGGCACGTACAACATGAATCGATCAATTAAGAGATTTGAAGAAGGATTTTATTGGTGACCTGCAAAGACTCAACAATTTTCATACATGAACACGAGCCCACACTCATCTCTATCATCTCGATTAAATCTGCACCGTATGCGGTTGATATCATCACATGGTCATCAATAAGATCAATTTTAGTTTGGCCCGCACAAATTCCCGCAGACAAATGAATCTTACGTGTGGGATACCATATCACGCCTGGCATTGTCAATATTACCTCAACAATTCAAATCAATTTAACCTGTGATGCCATCAGTGGCAGTTATGAAAGTGGAGCTTCCACAAGCATGGTTTCTCAAGGTTATATACTGTTTGGGTTTTCCCCAACTATGGAACCAGGTGTTTTAATATAGATTATTGCCACATCCATGCAACAATGCTCGGTTGACACATATAAGTTTCACCCTTGTGGACCAGGATGGACACATGTTGGACTTGTGTGGGGAGACCTTGACGATACAACTGTACATTAGAGATCGACCTGATATTTAAATATAATGACAATTGTACGTGGATGTGTAAGACCTGTGCATGTTGTAAATGCGAGAAAATCCATTTATGTGGTATATTACAGAGCTGGTCTTGGTGATGTTGTCCGGGAATTGTTCACAGGAAAGTGCTAGCGGCATTGTAACACTAAACAAGTTGTTATGTGAGTCATTGATAGCATCAAAAACTTAGCTGTGGATCAGTTGATCTGGGATTGCAAGTGGTTCAATTGATTCGAGATAGATTACAATGATTGGTTACTCGAGCACACCATGGGTTGAACCAAAACCAATCGCACTTCCATCAACAGAAACAATGCCAGCTGTGGTTGGTAAAATCATCAGTGAAGCTGCCCAACAATGCCCGGCTGATTCAAAGCTTGCATATGCAGTAATGGGAAGTAGATTACAGTTGTGGACAGACCTGGATGTGGACATGAGTGGAAAAGCCACCAGTGCGTGCAAAAAGTATTAGAAAAATCGATAATGTATAAGTGTAAACAATGGAAAAATGTAAAGAAGTATCTGATCCCACATTTGACATGGACGTGCCTTTGATGGTAGATCGAAGTAAAAAAGATTTTCAGTATTATTCGTATCCAGCTAGGGTCCCTAATCAAAAAGACCAAATAGAATTACATGACATGTCTCGGTATTTTCTTTTGTATGAAGCTTTTTTAAAAATTGATAGACAACGTGTAAAGTCAACACAGCCTGTTAGATTTGCTGGATTTGCCAGTGAAATTTTGTAGATAAGAAGATTTGAGTAATCATCTTCTTTACTGGATATAGGGGTCACAGATCATGTAACCCCAGGCTGTGTTGCTTATCAAATTAGGAGAACGGGTTATCGTTTGCATGGGGAATCCAGCCATCATATCCTAGAAGGATACCCGAGGTAGAGGTTGGATGTTCAGCATTCCCTCCTTCTATTACCTATTCTCCTAACGTTACTGTGATCGGGGAACGTATTTGAAGGTGAATGCAAATTTTTGAGTAAATTATGTTTCTCCAAGAATGCTTACCCAATCGCAATACTTAAAAACCCTCCCAACCACCCTGCCATGCGAGCATCCTCGTTAGTATATCGCTCAGCTTAAAAACTAGCGACACCGAGTGGTGGCAAGGGGAGGTAATGGGCAAGGGTTATTGCCCTTTGTCTATATGAGATAGACAGAGAAGACGAATTTTCATATTTTTAGTAAGGCTGGATTCAGAAGGTAGCAGGCTTATATCCTTAACAGTAATGTGATTGGGTAAGTATTCTAGGAGAAACATAATTTACTTAAAAATTTGCTCTGTCTTTAAACAGATTTCTTTGGGATGAAGGATTCAAGCTGGAGTCTACCGCCTCTGTCAGGAATGCCATAAGACCCTGCAACTGGGTGGTCTCTATCAATCTTCAGGATGTGTACTTTCACATCCCCATCTTCCCCCCACACAGAGAATACCTCTTTTTTTGTCTCAACTAGGAGGTATTTCAATTTCAAGTTCTTTCATTCCACCTCCAGTGCTTTAGATCGCACAAGAACCCGCTATCGGCTTGAATCCCTCTGGGATGCATTTTTCACCACAACTTGCATTGGTGGCTAAATTGGGACCAGTTTCTGACCAGAGTCCATATTCACACCCCTAAACCCCACTCGTTTCTGTACACAGACACATCAGAGTTTGGATTGGGTGCTCGCCTGGAGCCAGAGAGGTTAGTTCTTGTGATTTTGGTGTTGGGAAGAAGATACCCATCATATAAACAATTTGTAAATGTGGGCAGTGTTCCTAGCCTTACAGGGGTTTGATAACATTGTAGGGCGTGATTCTGTTATGTTCACTTAAAACAACACAACAGTAATAGCATACCTTCAGCATCAGAGAATACACATGATCCTTCTCTTTGTGTGGAAGAATTGAACCTTCTTTGATACGCAGTCTCAGAGAAGATCAATTTTCAAGTCTGCCATATTCTGGGCAAAAGGAATATCCTGGTGGACAGTCTTTCCAGACAGAGCCATGTGGTCCTCACAGAATGGTCTCTACACCAGTCAGTCACAGAGTCACTTTTCCATCTGTGGTGGAGACCCTTAGTGGACTCTTTGTGTGTCTCCAGTACCAGATCAGAGGGCCAGGACAGTGGACACTTTCAGTCTAAAGTGGGATTGTCTCTTTACGCATATGCCTTCCCACCTTTCAAAATAATTTTGCAGGTTCTCCACCAAGTCAGGATCTCCACTTTTCAGCTCATCCTGGCAGCCCCCGTGGCCCTGAAGGTCATAGTTTAACGACCTACTTGACCTGTTGGTAGACGAGCTAAGGAGATTACCACAGAGTAGGGAACTGCTGTTGCAGCACATTGGGTCTCTTCTCCAGTACAGCTTGAAGATTCCCCACCTTCATGCTTGGCTGATATTGAGCAATCAATCTGCCAGGTCCAGTTTTTGAGCAAGGTTGCCAACTGCATCGCCCAGGCTTGGAGGCAATCGTCCTGGGTTTACAATGCAAAATGGAGGGAGAATCTTCTATAATTGGTGCAGTAGAAAAATGCATTGATCCTAGCTGTCCCCCTTTAAATGCAGTTGTAGGCTTTCTTCTCTTCCTTTTTGAGGAAAGATAATGTTCTGTGTCCATTATTCAGGGCTGTAGGGCAGTCCTTTCTAAAACTCTAAAGTTCTCTAGGGGTTCCACCATTAGGTCCGGCCCTCATCGTTCTGATCTCATCAGGTATTTTGAGCTTTAGAGACCTGTATCTCGCTCACTAATACCTAGATGGAATCTTTTGTGTTGGGCATTGTCAACACCCTCTTATGAACATTTGAGTGAAGCTTCCTTCAAGAACCTTACCCATAAGACCATTTTTCTGCTTTCTTTAGCATTGAAAAGGAATGATCTTCATACGTTGTCAGTGGAAAAGGGTTGTTTATGGTTCAGCGGTAACAATGATTCCATTTCTCTTCTTTGCCAACCAGGGTTTCTGGCTAAGAATCGGCTACCTTTATTAGCTCAATTCCTTACTGGGGATGATCAAGATAGACTTGCCCAGTTAGGGCTTTAAGATTTTATTTGGCTTCCTTTAAAGGAGAAGGAAGGGTCAGAATCATATCTTTCTACCTCCCAGGGGTTCCTCTGATATTTCGGTGGCCACCATTTTCAGATGGATTGTCCTCACTATGGAGAGAGTTTATCGGTCCCTCACAGAGAGGGATCTTCCTTAATGAGAATTAAAACTCATGAAGTTAGGGCTATTGCTACATCTTGGCGCTTTTTAAACCCTACTCTTTGGATGATGTTTATAAGAGCTGCCTTCTGGTCATCTCACACTACCTTCTCTTCTTTTTACCTTTGATCTTTGTTGCACTAGAGCGAAGGCATATTTTCATTGAGTCCTATAGTGATGGCACAGCATGTGGCCCAACCTTTTGCCAGCCTACAGCAGTGAACACTTCTATCATAAAGGTAAGTGCAGTTGTTTTTTATACCATTGTTGTTGTGGCTATCAGCCTTCCTCCTTACTGATAAATTCAGCAATGCAATAGTAGCAGGTATTGTTTTACTGGGGGGGGGGGGAGGGGTTAAACCTAATTTTAATTATGTAATATTTACCTACTACTATTGCAAAAATGCCCTTCTCCCACCCTGCTCTGATGTCCTGTATTCTAGGTCCAAGTCAAGATAGGAAGATATTCCGTATATTGGCTATGACTAAGGAGTCAAACTGGGATCATGTTCTTTTCACTTTTGGTCCACCAGTACTAATTTGAGAAGGGAATAATTAGTTTGGACTGGGGAATATGAATCCCAGAAACGGAAAGCAATGCAATAATAGCAGTTAAGTATTACATAATTAAAATTAGTTTTCCCACCCCCAAAAAGTACATATTACACTTTTTATGCTCAGATTACGCTTTTTTGCCACTTACATTTTGCTTGTAACGCTCTTGGGGTTGGCAGGTATGCTGGTCCATTCTGATGTTGTTCATTTATTGTCTATAAAATATGCTTAAATATTTGGTTTTAAGGTCCGAAGTCATGGCTGAATTTCAAGTACTTTTTTCATAGTTGGTAGGTAAAATAGCTGACACTTGTATTTACTGGCTGGAATTTTGACACTTTAGATAATTTTCAGCCAGCTAGGCAATAAACTACTCCATAAATGTTCTATAAAGAAATATGTGTAGAACAACTATTTTTTTTTAGTGAGAATGAAAGTTTTACATGGATATCTGACAATATTTTTTTAATTTTCAGCCACATTGATAATCATCAGCTATGGTGCCAAGCAACATTGCAATTTGTAGTGAAATGCTTCAAGATTATTATGTTCTCTGTTCAGGTAAATGCTATAAAACTTTTATACGCCCAGTTCTTTGAGTGTGAATATATCGGATTCACTTTGTCCATCTGTACATTTGCCCATTCATCCATCCATCTATGCAGCCTTCTTTTATTCCTCTCCAAGTGCAGTTCCTATATTACCATACCAGTTGACACCAGACTTGAACAGTGTGTGCATTTCCATGATTTACTCAAAATTATTCAAATAATCATGTAGAGGCTGTAACTCCTTCTTTACTGCATTTATTGACATAAAACTAGTAATATGGATGCATCTTGGGATAAAGGTGTGTTGCATACCAAAACTTAAGCACCATGACCTACTTCCAGGATTTATTCAAAATTTCTGGTAAATTATGTCCTGGCTGGACTGTAGCTCCTACACCCGTTGACATCAAATTTGCACTGTGGGTGCATCTTGAGATAAAGGTATGTTGTGCAGTAAAACTGGGTCACTATGACCTTTTTCCAGGTTTTATTCAAAATTTGCTGAGAAATTATGTCCAGGCTATTACTCCTGTATTATTATACCTAGTGACATCAAACTAACACTATTTGTGCATTTTAAGAAAAATGTGTGTCACAATCTAAAATTGGGTCACTGTTACCTACTTTCCAAAGAGTATAATTCAAATTTGGTGAAAAACTGTGTCTAGACTCAAATTCCAATACCTTTTCACCCACTGTCTCCTAACTTACTCTGAGGGTGCATCTTGGGATAAAGGTAAGTCAGACCTCAAAACTGGGTCACTATGACCTACTTCAAGGTATTATTCAACATTGATTGAAACTATTTATTAGCCTTCAATTCCAATAC
Organism: Margaritifera margaritifera; assembly: GCA_029931535.1. Taxonomy (NCBI): domain Eukaryota; kingdom Metazoa; phylum Mollusca; class Bivalvia; order Unionida; family Margaritiferidae; genus Margaritifera; species Margaritifera margaritifera. Next base: position 2,660,163 of record JAQPZY010001440.1, on the reverse strand, counting down.
CTTTTCACCTATTGTTCCAAACATTACTTTGATGTTGCATCTTGGGATGAAGGTTTATAATATACCAAAACTAAGTCATTGGGTATATTGAAATTGCTAAAAAGATTCAGGCTCATGCCACAGAAGTGGAAGTTGTGAACTTGTATTCACTAACAACTCTGGTTTATATTGACAAAACATTAGTTATATAGTTTGTTACTGATTACTGACTCCATTAAATCCTATTTTGGGTCAGTAATAAACTACATAATGAATTTATTCCACTGAAGACCTTACTGAAACTAAATTGGTAGAATCGTTCTTATTTAGCACATAGTTTGTGTACCTTGTATTCAGTGTGATATTTTAAAAGTATTGAATTTTAGTTCATCTTTCCATCTTTCATCACTGACAGAGACAATTGTTCTTTAAATTTTATTTTATTTTAATTTCTCAGTCAAATACACTACCTGATAACATTAACATTAGGATTACACTCTTCTACCTCTGAACCCAGCCCTCCCTGAAAAAGGAAAAAATGTCTTTGCATCTATATAACATATAGACAAAGGGAAGTAACTCTTACATATTAACTCCCCTTTATACCTGCTAGGTGGCTGTAGCCAGTTTTAACTTTCACTTGCTACTGTCGACAATGACCTCCTGGAATCCATCTAAATTTATACTTAATTTCAATAATCCACCTTTTCTTTTCAATGGTATAGTCAGAATGTTGTTATATACTGTGCACACAACATTTGCACGATTTCTGGTGAATTTATTTATATTTTTGCAATTATTGTTCTTTTCATTATTGTCTATGTGATATTGATCGATAACACAAAATTTTTACCATTCAAATTGGCGTGACCTGTTATATTTCAATTATTGTACTTTTTAAGTCATCTTGGTAACATGAGTTCACTTTTATTTCTAAAATTTTTGTATTTGTTGTATGTACTTGTTTGTTTGATATTCTTTTGTCATTACAGAGATGTCAACCAAGTGCAAAAAAGTGCAAATGATTGAAGATTGTGGAAGACCAACATTAGACATGTTTGGCATGCATGAAGTGCTGGTCATCACACATTAAAAATAGGCGTGTTAGTTGATGTCACTACGTATTGGAATCGCAAATGATATATATTTTGCAACAGGCATTATCGTCGAAGATGTTGGTGGATGAATTTTATGAAATTTTAAATTGGCATCCCACTGGTTATAAGTTCTTTTCCCCACCCATGCATGGTCTTGGAAATATGGAATCTGAGCATGCAGGATTACCATTCGATTTCACCAGCCGGCCCAGCCCACAGGTCATTTATTGTCCACCGTACGTCATCCTTGCTAACGATCAAGTAGTCCAGCCATCCAGACAATTCATGTACAATTTTAGTGGTCATGCTTCTGTCATCTTGGACTGGCAAGTTCGCTGGTCTACCATATCTCGCGACAGTACTGACACAGACAGCGACAGTGTCTTATGCCCAGCAGACCACCCAGCCATCTTTCAGGCCAGTGGGCTGTCCAGATGGACAGACCATCTCTGTTTTACACAGTGAACTGGCATTACATTTGGAGCCATCTGACCCAGCTAAACCGGTTGCACTGAACCATCATTTCACAGCCACACCACGTTCGGTGCTGGACATGATGCGACTGCTGTTAATGGTATATCCAACAGGGATATCCAACACATGTTGATGAAACGTCATCATGATCATGTGGGATGTTGTACCCCAGGTCTCAGAGTGTACAGGAGGACAATTCCCCCATTGACAATGGGGATGAGATAGACATGCCTGAACATTCTGATCCGACCATGCAACAGACAGAAATTAGCTTCAAGGCTGCTGTAGAAGAAATTTATAGGATTGTGCCTCCATCGGAATGTCTTTCTACACCCGCAATCAATCCTACCAATAAGATCAAGGAATCTGTAGACGTGAATGACAATGACGACAGTCTGTCATTCAGAATCTTGCCACAGTCTTCAGAAATTTGCAGAAATTACAGGGCATCTCTTGGATAAAATTTGCAACTTGAGTAATGCAAGACCCTTTTTACGGTTAGTCAGTTGCCCACAACTTTCTCACTGGTACAAATCATATACTGATATGTATTATCCAGATGTACCAAGTCAAGACAAGGATATTTCTGCCTTCGGTATGTGTGCTTCACTATGTTATAAAGTGGACAGACAAGTGTTTAATGCCAAGTCAGAGTTAGTCAGGAACATTGTGTCGATGTGCACCCTACTTGACTTCACATCTCTGACAATCTATTGTCTGGCTGAAAAGTCCGGAATTGGTCATGTCTGGGATTGAGCAAGCCATATTGCAAAGGTAGTTAATAGGGATGCTTACCACGTGATGGTGAATGGCCTTATGGCCTCTTGTAAAATGGATTTGATTAGAAGAGATACACTCCTGTTTTCTTTTTCACCCACCTTGGCCTCCTTTACATGCACCCTCTGCAGATGGCCCTTCTGGCACAGTGGTGCCCTATCTCGGGTCATTTAGATCACCATATTATGATCTCAACCAAGATCAGACACTCCCTTCTTCAATGGCAAGACAGGGAGTTGCTAGCAATGGGAATTCACTTAGAAAGCCCACAACCAGAAATAACAATTTGTTCAGATGCCAGTTTGTCAGGTCAGGGAGCACACTTGCTACTGGACTTTGTGACTGTCAGCAACAAGTGGATGCTGCAAGAGTTGGCTTTTTATATCAACCTCTTGGAAATGAGGGCTATTCTCAAAGCCTCCCACACTTGGGTAGAATACATGCAAGGAAAGATGACCCTGATAATGTCAAACAATTCAGTCAAAGTGACATACCTCTTCAAACAGGGGTGGATGAAATCACCAGGCCTTAGCCTCCTGGTATGGGAATGCCTTCATTGGTGTTCCCAATATCAGATAAATATTCAAATCTGGCACATTCCGGGCAGGCTAAATGTCCTGGCCAACTCATTATTGAGGAGAGAATAACTGCTGCATACAGAGTGGTCTTTCCATCCATCAGTCTTCCATCGAGTCTGTGCCAAATGGGGCAGACTGGTGCTGGACCTATTTGCGATGAGGTGGAACAACAAACTGCCCACATTTATTTCCATATTTCCAGACCCAGAAGCGTGGGTCATAGATGCCCTTTCAGTAAAGCTGGGAGGAAATATGAACATATGCTTTCCCTCCATCAGTTCTGATTCCAAAAACAATTCAGAAAATGATGGGAACAGACTACAAAATAGTTCTAATTGTCCCTCTAGGATGGGACAAGTCCCGGTTCAATGATCTGCTAGATTTAGTGACAGATGTACCCAGAAAAATTGTAGTAACTCGTGCTGCTCAAGCATTTGAGGTTGCCACTATTCCATCCATGTCTGGAGAAAATCCTGCACACCTGGCTCTTGTCAGGGATGCCCTGCATGAAAAGGAGTTTGGAGTTTCAGTGGTGGAGAGGATCACAACAGGTAGAAGGCCCTCCACTTTGAAGGCATATGAGGGGAAATTGAGAGCTTTCAATGACAGATGTCACATCAGGAAGATCATACCACTCTCAGTCGCCATATACCAGCTGGCTAACTTACTCTTTCTTTTTTAAAGCAAAAAGTTAACCCCATCACAATTAAAGGATACTGCTCCATGATATCAGACACATTCAGACATCATGGATGAGACAGTATTGGTCGTAATAAGGACACTTCCAACTTGCTGTCCAATTTCAGCATATCCAGATCAGACTCACCTTGTTCCCAAAATGGGACCTCTCCTGGGTCTTGATGTGGCCTCTGTCTTCTGCCTCACTGAAATAGCTATCATATAAAAATTGCTTCCTGATAGCACTAGCTTCAGCATGCAGGGTGAGTGAGCTACATGCGCTCTCTGTGGATCCAAACGTGCTGTTCCATTCCGATTGCTCAGTCATTCTAATGCAACCTGGTTTCATTTCTAAGAACAGGTTGCCATCAAGGCAACCAACAAATAATTCTTTGCTCTCTCTCTGTGATCGACCTGTTGAGAGAAGTGAAGCTGCAGGACCCTGTATGTGCCCTCAAATGCTATCTGAGGCACATGGAGAATAACTGAATTGACCATAAAAGACTATTCCTACCACTTAAGGCAGGAAAGCAAGACATAACCCCACCAGCGCTAGCTGCTTGGCTAAAGGGAGTTATTAAATCAATGTTCTCTGAACTCTCACAAGATAGGTATGACTAATGAAGATCTCAGCTCATGAAATACAAGTGATTTCCATGAGCCTGGCCTTTGAATGTAATGTCTCAATTCGGGATATAGTGGAATCATTTGTCTGGCACACCCAGTCTACTTTCTCTAGCTACTATTTGCGTGAGTGACATGGCTTCACAAAGGAGAGAGCTGAATCTTGTCGAGCCACTGGTAGCCGCCCAGACAGTTATCATGCCCTATTCATGAAAGCACAACCTCAGAACCAGGCATGAATTTACCACTTTCACTCAATTCGCCCAGGTAACTTTTGAATGCAAAACAATAATCGGGTGCTGAATCCCACAGGGATCTCTCTCACGTGTATAAATACATTGTCTTATGTTGTGCTAAACTAACATTAGGAGAAGCTCATCCTTTCAGTAGAGTGATCATGCTCCTACTGGGTGACACAGGTAGAGGTAGGATGTTCAGCATTTCCTCCTCCTCATACCTATTCTCCTAATGTTAATGTGATAAGGTAATGTATTTGATAGAGAAAGCAAATTTTTGAGTAAATTATGTATCTCTGATAATAATTACCTGACCACATTACTAAAAATCCCTCCCACCATTCCCCACAATGTGAGCATCTTGTTAAAGGTTTCGCTCAAGTAAACTGGTTACATCCAGGATACCGGTGGACACCTAGCATGTATTAAAGGGGAGTTAACCTGTAAGAATTACTTCCCTTTGTTTATATGATATATAGACAGAATGATTTTTTTTTCGTCATTCAGGGAGGGCTGGATTCAGATGTAGCAGAGAGTAATCCTAATGTTAATGTGATCAGGTAAGTATTATCGGAGAAACATAATGTACTAAGAAATTTGCTTTCTTGCTAAAATAAGTGTCCCAGCAGATAAGTGTATGTAACAAGTTATCTGATCAGTTTCACATGAAAATCTGTGGCAGTCACCAACTTTATACTCTCCAAAATATTGGTGTTCATGTAAAGTCATGTCACTCATTGTCATGTAATGTTTACCCATGGCATGTGTCTGTATCATGTAATATCCACCCATGGCATGTGCCTGTATCTGGAAGGTAGTTGCCTACTATGGGTTTACATCAGACAGTCACTTGATCAACAAGAACAAAAGATTAGTATCTGAGGTGACATAAATGTTTTTATCCTACCTATTCAGAATATTACCTGGTTTAATTTGCAACCTATAAATTCTTGATCTTAAAATTATGGTAATTTTTATATATAAAATACAGTATCTTTTCAGTATTTTACTGGAACTGTTTTGCATTTGTTCATAATTGCTGTTTATCAGGATAAGCAAAAAAAAGTGTTAGAGGCTGTAATATATTTTTTGGAAGAGTGAACAAAAGTTACACTTGTCTGTCAAACTGTATTAAGATATATATATATATATGTGAAGTACATGTGAATGTGATCAGCTTCATTTGCTTCAATTAAGTCTCTATAGAATACTGGTAATGGACAGAATTTTTTAACATTTAACATTTAGCTATTTAATTGAATTTGCTTAAGTTTAATTCTTATTGATAGCAAAAATATTGATACAATATGCATATTGTCAATTAGTAATACATATAAATTTCATGTTGCAAGTATGCAGCATTTTTAGTTTGCCTCTACAAAGTAGAGGAGAGTTATTGTCAGGGCTGGGCCCCTGTGATTGAAAAACATTTCACCACTGGTTTCAGGCTTTGCTTTTTTTTTGTTTTGTTTCTCTTCCATGTCTTATGCATTGTTTTATTTAAAATGATTCTTTCAAAAAATCCATAGAAATCCACAATGCTTGACATTTTAAATCCATTTATGATAAATCCATGAATTCTATTACAGGTCAAATACCGGTAAAAAAACTATCCCAGAATGAGTCAATTCACAATATTCTGTAATATGTTAATTCCACACGTCTTACAAATAAACAATTACACTTTTGTGATTCACAGTATCCTATAAATCTACAAAGCCCAAGAATTCATCCTCATTGTCTGAGTAACCAAATAAAGTTCTGAAATCCTCCATCGTCAACTAGTCATCGTAAATTATGTCTGACTCAGATTCCTCGTCTTTATTGTCATATGCGGGTGCTTATGTGGAGACTGAGCTTGGACTCTGTAAGTGACACTTTGATCATACAGTATGTGAAATCTATTAAAGAATGCAACTGAACAGGTGTCAATTGTGCGGCAAGATCACAGGAGTTAAAAAAATAACTACCCTCTGTTACTTGGCACTGAACAAGTATCAAACTTGTGGCTCGAGCAAAGGGTTGTTACATGGGAAAACAAAGAGGATGCTGCCTTTAAAAGCTAAGGGATTGAGGTCAGACAGTGTACAGGAAGTTGTAGAACTCTGCTTGGCACTGAACAAGTATTAAATTCATGGCTCAATCAAAAGGATTGTCAACTTGGAAACAAAGTGAATGCAGCCTTTACAAACCATGGGCTATTAACCCACGTGCACTGGCAGATAACTTATGGAAAAGGAAAATAAAAATTAAATCAAAACTTTGATTGCACCAAACACAAACAGTGTTTATATAGTAAAACACAAAATATAATACAAATACAGGTTGTTTGGACTTGCATGAAAATGGAAGCAATATACTTGCCAGCAAAACACCCACGGTAAACAACATTGATGGATGCTTCACTTGGCAGTGGGTAATATTTAATTTACCAGTAATATTTTCAAATTATGAAAATCCAAATAACTGTAGATACAAGTATTGTGTACTGAATACTGTCATGAAAAGGATAAACAGAGTGCATACCCTATATGCAATTCTGGATAGGAATAGTGGCACGAAAACGTAAAAATATTTGAATTCACAGCTTTTGTACGTACTGCAAACATCTAGAGTTTCCAGCATTACTCCTAGATTTATCAAATTTGTTTGTATGCCATGTTTATAAGATGACCCCTGCTCGGCATGAATAAAATTTTTAGTGAAAAATTAACTCATTAAGAAACAGAACACATTTATTTAGAGACAACACCAACGACATAAATTAATTAACCCTATAAACAAATGGTGTAACTGGCTGCATTGCAATTTTATTTTTTGGGTGCTGTTCAAGTCAGAATGATGAAACTTGATAATTAGATGCATCTGTTTTAGTACTTCACTGTTACAATTAAGGAAGTTTGCTGTGATCTACATTTATTTATTCTTTACTAACACAAATTAGATATTTGTGTTCAGCTCATGACAACATAGATCTTTCCATGCTGTATACATCCTAGCCTTCACAGAAGACCCTTTCAGAATAGTGCAGTTGAAAGTAGGAATACATGTTTATTCATTGGTTAATTTTCCATATTAATGACTCTACACTGAATATTGTTATTGTCAATAGGTTAAATGTGGTTTGTAAATGTGAATGAGTAGTATTAAAAGATTGGACTGTATGCATTTCATGTGTTGCCTCAGCTGTAGTGGCTAATTTGTGTAATTACTGATGCGCGAAATATGCTTCTGATAGTGGTCATACTGGCTGTTATTCCAATGTTACTCTTACCTTTGAGATACACCCAGTAAAATTTGGCTTCTATGGGTGGACAATAGTAGTAGCTTCTGAAGCAATTTATGAACAATGATATGTAACAAAATGAAACTAGATTTGTGTTTGTAAAACACATAAGCTACTAGTGCAGACCAAAATGTCCAAGTCCAAAAAGCTAAAAAATTTAGAACATTTTTAAAAAATTCTCATTTGAATACAGTCCCCAATGACATTAACATTTGGGAAAATAAACTCTGCTACCCCCTGAATCCAACCATCCTGAAAAGATGAAAATTCATTTTTTTCTGGTTTGGAAGTTTCTGCACTGGTGCTTTCAGCTGTGTATAATCATACAAATGAGACACATTCATAGGATACCTAATGTCCAGGCCGACTCGCTGTTAAGAAAGGGCCAGATCCTTCATACTGAGTGGTCTGTTCATCAGTTAGTCTTTCATCAGATTTTCATGCTTTGGGTGCATCCAATGATAAACCTTTATGCAACAAGGTGGAATCACAAACTCCCCACCTTTGTCTCTCTGGTCCTGGACCCTGAAGCATGGGCCATGGATGCACTATTTATCAGTTGGGAGAGGTTTTGGGCCTTCACACCCCACCCCACCCCCAGCTTAGTATTGAAAATGATACTGAAATTGAGAGGTCAGAGCTGCAGACTGGTTCTGATAGCCCCTCTTAGGTGGGACACATCCTGGGTCAATGATATACTTGAGCTAGTGATAAATGTATGCCCAGAAAAATCAAGGCAAAGCTGAACCTACTCAAACAACCACAGTCATAGGTATTTCATCTCTGTCTGGACCGGCATCTCCTTCACACTTGGCTCTGCGAAGAAACAAATTTCAGCTTATGATTGTGGAGAGAATCTCATGAGGTAGAAGGCCCTCCACTTTAAAAGTTATATGGGGGAAAGTGGTGCATGTTCAGGGCCAGGTGCAAAGTCAACAGCATCACCCCTTTGAGTGCTTCAATTCCACAGCTGGCTGATTTCTTCCTCTGGCTGTTCATGGAGAAAAAGTTAGCCCTGGTTACTATCAAATACTACCACTCCATGATTTCCGTCACTTTCAGGCATCATGGCAGGGGGATATTTTTCATGATAAAGCTCTATCAAGTTTTTACTTGTATAGGCCCAAATCCCTCACCCTGTTTTCTAAATTTCCTAAATGGAACCTCTCATGGGTTTTGACATGGCTCAATTGAGATCAATTAGAGCTTTTATCCAGAACCTCGCTGAAGCTACTATCATACATGACATGCTTTCTGATAGCCTTAGCTTTGGCATGCACGGTTAGCAAGGGTCATGCATTTTCAATGGACCCGAACTATCTCCCGTCAAATCGGATGGTTCCATAGTCTTAATGACACAGCCAGACTTTGTAGCTTAGAATAGACTGCTGTCAGCAGGCAATCAGAAAGTCATCATATGCTCCCTCTCTTCAATAGGTACATCAAGAGAAGCAGCCATGCAAGACCCTGTCCGTTGCCTCAAGCATTTGCTTGAAGTGTACAGAGAAAAGTCATGAGCCGGTTTTGCCCAGTACTTTGAAGTGCTTGAAATATTATTTGATTTATATATAATGTTAAAAAAAAAAATACCTGCCTACCCTAATTTTAAAACCAGTGCAATAGGAAAAACACATTTTTTTTTGTCTAATCAGGTCATCTAAATATGCATACAAACATGTTTGCAAAATTTAATTTGTCTACCTGAAGTGATTCTTGCTTATCCATGCTAGCAAGGTTTTCATCAAAATATGTATAAAAAGAAAAGAATAAAATTGCTGCATATGCTGTAATTGTTGTAAAATCTCTGGTTTTTATCAGCTAATTATAGTACCGGTACCTCTATTGTAATATGGAAAAGAATGTTCATTTTTATGCCTCCACCACTTGATTTGGTAATTGTAATGTCTGTCCAGTTGTCCATCCTGAGAAGTTTGTTAGTAGGAGTGCACAAATACCACTCAACATAGAGAAATTTAATTAAGCTAGCATATTTGTGTCCATAATTAGATAACCTAATTAGATTTTCAGGCCAATAAAGCAATTTTTCAGATTTTTACAAACACAAATCTTGTAATTGCTTAATGTCTTTAATGCCATGTAATGGGCGAACATTTTGTAGGTCAAGATCACTTTGGTTTGAATTTATTTTTCTGCATAATAATCAATTTGTACAATGGCTGCTGGAGAGACTAATACAAATTTTGTAGTGTCAAACTGTATAATCATTGATCACAGTCTGGTCTTAATTTATTAAAATTTGATGACACAAACATTTTATGATTTGCAGTCTTCTCACAGAGAACTCAGAATGCAATAATAAATGTAAATAATTTTGCTTACCATTTTCAGCAACAATATGCCTACATAGTGATTCAAGTCTTGATGTCCCATTTGGATAGCCATGTTAGGAGTAGTCCTGATATCAAATCCAGTATTGTAGATGTTTTATTTGAATGTGTGCTGATTGCTGCTGGAGGGTCCATTGGTAAGTATTTTCATACAAACCATCAAAAAGCACATTTATTTTTATTATGAGGATATGAAAATTCATAAAATAGCATGCACATAAAGTACAAAAGAGGCAAATACCCAGAAGTAGTTGAGTGCCCAAATAAACACATCTGCAAGGACACTCAAGTGACCACACAGATCTGTCCTTTATGCACCGGTGTCCTTGATAAAGAGGTAAAATGATATGAAAATTGATAAAATGGATCAATAAATATTGTCTTTTATGAGCAGGTGTCCTTTATATGAAAGTGTCAACAGACAGAGTTCAAGAATAGATATTTAAGAAACTGGGTACGTTATACTCCCTTGTTTGGAACTAATTGGGTTTTTTACAAATATGATGGGCTATTTTGTGAACAGCGCAAAACAAACTTATTCTACAAGACTGAGTCTTAATCGTCAAGATGTTTACTGTGTGTTTTTGAATGCATCTAATGGCTTAATGACCAAGAATAGTGTAGGGTGCTATTGTTTATATGGTTTTGTTTGTTTGAATGTTCTAACGGTCCTCACATATTCAAACACGTCATCTTACAGCAAAGACTGTGCTTATGGCAGGAACAATACATTGACAAGTTTGGACTAAACATTTAAAGTTAAATTGTTTTGTGTAATTTAAATGCAATAAGCAATTTATTTATACATTTAAGTTGAATTGTCTGTGTAAAATACACTTATATGCAGATTATCTAGAGCTCAGAGTTAAGACAGGTTTCAGGTGCGCATGCTATGCTGTAGAAACCAATGAAATTACAATGAAACTGGATATATATGGATTGACCATTTAAATATTCTTTAAAATATGTATACACTTGCATAAAATGGGGAATTCATTGAAATTTTATTAACCAAAGTATTTAAATTTGCAGGACATTCTATTATAAATTTGTTTAATTTTCTTATCAGTGTATTACATTTTTAGCTCACCAGAACAAAAGGTCAAGTGAGCGTATGGTATTGCACTGCATCCATGCATATTAATGCGGTAATCTTGCATCTGATTGGCTTGGCTTGTGACCACTCTGGAGATCATAGTTCTGATCCAGTTTTGATCATATTTGGAATGTATGCTTATATCATCAATATCTTGGACAATTTCAATAATGAGCAAGATCCATGCATTTGAATGACAGGTGATCTTGCATGTAATTTGCTAATCTTATTACCACTCTAGAAGCCATTATTCTGATCCAGTTTTGATAAAAAATTAAAATAAGGGCTTTTATCAAAACAATCTTACACAATATCAGAAGTGGAAAGGATCCACACATATTAATGAGGTGATCTAGCATCTGATTGACTGAGATTATTGCTGATCTAGCATCTGATTGACTAAGATTATTGCCACTCTTGAAGTCATATTTTTTATCTGATTTTGATCCGACTTCAGGTATAGACTATATTAATGAGATACCTTGCATCTGATTGGCTGAAATTGTTACCTCTCTAGATTTAGAGACTACATTTCTTATCAATTTTCTCTGAAATTTAGTAAATGGGTTTATATCATCAAGATCTTGGATGACTTCGATTATGAGCAAGAGACTCAACATATTAATTATGCCATTATCTTTAGAACAATTTGTTATTGGGATATAGTAAAAAGGCAAAGCCAACATAATATAAAGTTTGGAGATAGTTTACATAGGTTGTGCTCTTACAATATTACATAAACCTGCTTAGTGAAATGATCAACTGTGAAGTTATCTAAATAGGTGAGCGATATCTTGTTTTGAACATTTGCAAAGATATGAAGTATTCAAACTGTCACACAAAAAATGAAATTTATAAATTGAAAAATGAACATACCTGAACTCTTTGGAATCTGGAATTCTTAATCACTTATGGCTTGTCATTGATGTTCAGAATACAAGATAAAGGTAATTTTGAACTTTGTAAAGTAAAATGAATCAGTGCAGGTTTGTATAGGCTTAAAAAAAAAGCAAACAAACAGATGAACCTTTAATGTGATTTCAAATTACAAAAATCTTGCACAATATAACCAAACAGTTTGATGGCCTTGAATATGTTGCAAGAACCTTTATAAACCTGTTTATTACTTGAGAAAAAATGACTTGTAAAGAGTTATCTATTTTAATAGATAAAAAATATCAGTTTTCAATCTTCCTGTTTTCAATCGTTTCAATTTTAAATAATTTCCAAGCTTGCCAGCACAAATTGCAAATCGCAACATTGAAAATATGTATGTATCTTTTGAAATTGATACTTCTTATGAAGTCATTATTTCTGTTCATAAATGAATCATAAATCAAATTCAGCTTTACATTATTGCACTTTGTTGAACTAGTACTAGAGCACACAAGTATCTCACTTAACAATTGGCTGTGCATTCTTATAATTATATTGCAGTGTAACATCATAATTAGCATTACTATTCCTATAATTACATTGCAGTGTAACATCATAATTAGCATTACTATTCCTATAATTACATTGCAGTGTAACATCATAATTAGCATTACTATTCCTATAATTACATTGCAGTGTAACATCATAATTAGCATTACTATTCCTATAATTACATTGCAGTGTAACATCATAATTAGCATTACTATTCCTATAATTACATTGCAGTGTAACATCATAATTAGCATTACTATTCCTATAATTACATTGCAGTGTAACATCATAATTAGCATTACTATTCCTATAATTACATTGCAGTGTAACATCATAATTAGCATTACTATTAGTGACATGTGCCTCAAAAGAGGTATCTATTTTACAAGATAAATACCTCTTTTTCTTCATGCCTTATAAATTTAGATGAAATATGTTCATGTTAGAATTTAAATTTATGCCAATTGGTCATGTTACTTAACAGAAGAAATATTATTATTGTGCAGAAAAAATAATATTTAGGTTGGAAATTTCGCATGTACACATGAATTTAGATTTGTTTGTATATGTACTGTACAGCTTGATATGAAGAGGCTAGATGATGAGATCAGTTTCAAAGGATTAAGATTTTAAAGTGATCGCTATTACTTAATGTGCAATAATCCATCAACATTATGATCACTAAAACAATAGAGATCAGTCCCTGTGTTTTGGATCATAACAAGAACATATGTATAATTATAAAGCAGTCGATTGATCACTTCACTCCTTTGTTAGTTATCAGTATTACCAGCTGGTAGGCACATTTGAAATTTGTTCCTGAAACTCTTACACTAAACCTTAGTGATCAAAAGTTTCCCTGATTACTAGGTCCATCTGTTTTGGATGTTTTCAACAACTTGGTGCGGCATCTTCGAATTAGTCTTGACAGTAAGAGCAAGGATATTGAGAGGAGAAACATGGAGAAGAAATTTGAGGAAGCTATCATAAGCACCATAGGTGAGTGAACATAGTTTCTAGCTCACTGGTATTAAATTTATATGGATGTTTGATATGTAGCCTTCAATGCCATATACTTATGGCCATGACATGTATTTGCCTTTCAATCCAGATGGATTAGACTAAACACATGTAAACCATTTTTTAACATAAAATTACTATCATATTTAAATCCAGATGTATTTGACTAAACACATGTATACCATTCTGAAACATAAAATTACTATCATATTGTATGTGGACATAATTTCATATTGTATGTGGACATAATTTCATAAAACTTCTCCTATTACAAAGAAAATAAATATGTTGTTATGAGATTTTCTGATTGGCATTCTTTGTGAAAGACAACAGAACTGCTGCAGGACAGCACATTGTCCATTGGTGGCCATTATCAGTCATTCAGTAACTATCTTAAAGACAAGTGTCCATTCAATTAGATGCTGCCTTGAGAAGTGGGCAATATATACAATTCATTTTATCTACATCTCCTTCATCTGTGCATGTGTCTATCTTAACTCTCTGTCTCGACTTCAACTTTTAATACACCAATTGAAATTCAACTTTAAGTGTATGTGTATCTTCGGATGAAGGTATTTCTCATCCCAAAACTGGGTCACTTTAACCTAATTTGAAGGAGTGATTTTAGGTGGAAGTTATTATGTTATGATGGTGTCAGTCCATTTGTGCACCCATCCATAGGTCCATCTGTCACCAATTTCATTTCTGCACACTAACTCAAGTTGTTCACCATCTACAATTTCCAAGCTTTGCAGATAGCTTGCACTTTTAGTAAGGAAGAACCCTAATTTGGGGGTCCAAAGGTCAAAAGTCAAGGTCACTGCCTGAAAGAAGATAAGTGGTTTCCACATAATGAGTTCTCCACCAACTACATTTATCAAACGTTGTGGAAGGCTTTCACTGGAGGTCTTGATTTTGGGTCAAAGGTTAAGGTCACTGTGACTGAATAAAGAAAAATGGTTTCCAAATAGTAACATTAATTCTACATTTAACAAACTTTGTGGGTGGCTTGCATTTCAGGTAATGAAAAACCTATCAGTTTTGGAATCAACAGGTTAAAGGACAAAGTCACCTTGACTGAAGGAAGAAAAATGGTTTCTGCACAAAAATGTCAGTTTTCAACCATGTACCTTCACCAAAGTTTGTGGTTTACGCATTGGGCAAGAAAGGAACCTATTGATTTTGGGGTCAAAAGTTCAGAGGTCACTGACTGAAAGAAGAAAAAAGGTTATTGCATAATAACTTTAGTTCAACGTGTACCTTGATCAAAATTTGTAGAAGACTTGCAATTAAAGTATGGAAGAGACTTATTGAATTTGTGGTCAAAAGGTTAAAGGTCAGGGTCTTTGAGGCTGAAAGAACAATGGGTTTTGCAGAATAAAACTTTTGTTCCTTGTGCAGACTTTGTGGATAGCTTGCACTTAGGGTTATTAAGAAATCTATTGATTCTGAGGTCTAAAGTTCAGAGGACCTGGTCATGGTAAGTCTAATAAGAAAATAATGGTTTCTGTACATTAAGTTTAGTGTGTGTTAAGTGGCTGCATAGAATATTTAACATGGGGCAGGCATATAATGTGGTGTTCACATTACTCTTGTGTTTTCAGGGCTCTAATCCTGATATAATTTCACCTTTTAGACAATATATACAGTAAAAATGCATCTTTCAATGAAGGGGTGAATGTGGGGCATCAAAACTTAGTTACTGTAACTTCCTTTTTAGGGTTATTTAATATTGCTTAATAACTGTGTCCTAGATTTAATTCCAGAATCTTTTCTTATGCTGCTACCAGAGCTGCAGTGTTGGCATATTTGGCATAAACTTGTGCCATGCACTAAAATGGGGTCATAGTGACCTACTTTCAAGGGTATGTCAAGCATTGCTTTGACTTTGCCAGTTTTTTTAGTTATATTGGGTGTTCCTACTCACTCAGAACTCCAGTTTTATTCCTCTGTAGCCTATGTTGGTTCCAAGGTTGTCAAGAAATTTGCATATTTCTTCTTGGATTATTATATGTCTGAAAATTTATGAACCTGGGCAAAAACATCCTTATTTTGTTTAGAAATAGAGTTTAGCTTTCTAATTGTTGCACTTCTTCTTTGGGACAAGATATGACTAAACAGGTAAGAAATATTGCAACTCTGACTTTTCTAACTCGACTTAAAGCACAATAATAATGGAAAATGAAAGCTACATAAAGTTCAAACAGTTATAGGGCACTGATGATTTACTTGTGAACGGTTTGAAAAAAATGGAAAATATTATAATCTCATTTATTTAATTATATTTGGTTTCCAGGGGAATTTGCAAATAATCTTCCAGATTACCAGAAAATAGAGATCATGATGTTCATTATGGCCAAGTTTCCACAGTTTACATCTGAGGAAGAATTTGGGTAAGGTTCTTGATTGTTCATATATATGCAAAGGATTTTGCATCCCCATCCCTCCATCTATAGACAAGGTAGTTTCTATGACAAAACTTTAGTTTGCAGTGGTCTTTTTTTGCAAACCTCATACATATGTGGCTTACCCTTGATTTGAGGCCTATCAATTTTGCTAGGTCCAAGGTTAAGGTCACTGGAGTTGAAAATGTAATCTTCCTTTCTGCATGATAAATCAAGTTTCCATGTAATACCTGCTACAGGGTTGCATCTAGGATGTGCAATTGTGAAAATCCTGCTAAAACTTAGAATTTTGTGCATAATTTTCTAATCTGTGCGGACATAATCACACAGAAAATAAGGATTTAGCACATTTTGCTCTTGTGTAGTGTTGCAATTGTGGACCGCCATTTCAGTTCATAGAAGGGCAATGATAACTGAGGAATCCCAAATTTGGTTGAACTAATCCTGAATGTGATTAAACATATTCATTAAAAAAATGCACACCTAGTTCAAGTGACATTGGCATTCTTCTGGTACCATTGTTCTTCAAACAACTGAAATGATGGTCCACAGAGTTTGAAAAACGCAACCACATGATTGTGCCTGGATTGACATTGGTAGGGAAAAAGGCATCAGAATAAGTATTATATGAATAAAGTAATTAGACTCAAAGCTCTGCAATAGTGCCAATATGGGCTGCAACTATGTGAGATATATGGCCTCTGTCAATGTTGTTGGAACAGAGCTACACATTGCTGATTATAATTGCTGTGAGATGTCGACTCCCCCATCATACATATCATGGTTGATGTCTTACAGTGTTGGACTAACATCATATAATCTGCCAACAGATCTTGGTCCATGCCGTTTTGTTCTATTAATTTATTTGAATGATAGATGTAGACACTAATGATAGTAATGCAGGTGCATCACACTTGATGTTCAACAGTATATTGACTTGCAATTTATTGTTATAATTTCAAAGAACAAGTCTGTACTATATGAGTTTATAGAGATTCTTCATTTCAGTTGTACTTTCTTTAGACAGTAAAGTTCATTCAGTCAGTGCTGTTTCAATACTAAAGGATGGACATTTGAGTGATTTTATGGTGGAAATGCAGCCTGGTTATGGTTTTTACTGGCAAGAGCACACAAAAAAACAAAAAAAAAACCCTGTGAATTAAAGAAAGAGAATATGGATTTTCATTTTCATATTTTAACACTAGTGAAAAAGGGATACATTATAGTATTTACTCTTGTTCTGCTTTAATTTTAGTTACTTTTTTGATGATTGAGAGGCCCCAACTACGAATAGTTTTCCCCACCCTTTTTTCAACTTTAAGGGGGTACAGTACCCAGATCTACTAGATGCAGCCCTGCTGGTGAATCACAATAAAGCAGAATCATGCTGCTAATAAATAATGTATGTAAAATGTTTTACATGCAATGCAACTGTAATAATGACTAGGACAGAAGCAATAAGTTTGGTTCAATTGATTCAGTAATATTAAGAGATCATTTTGTCACTAATTATTATACTTTGTCATCAATGTTGTTATTCTGTATATAGTGATTGTTGAAGCATTCATTATGAAGTTTATGTACTGTGTTTTTCCATGGCTTAATTTTTTTAATCTGTGCACATTAATAATTTAGATAGATACTAATTTTGTGACCATTGTTTCTCCTTTCAGTGGTAAAATGGATGCCCAGTTGCAGACAATGTTGTTGAAAACACTTCTCAAGGTATGTAGAATAGTGTATATGTAAGATACTTACATTTATGATCATCTAGTCTATTCATTTACTCCCCAAGTTATTGAGAATTAAACTGCTCATGAGAAAGTGATGTCTTTCTTTAAAATTTTATGGTC
The DNA here is from genome assembly GCA_029931535.1 of Margaritifera margaritifera. Classification (NCBI taxonomy): domain Eukaryota; kingdom Metazoa; phylum Mollusca; class Bivalvia; order Unionida; family Margaritiferidae; genus Margaritifera; species Margaritifera margaritifera. The sequence continues at coordinate 2,642,284 of JAQPZY010001440.1, read as the reverse complement.
AGCCTTCCTTATTAGTCTCTTCCAGTCAGCATCCATTTCCCATGTTTAGTCTTTTATTGGTTTTCAGTCATGCATATTTTCTGTATTTTTTACCTGCCTTTACCAGCCACCATTTTTAAATAGAACTTGTTTCATATCTCAGCTGACTAGCTAAAAGAGAGAATACTTTGTATTTATTTGACATAAACAGTAAAAAAAAACTCAAAACCGAAAACTCTTGGGTGCAAATTTAATTATCGGTTGTGAGATGTTTTTGTTTTACTGAGGGTTTCACAGATGTGAAAAAATGTGTCTTTTTATGAGCGATATGTGTTGAGAGAGAGAGAATGTAATTATGAGAGAACATCTGTGTATGTTTAAATTAAGAAAGCTGTTTGTTTTTTAACATTTAATGAAATAATAACTGAACAAGACCATTCCTTCCTAAAATCATGTCTGGTTACATGAATAAATACAGTTGGTCTACTTACAAATACAGTTCTCGTCTCAAGAATTATTTCAGGAACGAGATACTTTTATAACTTTATTATAAGTTCATTAGAATTATGAATGATAATCCATATTTAAATACTCCGTATAATTCATAATGTACCTATGCCAAATTCTTGTCCTAGTTTCTTCAGTGTAGGTTTTGGCACAGATTCATAATCTTTGATCAGACAAATTTTATCCTGACATCTTGACATGCTATTGAAGACAAATGACAGTCATGACTACTTAAATACATGTATGTAATGATTTTTCTCCTTTGAAAACCAATTGAGTGAATCTGACTTTTAGAACACTGTTTTTGTCAGTCTCCATCGGCAAAGCTTCAAAAGTGAGACTGCCTGCCTGATTAATAAAGCCTGGGGTATTTTATTAAAAAAACAAACAAACAAAACATGTTCTAAGAATCATTTATACCATTGAATAGCATCAATCACAATTAGATAATAAGTAGATAAACATAATCTTTCTTAAATGGCTTATCAACAACCGTTTAGTTATTAATAATTTACCTTAAAAGCTGGCTCTTCTGTTGGTGCAAAGCCTTCTGATTAGCCTATTGTTGGCCCTAAGCTGCGTTGGCATGCATGTCAAGTATTGTTTTAACCTTGAATGCCCCTGGGGACATTTTTTCACAGATAAACCCACTACAGTATTTGCTAACTGTAAATAATCTGGTCCAGCATGTGTCAGGAATTTTGCAGCTAAAATACATTTCCAAGTTTGAAGTGAATTTCAGTTTTATGGAGGTTTTCTTAATGTAAAACTGAAATTTGGGATCAAAATTTGTTTCAGTTTGCGGAGTAGTGGGGTTTCACTTTACTGGAAAAGAAATGATGATATTAAAGAAGGAGAAATTTGGTGCCCCAGAAAATTTTTATCCTGAGGGTTCCTGGTTTACCAAGGGTTCTGTTTTGAGGGGTTTCACTGTATTTGTACAATAAATTATTACCTACAGTGCAGCTGATCTCCGGGATGGAAGAATTTTGCTGTGTAATGTAGGTATATTAGTATAAGATATTTTGGAAATGACTTTTTGGGAGAACCAGACAAGGCTTAAATATGAGAGTTGATTGTTTATATGATGCAACTGTTAGAGAAGATTGTGCTGTAGATCAAACACTCCAAATGGCTTCTGTTGTGACATGACATGGTTGTAAAGGTCAGTGAAACAAGAAACCCAGAAAAGGCAGTTATGGATAAAATACCACTATTGGCATGTGCCAGTATTGTGGATTGTACTCAGGACCACAGATGTGTGCAACACAGATATGTTAATCTCTGCATATTTCAGCCCTTATCCACAATTGCATCTTAAGTATACAGTGTAGTTTATTTTAGCCTAATTCCCTTTTCCAGGTATAGATCATTAAAAAATCTAATTTATGTATCTAATTGTTTAATTTGTCCAGCATTTTAAATGCATTTTTGTTTTTGCTTCAGTCTAAGGAAGTAGGTTCTATAAGAGTTGTAAACTAAGTCTGTTTGTATCTTGCAATTGATGCATGTATGATCATTGACAGAAAATGTTGCTGATGTTTAAAGATTGACAGAAAATGTTGCAGATGTTTGAAATGATTGACTGAAAATGTTTATATTTGAAATGATAGACAGAAAATGCTGCTGATGTTTTAAATGATTGACAGAAAATGTTGCTGATGTTTGAAATGATTGACAGAAAATGTTGCTGATTGAAATGATTGACAGAAAATGTTGCTGATCTTTGAATGATTGATAGAAACTGTTGCTGATGTTTGAAATGATAGACAGAAAATGTTACTACTTGAAATGATTGACAGAAAATGTTGCTGATGTTTGAAATGATTGACAGAAACTGGTGCTGATCTTTGAAATGATTGATAGAAAATGTTGTTGATGTTTTAACCTGAAGTTAATAAACTTAAGACAGTAAAGATAAAACAAGAACACTAATATGTTAAAAGTAAACAAGATGCAAATGATAGTGATGATGATTATTGGTATCTGGCCTGTACTATGAAGAGATATTGAGATCAAACAACTGATGACATTTTTTCAAATAGCTAAAAAATTGCATTTGTTTTAGTTTCTTGCATATATGTGAATCAGTGATATTTAAGGTTTAGTCCTTAATATATCTTGACCAAACAAGCACCATGATGGTATGTTCACTGACTTTTTTAATTTTCTCTGTTCATTCAGATTTCTTTCAAGCTGTTATCCATAAAGTAATATCATATTATATAGAAATACAATGCTATATTTTATACTTGAACTCACTTTTCATGTTATATAGAAATACAATGCTATATTTTATACTTGAACTCACTTATCATGTTATATAGGAATACAATGTTATACTTTATACTTGAACTCACTTTTTCATGCATTAATAACTCAGAAGTATTTAAGCAACCAAGTTCACAGCTTTGGTAGCCTTTGCACATTGCTTGAGTTCAGTTGTGAACTAAGGTTTTATGTCAACATTTGTTTCATTTGTCTCTATGTTCTAGACCAGGGGTGTCAAATTCATTTGCTATGGCGGGCCAGATTTTATATAAATAATAATAAATAATAATAAATAATGAGTCCGGCCCATGGGCCATATGTTTGACACCCATGTTCTAGACTCTAATGTATTTACAGTTACGAAACTTCATAGTTGCATTCGTCTGGAGACGTACCACTCAGTGGGATTAAACGTAAGTCACATTGACATACTTTTCATGTTCTAGTGACTAGGTTTGGTTTATGGATTATGTATATGTGAGCAGGCAAAACATAGTATTCTGCAGAATTTTTGTTATCTTCAAAAGGTGGCTACAAAGTACAAGACTGTCAGCATGGCCAATGCTTTCCCACCAGAGTTCCTGCACCCTTTGTTGAGGATGTCCCTTTTGGATGACCCAGGGATGAGAATCATTGTTCAACAAATTCTCCACACTCTCATAGACAGAAATGACAACACACCCAAGTTTAAGCATGTTGTGTAAGTGGCTTTTTAAATACAGTTTTACTTGGCCAGTTTGTTTAATACACATTAAAATATGTACTGTGGCAAGAAGAAAATAAAATATGATTATTAAAGTTAGTGGTGCAAGGTATTGTCTCATTGGGACAACTATACATGACTATTCAAGTTAGTGGTGCAAGGTATTGTCTCATTGGGACAACTATACATGACTATTAAAGTTAGTGGTGCAAGATATTGTCTCATTGGGACAACTATACATGACTATTAAAGTTAGTGGTACAAGGTATTGTCTCATTTGGACAGCTATACATGATTATTAAAGTTAGTGGTGCAAGGTATTGTCTCATTGGGACAACTATACATGACTATTAAAGTTAGGGGTGCAAGGTATTGTCTCATTGGGACAATGTATACATGACTATTAAAGTTAGTGGTACAAGGTATTGTCTCATTGGGACAACTATACATGACTATTAAAGATAGTGGTGCAAGGTATTGTCTCATTGGGACAACTGTACATGACTATTAAAGTTAGTGGTGCAAGGTATTGTCTCATTGGGACAACTATACATGACTATTAAAGTTAGTGGTACAAGGTATTGTCTCATTGGGACAACTATACATGACTATTAAAGTTAGTGGTGCAAGGTATTGTCTCATTGGGACAACTATACATGACTATTAAAGTTAGTGGTGCAAGGTATTGCTCATTGGGACAACTATACATGACTATTAAAGTTAGTGGTGGAAGGTATTGTCTCATTGGGACAACTATACATGACTATTAAAGTTAGTGGTGGAAGGTATTGTCTCATTGGGACAACTATACATGACTATTAAAGTTAGTGGTGGAAGGTATTGTCTCATTGGGACAACTATCAATGCAGGTAGTAACTCTTAAACTAGACACTTCATCCAACATGCAAAAAATTTACCTTTGAAGGTGGAAAAACTTGCCTTTGAAGGTGCAAAAAACTTACCTTTGAAGGTGGGAAAAACTTACCTTGGAAGGTGCAAAAAACTTACCTTTGATGGTGGAAAAGTGATGGTTGACTTTATGGTTCACAATCAATGAATGGTGTTTCAAAACAATTGTTCTCAAAATTAATTTTTAATTTTTGGGCAGAGTTTTAAGCAATTTGTGGTAAAATTATATTTTGGTGAAATGGTATGCTCTTTCAAAATATAATACTGTGTAACAGATTTTTCATGCCCGGTCATATATTTTGGATCATATAGTATTATCCATGTTTGTCCATACAGTTTGTCTGTATGTCACAAATTTCATTTATACTTAATAAAATGAGAAGAACTTCAAGAATTAAAATCAGATTGGATCAGCATTTTAATATCAATAACACCAAGGTCTTGTTTGATTTTCACCTTTTTCTGTCAATATTTGACTGAGTTGAGGACACTGTTTGACTTAAAAAGTTTGCCTTTGCATCCTGAACCAAGGTTTCTTCAAATATACCATACTGATGGAGGCATCCATGTTAGCTGGATATATTTTAGTCTTTCATAATTTAAACTTCATGACTGTTATAGGGTTAAAGTTGTACACTTTCTTCAACTGATGCTTCACAGAAAATTCAGAATTTATAAGTAAAAGGTTTCAATTTTTCACTGAATAAATTCTCAATTTGTCATCAGAAAGTGTGTTTACTTAAATTTCATTTTTATGAACCACTGAAAATTCATAAATATAGTCTTTACTTTTCTGAAAACTCTACAGCAAGGTTAATTCAACTCTTTCTTGATCAAATGCATTCCCTGATTATAGTATGTTAGAAGTCATTCCATGACCTCACAGATCCAGTCCTTCTAAGTGGGAATTTTTTGGAAAAAATGTCTTTTGGCATGTTGTCGTGTGAAAAGTGCTGAAACACCCTCTGCTTACCAAGATGAAAGTCAGACAAGAGTTGTCTCTCCTTGGATAGAGGGATTGGTGTTAAATATTGTTATATATCAGTTAGTACTTCTATTTGTGCCTAGTCAGCATGCTCATTCAGAGATCTCACAAACATCCTCCAGTTTTGTACTTTTTTCAGGTTTGACCAATCTAAGGATTTTTCTCATCACAAGGAAAGTATACTTCATCTGTTTTTTCACTCAATTTCATTCTGACCTTATTGAAGACAAGTATTTTTCATCTCAGTTGTCAATTTTGTCATACAATATAAGCAACCTGGCACCATCTTAATTGTCTCTTTTAATGGTCTAAAGTATTTACACTCCATCTTACATCTTTTTTCATGTGAATGATCATTTAATCTCAGTATTGCCATTGGTGCTACCATGATGTGAACTTTATGATGTTGCAATCACTCAAGGCTATGAAGATGCTGATGAGGAAGGCCTATCATTCTTTGCCATCACAGGCCCACCCCACAACTCCAGTGTCAGCTTCAGTATTTAACTGTGGCATGGAAGAGCCTCTGCCCTGAGGACCAATGGGTTTACAAGTCATCACAGAGGGCCTACGATCACATTCCTTGACCCTTCTCTGTTATCAAGAATTCCCTTTGCAATGAACATCCCCAAAGACCCATACAAGGTAGACATTCTGCAGCTGTCTTCTCAGGAAAAGAGTGGTAGAGATCATGCAACACAAACTCACAGGGCTTATACTCCAGACTTTTCTTAATCCCCAAGGCCACTGGAAAGCTCAGACTGGTTATCGACCTTAGCTCTCTCACAACTGTCACATTCAAGCATCCAGGTTCAGGATGTGGAGCCAGTGGTTAGACTTCCAAGATGTGTACCTTTATATTCCCATTCACAGTCATCCAGGAAGTTCCTTAGATTTGCTTTCAGGGGCACTGTGTACCAGTTCAGGGCTCTTCCTTAGCAGTTTGAATCTCAGTCCCTGGGTGTTCACCAAAGTCATGGACTGGGTAGTGTCACACTTCAAGGCCCCCTCTATGTCCATGACATCAAATTACCTGGATGTCATTTCTCCAAAACACAAGGTGAGCAACATTTTGTACCATGATATGAAATTCCTTGTTTCTCCCCCACTTTGTCTCAGATTTCTTATCAACAAGGACAAATCCAATCTCATCCTGTTGCATAATTTCATACATCTGGGCATGGAGTTCAAAACCTTGATAAATCAAGTTTTGTTTCCCTCAGGAGCTTGCTTTGAAGATCATCTCCATGGTGTCTTGTTTCCACTCAGACAAATTTTAGTCCAGGAATTTCCTCATCTCTTAGGTCTTCTCAGTGTGGCAGGAAATCTTTTTTTTAGGTCACTTGTTCATGAGACTTCTACAGGTGATACATTTAACTCAGGCCAGATAGATCAAATGATCAAAGTTTTGATTACCTTTAGCTTCATCTCGGCAAATGGAAAGCTGTCTCTTGACCTCTCATGATGGGCATTCCACTTCAGGATTGCCTGCTGGAAATCATGATTTTCACATACATCAACATGACTAACTCTGGTGCCTATCTCCTGCCCTCCTTCCAAAAAGTGAGTGGTGTTTTGTCCCTTCTGGAGCAGTCCATAGACATCAGCCTCCTGGAGATAAAAGTCATAGTGAATTCCTTTCAATCATGGCTGGAGACAGTATCTGAAAAAGGTTTTCTGAAAACTCGGCTGTTAATTATCTCCGATCACAGGGCGAACCAAATTCCCAATCTCTGCCTTCTTGTTTGGGATTTTCTTAGTTGGTGTCATCATCAACAAATCCACATTCAAGTCTGCCACATCCCAGGCAGGCTCTGTGATCAACTGATTCACAAAGAATGGTCCATCCACCCTTCTGCTTTCATTCAAATCTGCAGCCATTGTGTTTTACCCCAAGTTGCTCTCTCTGTGACAAGGTGGAATGGCAAGCTCCCAACCTTCGTCTCCCCAGTCCCAGATCTGAATGACTGGGCATTTGATGCCCTTTACATGAATTGGAATGGTCTCAATTGCATACGCTTGTCCCCCAACTCCTCTTATTCTCAAGGTTATTCAGAAGGCAAGGGAATTTGAGTGTAGACTAATCATTATTGCTTCCCTCAAGCCAGTGTGGATATTTCCCAGAAAATCCTGCCTTCTCCGTGCCTGTTGATACAACTGCACATGCAGGTCTTCCATCCCAATCCAGAAATGCTGAACCTGCACATCCTGGCTCATATGAAACTAACCATAAAAAGTAAACATTTTTGTAAACACATGGTGGACAGAATTGTTTGGGCAAGAAGGCTTACCACTTTGAAAGCCCTTGAGAGAAAATGGAGAGTCTTCTCTAAGGCTGCAATGTTCACATGTGTAAATGGCTTAGTTTAGTTTACTGCCTGTAAATGTTTACACTGTTGGTAACCATGCAGATGAACATGCATGTGGTTGTCAGTGATGCAGTAACTAAATGTTCCAATTAAATGATATATATCCACCTCTCTGCTTAAGAGAACTATTTACTATAAGGATTTTGCTGTTAATTCTTTTCTTAAAGTAAGGACGATTTTCACATTGAATTGGTCATACAGAACATTACACATCAGGTCGATTTACTGATAATACTGACAACAATTTATTGAAACTACCTGGTACATTATTTACGTTTGAAAATGTTTGATGAGTAAAATTGTATTTTAAGGAAACAAGTGTGTAAGCCACTGCACAGTTTCTTTATTATTGTAGGTTCTACAAAAGCATCCTGTGCACAAGCCCAGGCAGTATGTCCAGTTGCACTATCGATATTTTGCATTATATACAATTATGTAGCATCATGAAACAATATCATGATGAACCTAAGGTGTTTTATTGTCAGATATATTCATCAAAGGCATATCTTAGAAACTTAATCTTGTCATAATAAGAGGCAATAGATGTACAGTAAATAAAACAATCACAATGTTGAGTGAGATATGGCATGCATATTTTCAATGGCTTATATATAAATAGCTATCAGATGTAAGCCTGACATGCAGATCAGGGAAATGATTGAGTGTGAAATTGGTTCAGTGCAATTGTTTTGGTTATTATACACCATGTGCATGTTTAGAAATTGTGGTAAACGTTGCAACCTTAGTCTTCTTCCACTGTTGCAGGTAGAGAAACATCACTTTTTGAAAAGCCTTGTTACCACTAACATCCTCCTTTGCATTTTTAGGGAGAAGAAGTTAGCCCAAATCACTATAACAGGCTACTGTTCAATGATTTCTGACATGTTTTGCCATCATGGATGGGAGGACATAGGCCAGAACAAAGACCTCTTCAACCTTCTAGTCAGTTTTGACTTGTCTCAACCTGAGGCCTTAGCCTTTGCTTAAAATGAAACCTGTCTGGAGTTTCGACATGGTTAAACAAGTTACTTTTCTAACAATTTTCTAAAGCCTTATTGACTCACCTCCGGTATAAGACCTGCTTCGAGGAAAGCCAAGCCTTAGCCAGCAGAATCATTGAAATTTATGTCATATTGGTTGACCTGAACTGCTTGCAGTTCTGCTGCGATGGTTCAGCTTTTCTCATGACTGCCCCTGGTTTCATAGCCAAGAACAGGTTCCCATTCTTCTGGAAAAAGTCTTTCATTTTGAAGCCATTGTCTTCAATAGACCTTTCTTCACAAGGTCATCTTCAGGATCCTGTTGGGGTATTGCAATGGTACTGAAGCATACTGAGCTAATCAGAAAGGAAACATCATAGTTATTCTTACTGCTCAAAGAAGGACAGAAGAGTTTTCTGCTCAGGCTGATTCATAGGGTTATCTGCTCAGCCTACAAGGAATTAACCAAAGACCATAACATAAGGTTATAGCAGTCACTACTAGTCTAGCAGAATTCACCAACTGACATTATTGTAACTGTTGGATGGAGGTCTGATATTACATTCTCCATCTTCTAAGAGACCTTTCATCACTAAAGGCTCAGTTTGACCTGAAGGGCCTATGTCAGCAGTGCCCCAGCAACTTCATAAAGACATGGGTTACTCTACTTTGTGGGAGTGAAAATGTTTATCTGTATCTCACACAAGAAGTGAAGCTGCTCTCATATTTTAGGAGACCAGAGCCAGTGCCAACTCCAGAGTAAATGGATGTATTTCCCTCCTCCTCTTACCTATTCTCCTAATGTATTATGATAAGGTAATGTATTTGAAGAAGAAACAAGTTTTTGTAGTAATATGTGTTTCTTCGATAATACTTACTTGATCATGATATGGAGACTCTCTCCCAAGCTCATCCCAGTTACATCCTTGGAAGAGCATGTACTTATGCTTCAGTAGAAGCTGATAAATTATGGGATTTGGTGCCAATTCCTGTATCCAAGTGAATACCACACTTGTCTGACTTTTGTCTCAGTAACCATATGAGGTTTTAGCACTTTCAATGCTAAAACGAGCCAAAAGATGTTGTTAAACTTTTTGCACTTAGGAGGATGGATTAGCAAGGTAGGGGAAAGATCCCTAATGTATTATGGCCAGGTAAATATTATCAAAGAAACATATTTTACTTGAGAAAAAAAAATTCTTCTGGAAACATGGATAAGAGTCAGTTTCCATGAAAAGTAACTGCTATCATCAGACTGATATTGCTTGCAAGATGTAATATTCAGTCAGTAAAATAAGAACACCATAAATTAAAAAACATAGCAATAGCAACTATGGATTGCATTGTATGTAAAACTGTTGTTACTGATAAATCAATGTTATTATAATTTAAGGAGGCATAATTCTTCTCATGTTGACACACCTTAGTGTTTAGGAAAAAGTATTTCATTCTATCTAAATGAATCTTTACAAATACTCATCAATTATGGAAAACCAATGTAATTTGCTCAAGTGCAGGATAGTAGTACAGAAGTAAGCTCATCATATTGTACATCATTCCAATTTATAATTATTCAGGTAACATGTCCCAATAATGAAGAAGATTAACTTTGTTGTTAAAGTTGAACAATCTGGGCATTGTAATTGAAGTAGAAGACAATTCCTTCAGATTAAAACCTCAAGCTTATATGATTCTATCTAAATGTTTAATTCTCAATCCATTACTAACACTGACCATGATGGATGTTTTCCTAAATAATTTGATTGCAATTATTGAAGTCATATATCTCGTACATGAGTGTATATTTAAATTACAATATTTTTGTCAACTACTATTACAATCAACAGAAAAATAAATAAACTGTTACTTGTCAATATCAGTAACCTGCATCTGCTCAATATCAGCTACTGATGGGGTTAAGGGAAACAACTTTTCACAGTTGATTACATTATGTAAAGGGCAGCATAAATTATTCACAATCAGTGATATTGGATAAATTATTCACAATCAGTGATATTGGATAAATTAGTCACAAAAAGTGATATTGGATAAATTATTCACAATCAATGATATTGGATAAATTATTCACAATCAGTGATATTGGATAAATTATTTACAATCAGGGATATTGGATAAATTATTCACAATCAGTATTTACAGATGAATCTGGATACTATCCATGTTATTTGAATCTCTTTTAAAGTCATAATTGATATGGTATACATCCAGTTTGAACTTTTTGTGATTTGTCTACAGGAATGATAAAATGTCATTAAAAATTAACATCTTTAAGAGAGCTTGTGTTATAATTTTTGGTTCCCATGTTTTGCAGGATAACCAAGGATATTTCCAAATTGGGCTTAAAATTACAGAAGTCTGCAAGGCAAGATAGCATGTTTATGAAAAAGGTAATATAGCAGGAGTAAAACAAGGTATCACATGATATCATTGATATGACAATTGATGATAAGACACATTATCAAAGGCATATAATTAGGTGACTTCCTGTGCATAAAAATTACTTTAAAGTCACATCACTTAATCATTATAACAAGTCCAGCATATATTATGCCATTTATGTTCAGCCAAACTTGGCAGAAGGTTGACATAGTGATCACATAGTGATTACTTTGATGTACATGTCCGTAGAATTGTTCATCTTTACATCCATCAACACCCTAGATTAAGGTCAGTGTTAAAGTTTTTTGTTTTCTTGCTAAATAAAGATTAGTTTGACAAAAGGGAGTTTCTTGTATCAATAAACTTGAACATTTTTTGTGTTTATTTCTTATACAGTTCTTTAGATACATTTGAGTAATTTCTGCCCTTCTTGGCAGAAGCTTGATCAGTTTGGCATCCATGTGCGTGTCCATCTATAGATTCATCTGTCATCACCCAAAATACCAGTAACCTCAGTGTTAAAGTTTTTTCTAAGTCTTTTCTAGCTATAGAAATTCCTTCATTATGAAAGTTCAGAGGCAGGCTTGAGATGCAGACCATGACCAACTTTTTGTTATGTTTGCCATGGCTGAAAAAAACAGAAATGACTTAAGTCATTTACAAAATTTCATGTGACATAAACACTTTAATAAGATATGCTAAATCTATTGCTGAACCTGTCGATGCATAAGATCAAAACAGTTTACTATTTTGAAAAGCAGACTTACATTTGTGCTTATTTCATAAAAAACTTTTTGACACATATCAAGTAATTGTATTTATATGCTTGCAATGACTGGCAAAATAGAGAAATTATCCAACTCATTTCATAAATTTCACATGTAATACCTTATTTGACATAATACATCCACATTCTTAAAATGTGCACACTCCGCTTCATGGTCAAAACTAGCAAACACTATTCCTTACTGAGTGCACATTAGATTTCAGCATGCCTATTGGAAGGGAAGCAGCTGTCCAGACATATCATGTTTTTCTTGAAACTAACCACTTTGCATGTCTGATGCTGTGTTACCACTTAACTTTATTGGTGGAATCAGTTAAAAAACAAATCTAACATATGCTTTATTCAGCTCAACCATATTGGGAGAGACAGTGCACCTCCAAAGTGGAGAGCTACCAACATAGAAAGAGAGAACTAACTCTTCTAGTGTGTACATACACATGATGGAAACATTGTTTATAATTTGGTTGATGTGTTACAGACACATGATGGAAACATTGTTTATAATATGGTTGATGTGTTACATACACATGATGGAAGCATTGTTTATAATATGGTTGATGTGTTACATACACATGATGGAAACATTGTTTATAATATGGTTGATGTGCACTTATTATGATGAACTTCAACCTCACAATATTTACCCATGGCAAGGAACATATTTGATCCCCAGTCGCCAAAAGGGTTTATTTTTCTGAAGTTCTGAAATTATCAGCTTCTTTTTAGTTCAGACAACCTCAGATGCATAATTGATTATAAGTTTTTGAATTTCACAGCATTATCTTCTTTGCAATTAAACATTTTTTGTCTTTAAGGAAGATGTAGTAGTACTGTTCAATCTTTTCATGCCCACCTGGTGTTCAGGCTCTCTAACCACAGGACAACCTCTGTTTTAAGACATGGTCAACAATTTGTATGCATGATGTAAGGGAAAATCTGGCCTTCAAACTTGTCTTCACTATATTAATTAATATTTAATTTGAAGCCATTTTGCCAATTTTCAAAGGTTTTGCTAATCAAATAAGATAGAAGCTGAAATTTAATCATAACAGGAACACACCATATTTGCTCTGTCCATGTGCTTAGAGAAGAACTGAATGAACTCCCTTTCTCTTCCTGTGATGTCATGCCAGCACATCTTGCTGTGATAAGCATTGGGATATACATTCCTCAATTTGGATCTATATTTTTGTAGATGTATAATTATTAACATAGAGATTATTATTAAAACAAATAATGTATGCATAAGGGATTCTTTATTGTTTTTAGTGATGAATCAGTTCATCTTTGCACACCTTTATGCAGCATCAGGAAAAACCATAAACTTTTCTCCATCAAGACACTGTGAATGTTGGCAATAGATAAAAGAAATAGAACTTAAAAAACAAAATAATTAATTTTATACATATAACAAAGATATATATATATATATATATATATATATATATATATATATATATACACCATGCAATGCTACATTTCTTGAGAATTTCATTTGTTGTATTAGAGTGATTAGACTTATGAGATATGATATTTAATCGCATTTTCAACCCACTTGACAGATTGATCAAAGAGAGAATATATCATTTGGACAATAGTGCCTACTTACTTTCAGCAGTCCCATTCATCTTTGTATTTAGGGATACAAGCACCCAGACTTGGGGTACAATAGATACCACAATTTAGGTAATCAGTAGCAGAATATTACAAAAAAGCATTCACTGCCAACTAACATATATTCTCTTTATGCTGAATGGATTAATTGGTAATGATTTTGGTGTCTGATATTATCTGCTTCCCTTTTTTTCTGTCTTTCTTTAGACAGAGTATAATATGCTATGACCCTATCTGTCTGCCCATCTGTCCTTCTGTCTGTTAACTTTTCCTTTTCCACACAATAACTTTCGTTCTACAGCACCTGCCTTCCCCAAACTTTACAGGTAAGTTCTTCTTCATTAAAGAAAGAAGCATAAATGATTTGGGGGTCAAAAGGTCAAATGTCAAGGTCACTGACTGAAAGAAGAAAAATGGTTTCCTCACAAAACATTTGTTCTACATCACAGACCTGGCCCAAACTTTGTGGATAGCTTGGACTTTCAGTAAGGAAAAATTCTGTTGATTTTGGGGTACAAAGGTCAAGGCCACTGTGACTGAAAGAAAAAAATGGTTTCTGAACAATAACATTAGTTCAGCATCACAGACCTGGACGAAACTTTGTGGATGGCACTTAGGGTAAGAAAGAAGTCTCTTGATTTGGGGGTCAAAAAGTCAAAGGGCAAGGTCACTATTACTGAAAGTAGGAAATGGTTTCAGCACAAAAATTTCAGTTTTTGACTTAAACATCAAAAGTTTGTGGATGGTTTGCATATTGGGTAAGAAAGAAGCCTATTGATTTAGGTGTCAAAAGGTCAGAGGTCACTGTAACTAAAAGGAGAAAAATGTTTTTGCATAATAACTTTAGTTCTATACCACACACCTTGAGCAACCTTTGAGGAGACTTTGACCTCTTCCACTTAGGGTATGGAAGAGGTCAAAGGTCATATACGAGAGATTCCGGAGGCCTGTTAGGAACATAGTGCATGTATACAATTTCATACAGATACCTTTAACATTCCCTTTTCATGGAATCATTGTATAATGGCAGAGAAAAATATTTTATTCCCCAGTCACCAAAAAGAGTTTGCTTTTCTGATGTTCTGAAATATTATCTTTTAGTATTATACACTCTTGGGTCAGAAATATTGGGGGAAAATAAAATAGATGCCACAGAAACAAACCAGTCACCTCACATCTTTAGTGCCTACATTTTTTTCCCAATAAAATTTTAGAGACTTACTCTAATATTTGGTGATGCATCCCTTTCCTTTGATAACTTTTGATAATTGTCTTGGAATGGACTGGTAGAAATTTTGAATTAATTCTACTGATATATTTTCCCACACTTGCTCTAATGGTACCCTCATTTAAAACATGGGTCCTCAGATAATGAGCATTGTTTTGTAGATTTCATTTAAGTTTAAGCCACACATTATCAGTAATGTTCAAGTCAGGACTCTGTGCTGGTCATTCCATAGAATTTATATTTATTTTCCAAATATTCCCTCACAATTTGTGCTCTATCCACTGGTGCATTGTCATCCTGGAGAGTATAGTTTCATTGTGGAAAATGTCTAACAATAACAGATAGTAGATTATTTTCAAGTGTTTCAATATATTTCTGTGCATCATATTTCCTTTTATGATTGATAGTGTTCCAGTATCAATATATGTTATACATCCCCAGACCATCGAACCTAATTTAGGCACAGGTGGTGGCGGATTCAAAAAATTGGGGTGGAGGGGGATCCGATTCTTCCCCAGCCCTTCTCCAGGTATAAATTAATTGATGTCCCTCAGTACCCCAATAACTACCTTACACTCATCACTTCAATAATCATTCACACTTTGGATCTCTCACATCTACACCACGCCAAAAACATTTTCTTTTGTTGATCTCTCTTCTTCTAATCTTCTTTGCAATCTGCCTGTGATATCTTTCTTGATTTAATGTTATTTTGAGAGTGCTTTCAGATACCAATGATGGTCTGTTTTCATTGAAAATGTCAGTTATTTCTGTCAAATTATGTCTCTGACTATCTTTTACAACTCTCAAAATTGTGCAACTATCCCCAGCACTCAATAAACATGGTCTGTCACATCGTGGGTTATTAACCACACTTGTGCGGTTTTTATTTCTTTTAGAAAATGATACATAGTACTTGCAGGCTTATTACATAATCTGGTGATTTCCTTATGCTTCACACCCGCTCTTTGCAATGATACAGTGGCATTCTTTTCTTCCAGAGTTAACTCTTTTCCCTTACAACCCATGATATTTTTTTTGTATATTTAGACAGGAAGCAGACAACTGTTCAAAGCCACTTGACATGCATGTGACATTACACATTTCTGTTGCTATGTGTATTATGTAAAAGTGTTAACTCTTACTCAAAGAGCTGTTACACTAAGAAGATTGCATTTAACATAGATGACATTATGATAACATCTTTTTGCCAATACTTTTGATCTAAGAATGTATTTAAACTGAATGTAACTTTTTTTCAAGTCCTGATAACCTCAGTTGCATAATTGATCCAGAGCAGAAACACTTGGATAGCATGACAATACAGGCCCCTCTGAGTCTAGATTAAGTGAGTTGCTAATCTGGCTTGTCCAAAAAAAAAGAATGTTATCTAATTTGCCTGACAAAACCTTGAGCACACCAAAGAAATGCAGCATTTTCATTTTAAAGTTCTTGGAAGACACTGGTAAATTATTGATTTTCAACTCCTTGTTGGAACACCATGCGTAGGTCTCTCACCGATGTAAAGATTGTCTGCTTACTTGTATCGAAAGGCATGAACTTGTATACAAAGTGAAGCATACAACCTATGAATGGGCAACAACACTACTTCTGTTCTCTGTATTTCATTGGTTAGGTATAATTATGGCTCACTTGTCCTTCAAGAATAATAATGTGCTGTCCCTTGCTGAAAGCTTACAGAGTAATGCATCACAGGTTAAATATATCAAGCAGTACCTATGCAGTTTTTTGACAGTTAGGCTAAGATGTGGAATTACCGACTAATAATATAAATGTTCCCCAAAATTGTTGCACCTTAAACTAACAGAGATAATTACATTGTATAGTTCAAAGAGTTGTTAGCCGCTGATTGTATTCATATATGGAGTGGGTATTTTCTGTAATTGTGATGCATCCACTGTACTGTGACATCAACCAATTATGAAACTGGAAGCTACTGTTTTTACTGATTGAAATAAGAAAAGACTCATGGCTCTCAAACTTCATTTCTGTTTGAACTTTGATCAAAGAACATGTCGAGATTTTTGCAGCATTCAGAAAACAAAACTACTCCCCAGAATACTCTTCTCTATAGATCAGGGTGAAATACACGGTGAGTATAGTACATTGACCTGAAGGCAAAGCATAAGACATATGAACAGTCAGAGATACTAAGAGCCGAGGTGTATGCCACAGTTATAACCAGTTCACACTTGAAAGTTGTGGGAATTGTTGGAAATCATGTTAGTTGTGAGCTCCTGAAGCAGAATGTAAACAAAGGTTCAATCTTATGAATAATGTCAAAAGTGTGAAGAGGAACTGTTTAAAGCAGGACACACTTTAGATGCTTATGAACATCAATTCTGCTGATCCAGTCAGTTAGGAAGACATTGATAGAGCAGTTTAACACTGGTTGACATCAGCATCTGGAAGAAATCATTGCTTTTAAGTGAAATGGATTCAAAATTTGAGTGAAAAAGTAAAATATAAATGTTGTTGAAAACACTGTTAAACATAAATTACTTTGGTGCATAGTACTGGTTAATATCACGACCTGTTTCCATTTTCACTCAATTTCTAAAAACTTTCCTCAAGGATGAAAAATAACTCTTTAATTGTACACCTGGGAGTCCTTTCATTCTTAAAAAAAAACGACTTGAGAAATACCTTAAACTTGAGGAAATTCTTAATTTTCCTCAGAGATAAAACAAGACTAATTTCAGGAAAATGGAGGATATTATGACTGTATTTTATTCCTTCATGCATGCTTAATGTTCAGGGAACAACTCATATTTCCAAACCAAGCAGTAAGAAAGATATTGAAAAATCTTAATTTGAGGAAGAAAATTTGAGCTGTCTAGTGAAACCAGGGCTTGGAGAAAACATTGCTTGGAATGAAATCATAAATTTTAGTAGACAATGTCACATACAGTTTTCTGAAGTATGCTTTTTTGATAGACAAATAAAGAGAGAAAATGAATCCATTTGAAGCATTTTTATATTTCTTTTTTGTTTTAAACTAGAGTAATTTCAGTGTTGTATCAAAATAATGATAAAAAATATAAGGCCCTTTGTGGAAAGTGGAATTTGAGTCAGTTCATTCTGTTTTCTTCAAGATGCTTGTCCTGCGCCTGTGTCTGAATTTTATTGTTATCACTGTGATCTTAAGCTTTTAATTCCATAGCATGATCTTTGCATTTAAATGCTTTGGGCTTTAAGGAAGATGTTGTAGAACTCATCAGCCTTGTAAATGGTCAACAATTTTTTTTCTGACTTGCCTATCAAAGAAGTAACAAGGAGTAATACTACACTCTTTAGTATCAGTTCATGCAAGAAAATAAGTTGGGATGTCCATTTCCTTTAACATTTACACTAATCTTTGTAGTTAAGGGTACATGCACCCTCTTGAGGTCAGAATGGGGTACAGTGAATTTCTAAGAGCCCAATGATTTGGAAACTAAATTTCAGGTAATCAGAAGTATAATATTACCGATAGTGTTAACTGTGGAGTAATATATATTCTCTTTTTATTGACTTGAATAATAAATAATGATTTTAGTGTCAGATGTATCTGCTTTCCTTTTTATTAGGTCTTAATCTACAAATTTGACAGAGGTCTATAGTAATAAAGTTGTCCATCTATCCATCCATCTGTCTGTCTGTCTGCCAGTCCATTGCCATCAATTCATCCATCTGTCTGTCTGCCAGTCCATTGCCATCGATTCATCCATCAGTTTGTATGTCTGCCAGTCCATTGCCATCAATTCATTCATCAGTCTCTCTGCCAGTCCATTCATCCATCCATCAGTCTGTCTGTCTGCCAGTCCATTGCCATCAATTCATCCATCAGTCTGTCTGTCTGCCAGTCCATTGTCATCAATTCATCCATCAGTCTGTCTGCCAGTCCATTCATCCAACCATCAGTCTGTCTGTCTGCCAGTCCATTGCCATCAATTCATCCATCAGTCTGTCTGCCAGTCCATTCATCCATCCATCAGGCTGTCTGTCTGCCAGTCCATTGTCATCAATTCATCCATCAGTCTGTCTGCCAGTCCACTGCCATCAATTCAACCATCAGTCTGTGTGTCTGCCAGTCCATTGCCATCAATTCATCCATCAGTCTGTCTGTCTGCCAGTCCATTGCCATCAATTCATCCATCAGTCTGTCTGTCTGCCAGTCCATTGGCATCAATTCATCCATCAGTCTGTCTGCCAGTTCATTGCCATCAATTCATCCATCAGTCTGTCTGCCAGTCCATTGCCATCGATTCATCCATCAGTTTGTATGTCTGCCAGTCCATTGCCATCAATTCATCCATCAGTCTCTCTGCCAGTCCATTCATCCATCCATCAGTCTGTCTGTCTGCCAGTCCATTGCCATCAATTCATCCATCAGTCTGTCTGTCTGCCAGTCCATTGTCATCAATTTATCCATCAGTCTGTCTGCCAGTCCATTCATCCAACCATCAGTCTGTCTGTCTGCTAGTCCATTGCCATCAATTCATCCATCAGTCTGTCTGCCAGTCCATTCATCCATCCATCAGGCTGTCTGTCTGCCAGTCCATTGTCATCAATTCATCCATCAGTCTGTCTGCCAGTCCACTGCCATCAATTCAACCATCAGTCTGTGTGTCTGCCAGTCCATTGCCATCAATTCATCCATCAGTCTGTCTGTCTGCCAGTCCATTGGCATCAATTCATCCATCAGTCTGTGTGTCTGCCAGTCCATTGCCATCAATTCATCCATCAGTCTGTCTGTCTGCCAGTCCATTGGCATCAATTCATCCATCAGTCTGTCTGCCAGTCCACTGCCATCAATTCAACCATCAGTCTGTGTGTCTGCCAGTCCATTGCCATCAATTCATCCATCAGTCTGTCTGTCTGCCAGTCCATTGGCATCAATTCATCCATCAGTCTGTCTGTCTGCCAGTCCATTGGCATCAATTCATCCATCAGTCTGTCTGTCTGCCAGTCCATTGGCATCAATTCATCCATCAGTCTGTCTGTCTGCCAGTCCATTGGCATCAATTCATCCATCAGTCTGTCTGTCTGCCAGTCCATTGCCATCAATTCATCCATCAGTCTGTGTGTCTGCCAGTCCATTGCCATCAATTCATCCATCAGTCTGTCTGTCTGCCAGTCCATTGCCATCAATTCATCCATCAGTCTGTCTGCCAGTCCATTGCCATCAATTCATCCATCAGTCTGTCTGTCTGCCAGTCCATTGGCATCAATTCATCCATCAGTCTGTCTGTCTGCCAGTCCATTGCCATCAATTCATCCATCAGTCTGTCTGTCTGCCAGTCCATTGCCATCAATTCATCCATCAGTCTGTCTGCCAGTCCATTGGCATCAATTCATCCATCAGTCTGTCTGTCTGCCAGTCCATTGGCATCAATTCATCCATCAGTCTGTCTGTCTGCCAGTCCATTGGCATCAATTCATCCATCACTGTGTGTCTGCCAGTCCATTGCCATCAATTCATCCATCAGTCTGTCTGTCTGCCAGTCCATTGGCATCCTTTCATCCATCAGTCTGTCTGCCAGTTCATTGCCATCAATTCATCCATCAGTCTGTCTGTCTGCCAGTCCATTGCCATCAATTCATTCATCTGTCTGTTTGTCTGTCCATTGCCATCAATTCATCCATCAATCTGTCTGCCAGTCCATTGCCATCAATTCATTCATCATTCTGTCTGGTAGTCCAATATGATCGATTCATCCATCAGTCTGTCTTCCAGTTCATTGCCATCAATTCATCCATCAGTCTGTCTACCAGTTCATTGCCATCAATTCATCCATCAGTCTGTCTTCCAGTCCATTGCCATCAATTCATCCATCAGTATGTCTTCCAGTCCATTGCCATCAATTCATCCATCAGTCTGTCTACCAGTTCATTGTCATCAATTCATCCATCAGTCTGTCTGTCTACCAGTTCATTGTCATCAATTCATCCATCAGTCTGTCTGTCTACCAGTCCATTGCCATCAATTCATCCATCAGTCTGTCTGTCTGCCAATCCATTGTCATCAATTCATCCATCAGTCTGTCTGTCTGCCAGTCCATTGTCATCAATTCATCCATCAGTCTGTCTGTCTACCAGTCCATTGCCATCAATTCATCCATCAGTCTGTCTGTCTGCCAATCCATTGTCATCAATTCATCCATCAGTCTGTCTGTCTACCAGTCCATTGCCATCAATTCATCCATCAGTCTGTCTGCCTGCCAATCCATTGTCATCAATTCATCCATCAGTCTGTCTGTCTTCCAATCCATTGTCATCAATTCATCCATCAGTCTGTCTGTCAGTCCATTGCCATCAATTTGGTTTCTACAAGATAACTATACTGGGAAAAGATAGAGCTGAACCAGGTTTGGTTTTTAGCTTTATATTAATGAGACCTCAAAATAGTTAATTTTCAGACTTCAGTGTCATCATTTAGAGGAGTTATGGCCCTTGATATCCATCCTCATATCTTGCATTGCCACAGCTTAACTTTAACATGGATTGTTGGGTTTTAACCAAAATTGGGCATGCAACTTTATATTGATTAGACCATTTTTATGTTTGATTTACAGCATTCCACAATATGTTTTAGAGGAGTTTGGCACCCTGATTGCCTGACCTCCAGACTGCAGCATAACTTTGCTAAGGATTGTTGGATTTCAACCAAATTTAGCATGTACAATACTCATTATAATGCTGTATATGGGAGCCATAGCTTGTACCACCATATAGAGAGACATCCTTATAAAGAAGTACATAAATACATATGATTTCACTTGTACATAATGAAATGGGATACAACAGGAACAGTGTTATAGTGAAGGGCCTTATTCTGAGTGGGTGCTGTACCTCTGTATTGATGATACTTTGAATGAGTTTGATCTGCAGCATACAGGTCATCAACATAATTGTACCAAGGATTGTTAGATTTAAGCTAAATTTGGCAAGCAGCTTTGTATTGATGAGACCTTGAATGAATTTGATTTCCAGTGTTCCACTGCATCATTTAGATATGTTATAGCCCTGATTGCTTGTCATGCTAAATTTAAGTTTTTGCAGCATAACATTACCAAGGATTGTTGAATTTCAACCAGATTTTTTATGCAGCTTTATATTAACAAGACCTCAGATATGTTCGATTTTCAGCTTTGAGTTATGGCCATTGATTTTCCATCATCCTTCTCTTTGGTTTCCACAGCACAACTTTACCTTGGATAGTTGGATTTTATCCAGATTTGAAGTGCAACTTTACATGGATAAGATTTTATATTAGTTTAATTGTCAAACATCTGTTGACCGTTAGATTAATTGTAAGGATACAATGTTATTAATTAGTGGATTGATGGCCCATATTTTCATACTTTTTTTTTTCACCCTTACATTGCCAGGAATCATTGGATTTTGATTAAATTTTATGTGCAGCTTTAAATTGTTGAATTTTCACATGAGTTTAATTGCTACAATTTAAAATCATCAGTTTCTACAGTTATGCCTCATGTTATTGAATGGGCTCCTTTGTTTCCACAAAGTTTCTCTATTTAAGGTTCGGTCTAGCAAATTGTATTGAGCAGGGTCCTTCATGACGTACCAAGAGCTGACAGTACTAATTTATTATTTATGACCATAGTACTTGTATAAAACTGAACACATTCAGATACCTTGAACATTCACATTTCATGAAATCATTATTTAACTGAATGTCCTGTTTTTTTGCTTTGTATTTTTGGGATGTTTGCTCAATTTGTGCTGAAGTTTCAGAACTGTTGCTGATCCTGTCCTTATTGTCAGCTCTATCATATGTATATTTCTGCTTTTTGATAACAGACAGTTCTTTTGAAAAGTAATTGTTAAGTGCAGTCAGTGTTGACAACGTGACAAATCAGCCATCATGCTCATTACTTATGAGTCACTATTTGTAACATTTCAAGGAAAGAACAATACTATTGACTGCTGATTTGCTTTTGAACCATTTGAAGTTGCGGATACATTATTGTGACAAAGTCATGGTTACCAAGCTCTTTGACAGGCAGTCTAGCATACTCATACAAACAGGTCAATGATCATGATTACACTTTAATGCATGCTAATAAAGACTTCTAAGATTAAATGACAAGAATAATAATAAACAGATTCTAATGTGCATTTATGTCTGTGTAGACTTGTGTATAAATGTATGTAGTATTTTTGGTAGTCAGTTACGTACTGCAGTATGTGAATTGGAATGCTGTTATTTTGAGTGATTGCTTCAGAATGTACATTTGTAGGATAATAATGTTGTAAGAAATAAAAATGCTTGTTAGTATATTATCTTTATATCATTAATTACTTTTGCATTATTTCACACCCTTTTCTGTCTCTATAAAATCCAAAAAGTCAAGCACATATTAATCTTCCTTTAAAAAAATGTGCAAAGTCAGAGGTCACAGGGAAAAGTTTATCAATTACTTTTAGATAAGATAGAATGTGCATTCTTTTCAGTTCACATAGAACATGGTGTAGTAACCACAACAACCCACAAAATTTGTACACATATTAATCTACATGATACATGCACACATCCTAATATACATAATACATGCACACATCCTAATGTACATGATAAATGCACACATCCTAATCTACATGATAAATGCACACATCCCAATCTACATGATACATGCACACATCCTAATCTACATAATACATGCACACATCCTAATCTACATGATACATGCACACATCCTAATCTACATGATAAATGCACACATCCTAATCTACATGATAAATGCACACATCCTAATCTACATGATACATGCATACATCCCAATCTACATAATAAATGCACACATCCCAATCTACATGATACATGCACACATCCCAATCTACATGATACATGCACACATCCTAATCTACATGATACATGCACACATCCCAATCTACATGATACATGCACACATCCTAATATACATAATACATGCACACATCCTAATCTACATGATAGATGCACACATCCTAATCTACATGATAAATGCACACATCCCAATCTACATGATACATGCACACATCCTAATCTACATGATACATGTACACATCCTAATCTACATGATACATGTACACATCCTAATCTACATGATACATGCACACATCCTAATCTACATGATACATGCACACATCCTAATCTGCATGATACAGTCTTAAACTACACCTTCAACAGTCAGTGTCATTAATTTGTGATCAATATGTTCATGAATCATTATTAGCCAATATTCCATCTTGCAGAATGGATCAGAATTCTATGGTTGTCTACTGGAGAACATGCAGATGGATTCCAACAAGGTGGACAACTTTGAGGCCCTTTACTGTACAATGGCCCTCATCTGTGTGGAAATGGGTTGTACAGAAATTCTAGTGGAGCTAATCCGTTTTGCTCTGGAGCTACAGGTAAGTCGAGTATAGTAGTTTTTTGTGTTAGAAGTCCAACAAGGTGGACAATTTTGAGGTCCTCACCTGTACAATGGCCCTCATTTGTGTTAATATGGTTTGTAATGATAATACTACTGGTCCACGTGCTAATCTGTTTAGCCCTGGAGGTTCAGGTAAGTGTTCAGTGGTTGTTTCTTTTCTCTACCCAAGTTATCATAGCAGATAGTGATACATCAGTTTCAGTATTATTGCAGCAAGGGTATGGTTTGCACTGTGAACAGTGTTAGTATTTTTGTGTCATTCAGTTTGAAAGTCATATAGTGTAAACGATAGTGGCTTTGTGTCCATGAGTTTGAAAGTCATATAGTGTACACGATAGTGGCTTTGTGTCCGTGAGTTTGAAAGTCATATAGTGTACACGATAGTGGCTTTATGTCCATGAGTTTGAAAGTCATATAGTGTACATGATAGTGGCTTTGTGTGCGTGAGTTTGAAAGTTATATAGTGTACACGACAATGGCTTTGTGTCAGTGAGTTTGAAACTTATATAGTGTACACGATAGTGGCTTCGTGTCCGTGAGTTTGAAAGTCATATAGTGTACACGATAGTGGCTTTGTGTCCGTGAGTTTGAAAGTCATATAGTGTACATGATAGTGGCTTCGTGTCCGTGAGTTTGAAAGTCATATAGTGTACACGATAGTGGCTTTGTGTCCGTGAGTTTGAAAGTCATATAGTGTAAGTAATAGTGGCTTATAGTGTACACAACAATGGCTTTGTGTCCGTGAGTTTCAAAGTTATATAGCTGGGCTCAAAATTAGGATTTTTGTCACTAACCCACAGGATCACCAAAATAAATTTTTTACTGATCCTGCCTAAATTTCACTGATCCTGTTAAAATCAAACAGAAGCAAGTTCAGTTTCTAATTCAGTATTTATTATTCATGAACTCTAAACAATAACAACTCTATTTCACCAACAAGACTGATGAATGAAGTACCCCCCACACTTTCATATTTCTCAGAATACTCAATGCAGAAAGTACACAACATCACCACCTCTCATGGGTCATACTTCAGCCATTTGTATTCATTTTTACCAGCATTTTTGGTACTTAGTCTCTTCTCTTGATCATGTTTGCGATTGCACTCTCTTGTCATCATATTATTTCTGCCATTTCGATAGTTGCTGCGCACCTTGCAAACACTTCCATGTGTTTACAATTGTCACTGCACAATGCATTTAATGTTTAGCAACATTGATATAAATATTAAAATACATTGTTAATTGTTGAGTCAGTAAACGTGACCTTTTCCAATTGGTCAATACTAGCCTGACACCCTATACCTTTTGTTATCATCAGTAATGAAATCAGTGCTTGGGGGCAGTACAACAGGCTAGTTCCACGTGCACAAAGACTGTTTGACAATGACCACAGTAATTTACTTGATGAGTGGATGAATGCTTTAACACCTGTCCATTTATGCAGCAAACATTTATTGTACCTCATCAAGTGCAGGATGTAGGTAGGTATTCAATTAACACAATAAACAGATCAATTAACCATTAAAGAAAATGCCTACTCGTGACCACTTCTTAAGTGTTTTGATAATGGCTAGCGGAAATTTTACCGCTCAAACAGATTAATGATGGCTGGGTTTTAGTGATCGATTGGGAAAATCACTAACTGCAGGATAGCAGATTAGCGTTAATTTCGAGCCCTGCATATAGTGTACATCACAATGACTTCATGTCCACAAGTTTGAAAGTCATAGTGTACAACACAATTGCTTTGTATCCATAACTTTGAAAGTCATATATAGTGTACACCACAATGGCTTTGTGTCCATGGGTTTGAAAGTCATATAGTGTACACCATAGTGGCTTTTTGTCATTGAGTTTGAAAGTCATATATAGTGTACACCATAGTGACTTTCCTTCTGAGAGTTTGAAAGTCATATATTGTACACCATAGTTGCTTTGTGTTATTGACTTTGAAAGTCATATATAGTGTACACCACAGTGGCTTTGTGTCTATGAGTTTAAAAGTCATATAGTATACACCACAATGGATTTCAGACCATGAGTTTGAAAGTAATACACATAGTGTACACCACAATTGCTTTGTGTCAATGACTTTGAAAGTCATATAGTGTACTCCACAATGGCATTGCATCCATGACTTAGAAAGTCATATAGTGTACACCACAGTGGCTTTGTGTCTATGAGTTTAAAAGTCATATAGTGTACACCACTATAGCTTTGTGTCATTGAGTTTGAAAGTCATATATAGTTTACACCACAATGGCTTTGCATCCATAACTTTGAAAGTCATATAGTGTACACCACTATGGCTTTGTGTCCATGACTTTGAAAGTCATATAGTGTACACCACAATGGCTTTGTGTCATTGAGTTTGAAAGTCATATAGTGTACACCACAATGGCTTTGTGTCATTGAGTTTGAAAGTCATATAGTGTATACCACAATGGCATTGCATCCATAACTTTGAAAGTCATATAGTGTACACCACTATGGCTTTGTGTCCATGACTTTGAAAGTCATATAGTGTACACCACAATGGCTTTGCATCCATAACTTTGAAAGTCATATAGTGTACACCACAATGGCATTGCATCCATGACTTAGAAAGTCATATAGTGTACACCACAATGGCTTTGTGTCATTGAGTTTGAAAGTCATATAGTGTACACCACAATGGCTTTGCATCCATAACTTTGAAAGTCATATAGTGTACACCACAATGGCTTTGTGTCATTGAGTTTGAAAGTCATATAGTGTACACCACAATGGCTTTGCATCCATAACTTTGAAAGTCATATAGTGTACACCACAATGGCATTGCATCCATGACTTAGAAAGTCATATAGTGTACACCACAATGGCTTTGTGTCATTGAGTTTGAAAGTCATATAGTGTACACCACTATGGCTTTGTGTCATTGAGTTTGAAAGTCATATAGTGTACACCACAATGGCTTTGCATCCATAACTTTGAAAGTCATATAGTGTACACCACTATGGCTTTGTGTCCATGACTTTGAAAGTCATATAGTGTACACCACAATGGCTTTGTGTCCATGACTTTCAAAGTCATATATGGTGTACACGACAGTGGCTTTGTGGCCATGAATTTCAAAGTGATATATGGCGTACACCACAATGGTTTTGTGTCCAAGAGTTTGAAAGTCATATGTGGTATACACCATGATAGCTTTGTGTCCATGAGTTTGAAAGTCATGTACAGTGTACACCACAACGGTTTTGTATAATTGAGTTTGAAGTTAAATTATAGTGTACACAACAGTGGCTTTGTGTCCAAGAGTTTGAAAGTCATATAGTGTACACCACAATGGTTTTGTGTCCATGAGTTTGAAAGTCATATAGTGTACACCACAATGGTTTTGTGTCCATGAGTTTGATAGTCATATGTGGTTTCATGGCCATGAGTTTGAAAGTCATATGTGGTATACACCACGATAGCTTTGTGTTCATGAGTTTGAAAGTCATATAGTGTTCACCACAGTGGCTTTGTATCATTTAGTTTGAAAGTCATATACTGTACACCACAGTGACTTTGTGTCATTGAGTTTGAAAGTCATATAGTGTATACCACAGTGACTTTGTGTCATTGAGTTTGAAAGTCATATAGTGTAACCACAGTGACTCTGTGTCACTGAGTTTGAAAGCCATGTATGTAGACCATAGTGACTCTATGTCATTGAGTTTGAAAGCCATGTATGTACACCACAGTGACTTTGTGTCATTGAGTTTGAAAGCCATGTATGTAAACCACAGTGACTCTGTGTCTTTGAGTTTGAAAGCCATATATGTACACCACAGTGACTCTGTGTCCTTGAGTTTGAAAGCCATATATGTACTCCACAGTGACTCTGTGTCCTTGAGTTTGAAAGCCATGTATGTACACCACAGTGACTATGTGTCCTTGAGTTTGAAAGCCATATATGTACACCACAGTGACTCTGTGTCCTTGAGTTTGAAAGCCATATATGTACTCCACAGTGACTTTGTGTCCTTGAGCTTGAAAGCCATATATGTACACCACAGTGACTCTGTGTCATCGAGTTTGAAGTTACATTATAGTGTACACCACAGTGGCTTTGTGTCATTGAGTTTGATGACATATATAGTGTACACCACAGTGTTGTTTGCATGCAAGACATAGTTTTCCAAGGAACTCTTATCTTGAATATATATTATTTGACTTTATAGTAAGGCATTTTATATGGAGATAAACAACTTGGTTTACAGTTATCTGTTATTTATTTAAATTATTAAGAAGATTCATTTGCTCACATATACATATAGCATGATATTGATTATTATGTCTTTCAATATGTACAGTTATATTATACTAATGAACATGCAGAAGCAGAATCATGTATAGTTTGTCTGACATTGTTCTGCTGATTGCTGTTATTTTTTTCATTCTGTTGGTCATATACCAGAAGAGCTTATGAGATGTCCTGTTTTCTCTCATCCATCCACCCATTAGTACAAGTTTGTTATTGATACTCCTAAAAACTACTTGAAAGATTGCCATGGGACTTTATACACACATTCATCCCATGATCTAGTTGTTCTAAGTCAAAATAGTGCCAATTGGACATACAAAATGGCAACCACAGTGGCCATCTTGAAAATCATATTATTCCTACTTCTCCTGAATGGATTGTCATATAAACATGGGGTTTTCACTAAAAGACTTCTTATGATTTCTGCTTTGTCCTAAATGAAAATTGTGCCGATCTAACATTCATTATGGCTGCCACAGCATACATCTTAAAAATCTTGTTTTCGCTACTCCAGAACAGAAAGTCATATCAGCATGGGATTTTCATCAGCAGACTTTTTATGATGTCTAGTTGATCTTTAATAAAAATGGTACCAATCTGACATCCAGTATGGCCACCATGGCAGCCATTTTGAAAATGTTGTTATTGCTACTTCTCCTTGACAGATGGTCATATGGACATGGGGTTTTCATCAAAAGACTTCTTATGATGTCTAGTTGTTCTTAAATGAAATTGGTGCTGATCTGACATATAGTATAGCTACCATGATAGCCAGCTTGAAAATCATTACTTTTCCTGAATGAATGGCCTTATCAACATGGGATTTCACCAGAAGACTTCTGATATCTAGTTGGTCCTGAATTAAATCGTGCCAATCTTACATCCGATATTGCTGCCATGATAGCCATCTTTAAAATCTTGATATTACTACTCTTAAACAGATGGTCATATTGATATATGAGGTTTTTACCAAAAGGCTTCTAATGCTGTCTAGTTGGTCTGAAATAGAAATGGTGCCAATCTTGCATCCAGTATGGCCATCACAGCAACTGATTTGAAAAGCTTGTTATTACTCAAGAATATTATAGATGATTTCAACACTCAACAGTCAAAAAGAAGAAGTGGTCTTATCTTGAATTCCTGGAAATGCTTTTTGGCAAGTAGAGCATCAGTCTCTGTTAGGGACTCATGTTGAAAGTAAGGTTGGTGTAGTTCGATGCTTTTTGATATGGACAGAAAAATATGAATGATATTTTGATCCATTATTAATTATCTAGTTTAGGTGTAGGTATCAACAAACATTCCTCGCAGTAATTTTATAGCTTTTCACTTTTTGTTATGTTAAATATGAGAACTTCCAAAAGATTTTTTCTCATTGTATTCTTCAGAGGGGACATGTCATTCTGTCACATTTGTCTGTATTTCACAAATTTCTTTTTTTGCGCAATATCTTCTAAAGGACTTCATGGAATAAAATAAAATTTGGTATGAGGTTTATTATTAAGAAGACCTAAATCAAGTTTGATTTCCATCTTTTTCCATCAAAATTTTATGTTCATTTACAAATTCTCCCCTCCATCATGAATTTTGTTTCTGCTCAAAAAATTTTGAACTGCATGGATTGAAGGCAAATTTGGTGCATGGATTTTCTCTTTCCCCCACAAGTTATCATTTGTTATCATTGCCCGATTTCTGCAAGTTATCACTTCTTATCATTTCAGAATGTAAACATACCAACTTGTGTTTTTCGAAACTTAAAACATCAGTATGTAAAAAATATTTGTGTTTTAAGAATAGAATTGGTGAAAACACTTTCTAAATATATTTTATTCATATTGTAACTGCTGTGCTTGTGTTATTTTCTTAATAAAATCAGTTTGAAAACATAAGTAAAAACCTGTTGGTGTAATAATGGTGGACATTACTGTGTCAAGAAAGTAACTTTTCATTCGACTGACTGTTTTCGTAATTCATTGGGCACATAAATTAAGAAAAATATACAGTTCGTAGAAAGCAGTCTTAATATTACGTGATTGAAGATTTATCCTAAAAATAAGAATTTTTATGTCAGAAATTTATTGGACAATGTTGTGGAATTCGAAAAGTGTTGTAAGGGTAAGGTTGTTTTCTTAATCACTCAGTTTTGTAAAAAAATGAAAAAAGCAGTGAGGTAAATAATATAGAATCCATACACAAGGTTATTACGAGTACATAGAAAAAAATTAAAACCATAAATTTGCAATCCTATCTGTAGATTGTTGTAACAAAGCTGGAAAGTGTGAATGGTCATATTGAGAAAATTCCTGTTACTAACAATGAATGCACTGACATGGCATGTATAGTGCCATTTTTGTCCTTGGCTGTGTGCAGATTCAATTGGAAATAGGATCTAGTTTATTCATATATCAACTTTAATGCTTCAGTTCATCATCAATGAATAGCTAAGGTAATGTTTTATTGGCAGTAATGAAATTGAACGCCAGAGTTTAGAAGTCATTATATATTTAGAGCCAGTAAATATTTGCAGTTCCATGTTTCTTCTTCAGATACATTACCCGATCATAATATCTCAAGCCATGTGTTGAATTTAGGTAATTTAAAGCACAAAATGTGTGTATCGATCATTACCAGTATGTATTGTCAACTAACAAAACAGCTAGTCAAAATAATTTTATAATTAAGGATATTTGTTAGCCCTGTTTTTTCTAAATGACCCCAAGCTTTGACCTGGTAGAGGCTCTTAGGTTCCACTTTTTTCCCTTTCTCAAATGAACACAAAAATGCCAAGCAATCAGGATTTTGCATGATTATTAAATAATTTTAATGATAATTCTGCATTCAAAATCATATTCGATGAAATTCAGAAAAATCTAAATTTTTGAGGATAAAAGTTTGAACAGGAGTTTTCTATGTGGACACATATAGAAAGTACTTCAAGATCAATATGATAGACTGGTACATAGAATATAATTTCTCAGTGTTAAAAATACTGCATAACAAAAAACCAGTTGATTAGACTGGTAATAGGTGAAAAATGGTAGCGGAGAGGAAGAGAAAAGAAAGATGCAGATAATTCATGAGGAAAACTATGTTTTCAAAAATGTTAAAGGAATTTATTTTCATTGGACCTTAATTACCGATTGTGTACAGGTATATAGAGGCTCATTGGAAGACGCGATATGATTGTATAGAAGTTTGTTACTTTTAACATATTGTCCATTATGGATGGGCTGCCAAGATTTCAACGAATTGATGTTGGGATTCCGGATAAATGTGCTCATGGGTTGTCATCTCTCATGAACACAGGTAGGTTTTCACTAAAACACTTCTTACAATATTTAGTTTCTCCAATAATAAATTGATGTTGATCTAACCTCCAAAATGGCTCCCTCTGAGGTCACCTTGAAAATCTTCTTTTGGATAATTCTGATTGTATTAACATGGAGTTTTCGCTAAAACACTAACAGTATGTGGATGGTCCTGAATGAAAATGGTACTGATCTGTCCATCTTATAAATCTTGTTATCACTACTCCTCTACCATGAGTGATTCCATTGGCATGGGGG
The DNA here is from genome assembly GCA_029931535.1 of Margaritifera margaritifera. Taxonomy (NCBI): domain Eukaryota; kingdom Metazoa; phylum Mollusca; class Bivalvia; order Unionida; family Margaritiferidae; genus Margaritifera; species Margaritifera margaritifera. The sequence goes on along the minus strand of JAQPZY010001440.1, from coordinate 2,610,244 downwards.
GTTTTTCACTAAAAAGAACTTCTTGCAAGAAGTGATTGGTCCTGAATAAAAATGGTGCAGATATGACCATCATTTGTGCTATTTTGAACAAGTTTGAAAGCCAGACCTACTTGACCTTGGGGTCAAAGTCAAACATCACTGCTTGCATTTTTGTGCTTAATTGGAAACTTTGAACATAATAGCTTTTACATATACAAATGAATTTTGACCAGACTTTGTATTTCATTGTTTTTCAATAAACACGTTGATAGTGAGCACTCTGACGTTGATTTCAAGGTCAAAGGTGTTGACCTGAGTATTTATCTGTGATAGCTTGTAAGCATGATAACACACTTAAGTATGAATGTTTTTTTATCAAGCCCAGTTTGTTGATATATCTGAAGAATACATTGAATGAATTTATTAACTTGCATTTTCTAAAAGATATTAAACCAAACTTAACATGTGGGTATATCTTGACAGTTTCTGAGATGAGATCAATGATCACCTATCCATCATATTAGGTTTAAGGTCTAAGGCCATGATCAAGATTTTCGTTTTGTACTTATCTTGTGAACATGTTAATTCAAACATATAAGAAAATACTTTCTGTTTCCAATTTTGGTTAAGTTGGAGTTTCTCAAGATTACCTGTGATGATTTCAGTGCTCAGCAATTAAAAAGAATAAAAGGATGGAAGAAATGGACTTCTTGTGGACTCCTTCAACTTCTTTTTGGCCCCTTAGAGGAACTCTTGTTTTATAAATAAAATGTTTACATACTGCCTTCTAACATATTTTCATCACAAGTAAAATCTCAAGGAATGACAACATTGGTGTAAAGAACAATATATAAAGGAAATATTTGTTACTGTGATTTTGCTGTGAGAGTCAGAAGCTGAATATTCTGTTCATCATTATCAAATTTATCGTTGAAAACATTTGTTCCCACTAATTTTCTGATGGAACTCGATATTCCATTGTAATGAATGTTGTTGTAATGAGAGTTGACTGTATTTCAAATGTTGCATCAGCAGTTGAATACTGTTTATGTGATCATTGCTTTGATTATAATTTTAAGAAGAAAGAGGTTTGTTTTTGTTTGCCTTACACAAATATAAATTTACAGTTATTTCTGGTATTTTTACAATTTTTAAAATATTTTTCAGGAGAGTGATCCTTATAATAAGTCGTGCTTTCATTATTTTTCTTCTGTAACGAACACCCACCTTGTACCCCAAATAATACATGCATATGATTGAACACCAATTCATAATATACACCTTGATATAATAATTTGTACTGAGCTTAAATAATTTGCAGTAGTCGGGGAACACTCTAAGACTTATCACATGTTATTGTATGTACTTGCTTATAAGTCAGGTGCAACTGCAAACTGCATAGACCCAGATCTACCATCGCATTATGCACTAGCAGATCTGGGTCTATACAGACAGGAGTATTCAGCAAAATAAACAACATTGACCCTGATCTGCCAGTTTATTATGCAATAGCAGATCTGATTCTATGTTTTTTGCAGTTGGACCCAACTTATAAGCAAGTATAGACTGTAACCATATTTGTTATAATATGCATTTAAATTAACAAGTAGGTGGTGTATTTTGTTTTTCATGCAGATATGTACTATTCAATCACGATTTCATGGTGAGGTCATAGGTAAGTTAGATGAGTGTACTCAATGCATTCATTTATGTATAGAATGCTTTACCTGCTGACTTGACATGAAATGAATAATCAAGCACAAATATATTTTATGTTGTTAGATCATTCATTGGTGGGTCTGATCCACATGGGTATACAGATAATTATTGTAATATCTTGATCAGATAGATGGTAATAATCTGCACACACCTAAATCCATATAATAGACTGTTCCATGTGACCCTTGACTTTGCCATTAAATTGTGGTCAAATAGTGTGGATTATCTATTTACTGATACATTTACTTTTCAGAACATTGCCATAAACAAATTGTCATTACCCTTGACTCACAAGTGTGCCATCCATGCCCTGACATCTGGTTTTCTGAATCTTCTGGCACAATTGGCTGATGTGAAGTCCCTGGTCACCTATGTTGCTGGGGTGAGTACATGCTTCAGTTACACTGCAATATCTACTGGTAGGTCAGTCTCTAAAAGATTTAATGTGCTTTCCATGTATGTACCTGTGCTAGTAGTTACATCAGTGGTACCATAAGAGACCAGAAATCTTAAATTTAATCTGTTTTTCTATTTATACATCTGTGCCAGTTGCGTCACCCAAAAGTATTGAGGTGTTTTACTACTGGCTGTCACGCCAAGGTTACTCAAAGCCTGTGACTTTCACCTAGACAATGGTAATAGCTTTTTAAGCAGATTTTAAGAACAATGATTTAATAAACAAAAAAATCTAATCAGCTCATTATAGTACCCTGCTTCGATATAGAAAAGAATGTTTTTGTTTTCATCGTTTTATGTCTTTTACACCCTGTTGCAGTATGTATTTATGTGGTTTATTGGTATGTGAGCAAAATACTGACTAGACAGTGTCGATTACAAGCTAAAATCTTAAATTTTTAAAATAGTAAAAGTTAAAATATAAAGATAAAAGGTTTTAAAAAATACTTCAGTTAGAAAAAGGGGCCAATCTTTTTGTTGTCAAACTCACTTTTATCCAAATTTATTTTCTGCATGATAATTAATGTTTAAAATGTCTCCTGAAGACTGCTACAAGCTTCATAGAGGTGAGCTTTGTAATCATTGATTACACTCTGGTATAGCTTGCGAGGGTTGGATTTTTGTGGTAGTGGATACTCTCCAGACATATTCTGATTGGCTAAGTATTATTGAAGAAACGTATTTTACTGCAAAAGTTGATTTCCACATTGGTGAGCTGTGCTGGATCAATAACCAATCATGGCACCAAAATTTAACAACAGTAATCAAACAGAAAATTGGCATTGCTATATAAATAAAAAACAGACGTAATCTGAATGGTTTTATCCTTAGCAGCACTTTGTCTTACTTGTGATGAATTTAAGAAAAGACATAGGGGTCTCAGGCTCATTCATAATCCATGCTTTGACTGGCATTACCTGTTGGTTTGTTTCTTAACACAGCTATTATTCTCATTCATATGCATGACATCATTTGCCTGTGTGACAAAGCCATGTGAAATAATAATTCATAATAATTGTTGGCTTTACTGGTCCAATGTCCATCATTTGACATCCTTGCCTCCATTAGCACAAGTTTGTTATCACTACTCATAAACTATTTGGAGGATTGCCATGAAACTTGATACACACATTTATTCCAAGGATTTTCTTGGTCCTAAATGAATATGGTGCTGCTCAGACATTAAGTTTGGCCACCACAGCATCCATATGGAAATCTTTTTATCACTACTCCTCCTGAATGGATGGTCATATCAATATGGGTTTTTCACTGAAAGACTTCTTATGATGTCAGGCTGGTCCTAAATGAAAATGGTTTCACTTCGACATCCAATATAGCCACCATAGCAGCCATCTTGAAAATCTTGTTATTATTCTCTTCCTGAATGGAAAGTCATATCAACATGGGGTTTTCACCAGAAGACATCTTTTCAAGTCTTATTGGTCCTAAATGAAAATGATTTTGCTGAGATATCCAATATGGCCACAAACTCCTCCTTAATCCATGGTCATATCAACATGGGCTTTCCACTAAAAGTCTTTTTATTATGTCTAGTGAGTCCTAAATGAAAATGGTGCCAATTTAACATCCAATATGGCCACCACAACAGCCATCTTGAAATTTTGCTATTACTACTCCTTCTGAATGGAAGGCATATCAGCATGCGGTTTTCACCAAAGGACTTCTTATGGTATCTAGGTGGTCATAAATAAAAATTATGCTGATCTAATATCCAATATGGCTGCCAGAGTGACCATTTGGAAAATCTTATCGCTACTCCTCCTACATGGAAAGTCATATCATCATTGGGTTTTATCTAGAAGATTTCTTATGATGTCTAGTTTGTATTAAATGAAAATGGTGCTGATCTGATATCCAGTATAGCACCATGGCAGCCATCTTGAAAATCTTGTTATTGCTACTCCTCCTAAATAGATCGTTATATCAACACTGAGTTTTCACCAGAAGACTAATTATGTTATCTAGTTGGTCCTAAATGAAAATGGTGCCAGTCTGTTGTTAAATATGGCTGCCATAATAAACATATTGAAAATCTTGAGATTAATTCTCTTGAATGGATGGTCATATCAACATGGGGTTTTCACCAAAAGTCTTCTAATGGTGTCTAGTTTATTAAAAATGAAAATGGCATCATTCCTACATCTAATATGGCTGCCACAGTGACTAATTTGAAAATCTTATTGCTCAAGAATATAATATATGGTTTCAGCATTCAGCAGTTAAAAACGAGAAATAGTCTTATCTTGAATTCCTGGAAATTCTTTTTGGACAGTAGAACGTCAGTCCTTTTGAGGAACTCATGTTTTTGAATTTTGGGGAAATCCCACTCAAGGGTCAAAATTTATGGGCAGGAACTCTCCAAGTTTTGCTCCTGCCTACATTATGATTTACTTACAAAGTAGCATACATGATTGATTCTTTGCATTTTATCGTACATGATTGGATTTTCGTCAAGCGTAGCCAATAGATCTACAAGTGGGCATGGACAATCCCAGTTGGTTCGGGAGGAAACATGTCCATACTTAGGTTTGCCATTTTCGGATCTTGGGGTGATTGGATGGGAGCACTGACATTTATTAAAAGTGAGATTTCAAAATTGCCTGATTTTTGGGGGGTTCTTCTTACCAGTAGTCACTGTACCAGATCCTGGCTTGATTAGCATTTTGGACATGACACATTTTATCTTGGGTATGAATAAAATTAGCCATGTTGAAAATGCCATCCAGGTTTCTAATTGGTCAGAACCCCAGACCATCATGTGGGTCATTTAAACCATGTGACTTAGCTTTAGTCCTGTTGATTAAATAATACAAGAGTTTTCCTGATACTTTTTATTTATTGAAAATCTTTCTCACAGGTTGTAGAAATAAGGCGTCAAGAGGCATCACATCTGCTACCTGATATAGCCTTCAATAGAGCCAATAGACCATCAAGGTAACTATCACAGAAACCAGTTAAGTCCTAGAGAGACTAGCTCGAAACCCCAGTTTCTCCCCTGTTACATGTAATGGCAGCAGTGTGATCAAACATGTAAATCTGTGTAATACTAGTTATGACTTTGATGCTTGATATGTGTAGGTCTTTGTCATGATGTTTTAGATACTGAAATGTATCTCAAACAGCAAGGTAAGTATGTCACAGGAAATTGCTAGGGTTCTTACCTCAGATAGATTAGGTTCTAGAGAACACAGCTAACATTTGGGAGGTTGTTGGTTCAAGCCTTGGCTTAACCATGGATAATTCCACCCCCACTCCCATTGAATATAGCTTAGATTGTAGAGCACACAGCTAAAGATACGGAGGTTGTGAGTTTGAGCCTTTGCCTAACCATGCATAATCTCCCCCCCCCCCCAGCACCCCCCCCACCCCTTTGACTTTAACTATCAGACAAACATTTATTTAGTGGAACTGGAAAAAGTCACTAGAACAGGTTATCATGCTTATCTATTGACAGCAATAATCACAGTGATGAAGCCTCCATAACAAATCCACAGATATAAATACCAGTACATTTTTTATTGATGCTAAAGCAACTTTGATGGGTGCCATTACATATTCTCACACTAAATGCATTTTGGATTGCAAGGATAAGTAAACTGTATTTGTGACATTTTTCATTTAGTGTGTAACATGAATTGATTTTAAAAATTTAAATTGTATTACTATTGCTGACTGTTGAACACATTCTTGCTAAGTGTATCGACTTCCACCCTGTGAGACAAATGTATTTTTTATGTGATCTTAATTAAAAAACTTTATGATGATGTACCACCAGAGAAAATCTTAACATTTTGGAGGGAATGTTGTTTATATAACTCATTTTCACCATGTATTTTTATATTTTTTACTTTTTTTTTATTTTATGCATTTTACAGAATTTTAACATCTTGACATTTTATATGCATTTTACAGAATTTTAACATATTTATATTTTATCTTTTATCTTGTAATGCTTCATGCTAATGTTTATTTGGAAGGGTTTATCTTTCTGAAGATTTCTGTGCAATTCTTTATATTTACATTATTTGTTTTTGTTTTTTTTAATTCGCACCATATAGCCATTTTTGTGCTAGCATGCCATTAAATGCTAATACATACATACATACATATGTATTATCTTCTTTTTCTCCCAGTGCCATGACAGTTGCTTGGTATCCCTAAACCCATCACATCTTATGTATATTTCCTCTGCACTTGTAAAAACATATTTCTCTTTAAAAATATTCAAACATTTCCATATAATTGGAATTTGTAAATTTTAACTTTGACCCTTTCCAATGGGGTCTGGGAGCATGGTTTATTATGTAGACAAGTACCATATATACTCTCATATAAGCTAATACCAACTGCAAACTGCGTAGAACCAGATCTGCCGTTGCATAATGTGCCGACAGATCTGGGTCTATGTTGTTTGCATTTGGACCTGGCTCATACGCGAGTAAACACAGTATATTGCTGGATTTTTATGTAATTCTATCCAGTGGTGTAGAAGGAAATGTGACAGGCAGATGGATACATGGAAGAATTGATAGATAGACAATATAACAATATCCTTGTCTCCTTTTACTGCAAAGTGTGGGGATAGTATGATGGTAACTTCAGATGATTTGAACCAAACAAAAAACACTCTGATCTTATTTACAATAATAGATCTTCACTGTTGGATGGTGGTGAAGTTTTTAAGAAGATATGATAATTGCATCAGTAAATGAAGCATGAAATTATGTTTCTGTGACTTCATCCAGATTTTTTTATGCAGTATTTTTATATATACCTTTTTGTCTCTAAACCATCATAAAGTTTTCCTTTCACAATAGTTCTATTGTTTTAAAATTTGTATTAATAGTACAGTGTGTACATATATGGCTTTTAAGATGCTTACATGTAAGAATAATTATCATGCAGAGTCAGCTAAGTTTGTATAATGATCATTCTTACATAGTCATTCACAACAGCAATGAGTTATTTGCAAATTTCATCCTAAAAGGGAGTGTTTAAAAATATAAAAATTGGTTTATTAGGCACATGCGAGTCTATTATTTGAAAATACACAAAATTACATTTTTTAAAATAGCTGAAAATCGGACCACTTATGGGATTGTATACTCTTTAACACAGAGTAGATTTCTGGGTAATATGGATGAAATTTTATCCATATAACAAGATTTATTACTTATCTTCAGCTTCTGGGCAAGGGATCTTTGGAGCCCTGTATAGGTTGAAATTGTCAAATAGTAACGCAAGAGTTTTGAATGATGAAGGAGATGTCAAAGGGGCATGGGTAGGCATAATACAGTCAGTCATACGGATTGGTGTCTGACAGGGAATCCCACCTTCAGGGTCATAATTTGTGGTCTTTGCCGAGTTCCTGCCTTTGAATTATGTCCCTGAGGGTGGAATATCCTTATCCCACATCAATACATGTGGTTAATAGTTTTCTCACATTCCTGTGTTTAAAGCATGGATCATTAATAAAATGGCAACCCTTTGGTACAGATAAATCATTAAAAGACAAAGTAGCCATCAAGTATTTTAGGTGTAAACTTAAAAAATTGCTGAAATAAGAAATATAACTTAAATTAACTTCAACAAGAAACAATCGAATTGTCATGGATGTGATGGCATCATACAAATAAATCAGAATAGTGATGTGCCAATCAAAATGCTTGTTTGGCTGATATAACATCATGCACAGATGCCAACCATTCCTGTATTTGTCAAATTATTACAATCTTTTTGTGAAAATTACATTGTTCAAATTATGTAGACAAAATTCTGAAAACAATCATTATAAGGGATACAAGTTTGAACAGGAGTTTTCTATGTGGACACAGGTAGGGACAAAAGTACTTAAACACTAATATGATTAACTGGTACATAGAATGTAGTTTATAAAAAAAACTGTGTTATCTCCCATTGGTATGATAACACCACTGCCATAATGTAAATTTGGTGGTAAAATTCCACTTGGAGAAAACCGTACCCTTTGATAACTTTATGATACTTTAGTTAGATCACATTTACTTTGCTCTTTGCTCTAACATGTCTTTTGTGAAGAATTTGAAGATTATTTATTTAACATGCAAGAGAAAAAAACTAGGAATCTTTGCTTTCATTGGTGTAACACAATGCCAGTGATGTTATAAGGTTGCATGTGAGCAGATGTCATAATATACCAGTGATGTCACAATATGATGCATATGAGCTTACACATTTAGTCTGGATCCATTACCCTTCTTCTTGATGGGATTTCAATGCATGTATAGGGAGCAGTAGTAGGAGCCAGTCTAGCTTCTAGTGTACTAGTCCACATGGGTGATGCACTAAGTCTTAGATGGCCTTGAGGTCAAAACATCATTACTGTAACAGGGTGATGGATCTAGCGAAAACACTTAACACAATTATGTGAATGAGATGATTATTTATAATGCAAATGAAAGATGAATGAATCTGACACCTTGCTCATGTGCATAAAGTCCAAAATGGATATAACAAAATGATGTGTACAAAGTTCAACAATGGATATAAGAAAATGATATCATTCCTAAATAGAACCGATCAAAGCATGGAATTTCAAAAAATGAATCGAAAACGATTTTGTATGTCAGTGGACATGATCAATGTATGAAACTTATAAACAAATGTGAATGATGTATCAACAGATATGATCCATGTAAGGAATTTAACAACAAGTATGATCAGTGTTTTGAATTCATTAACAGATATGATTGATGTATGGAATTATAAACTAATGTAATATATAGAATTAAAAACAAGTATGATCAATGTATGATTCATCAACAAGTATGATGGATGTATGATTGATTTTCACACATATAGTGACATTGAATTTCAAAATGGAATATCTGATGGTATTTATCTCGTGGCATCCAATCAATGATTCCTGAGATATTTCTGATTCTGCAGCTCCTATCAAATGGTGAAGGAATGACCTCATGTGTTCCACTCCTCCCAGCCTTCCGAAGGATCCCTTGAGAGCCTCCTTATCCCACAGACCCGTTGATCCAGAACCTTTGGCCCCTCACACTGAGCAAACCAATACCATAATTTCAAACCAACATTGATACGCTCCTTATCACCCAGACCCATTGGTTCAGAACCTTTGGTCCCACACACTGTGCAAACCAATACTGTCCTACGAACCAGTGTCGTCATTGATGGCAGTATCTGGGTTACACAGAACCCCAGAGTTCGATCAGGTTTCTCACAGCTGGCACTTTGTGCATGCAGCAGTGGCTGAACCAATCTCAGTAGTTTGAAATAGTTAATGCTGAAAATAGACACCCCCAGGTGATGCTGTATGCAGCTCTGAAACCTATGTACATTTTTGTTCATATATTATACATGGGTACTTTAGTACACACAATTTCATTACAGTTACAGCAGTGATATATTCTGAAAGAGTATGAGCTGTTAGGGCCATGTAATTCGGTAATAAATGGCAGCAGAGGAGAAAAGGAAAGAAATAATACAATTTAATTTGTGAGGACTAATGTGCATTGTTATTGTTTTGGCCAAATATTTTTAAAGAATTCAAGATTCTGGAACTGGAGGAATAGATTTGCCATCTATTATCATTGAACCTTCATTGTTTTTGACTGTGTACCAGTATGTATAGGCTTATAGGAAGATGCAATATGATTGTATAGGTTTGATACTTTGAACCAATGTGTTGTCTATTCTGGACAGGCTCCCTAGGTTCCACAAAATTGATGCTAGGATTCCGAATAAGCATATTCAGGGGTTGGCATCTCTGTGTCATATTTGGTAGGATAACAGTCACATGAGGTGGAATAAGAAATATCTGTAGGGGTGTTCCACACTGGAAAACATGGTCCTGCAGATAAGGGAATGTGAGAAATTATAGCTTTATCAGTATTGGGGTAGTTTGTTTCCTCAAGATAAATTTCACATAGACTATTTGATGTTTACCTTTCTTCAAATACGTTACCCAATCATAATACCTTACGAGAACTACTACTGCCTCGCAAATCCAGCCCTCCCAGGCTAAAACTTTTTTGCTAAGAAGTTAAAAGTTATCTGGCAGTTAGATAGAGTGATCTCCCCTTGATACAGGGATTGGTGCTATTTCCCGTGAATACTGAAATTACTACATCCGCTTGTGCAGAGTAGCATGCTCTCTACTGACGAGAGGCCTCGCAATCCAAACCTACAAGAAATTGGAAGTATTCTACCTTAAAGCAAGTTGGAGGAGTTTCTCTTCGAAAGAAAGTATACTCCATCTGTAAATTTCCAACTTTTCTTTCTTTCTAGAGCAAAGTTTTCTGTCTTTTGTACAATTATAACTATGTTGTACACACACATAGGTGCCTTATACGTACCTGCACAGGCCGCTAGTGCGTCCCCTCACATTTGGTGCAGGTATTGTGTATACTATAGAAAACTCAAATTAATTGCTGTATAACTTCCATGGTAGGCGGATACATACAAGTAAGTTTTCTATACATAGCTTAGTCATATTATATGTGACACTTTGGTGACGTTACCTGTATAGGAAGTCTATTTGGCCTTTCCTACAGGTAAGTTATTAAAAATTCATATTATAGCATCCACTTCGTAAGTAGTAATGGTGACACTCTTATAATTCTACCTGAATAGGCTGCCACATGGGCCCTTCTTACAGGTAAATTTTTACATAGTGAGTAGCATTGTATGTCCACTCTCTGAGTTCATAAAGCCAGATGCGTGCCTGGCTACACTGTATAAAAATTGTCTGCTCTAATTCTGTCTTACAGATTTAGACCAAGGGCAGGACTAAGTGTAAACTATGTAAATGGCGAAAACACAGGAATGACAATCATTCTACATGTCTAGCTTGCTCCGGTTGCCACTCTGCGAATACATGTCAGATATGTGCTGCTTGGTCCAAATGTCAGTGGGCTGCAATACTGTGGGCACAAAGGTGAAGGCACAGAAGTGCACCATGAGGGACAAGGATGCCATTAGTGTATATGCTGATGTCACTGCCACGAATGATTTACTTTTCAAAGGGTATCACACCTCAAAAAGCTCATCAGCCCTGAAGCGATCCGATTTATCCCGGTCAGTGACAGCTCTGGCTCCAACCTCACCGCATCATCCTAACAAATCTTTCTTGGCAGAACCAATAGGACTGATACCACATGGGTTCAACAGACAATCTTTATTGACTATATTGCAGCGAGATTGAGATCAAGGCAAATCTATTCAGATAATATCTTGCACATCAGATGTACAGATTGGTTTTGTGGATCAAATATCCCCTAGCCCATCCCATCATAAAGAACTGGACAATGCCATGCAAAATAAAATGGCACCAATCCATCATGACCAGACTCTGCCATATGTCTCAGATCACAACAGGTCACCACCACAGCCGATCTTACCACTTAAGCTAAAAGACGGAAGGTCTTTGCCTTCTCCACACCACACAGGCACTCTCAAGGATCAGCATACCCATTGTAGTATCACAGGTCACTCGCCCAGTTTAGTGCCCTAGTACACACATGATATGGATTCACTGCATTCTCATGCCTTTGCCACTCAGAAGGAGCACTCAGTGATTGTTTGGAAGTAACTGTATCCCAATCAGGAAATTCTGCGAGCATGGTGGGCTGCCCCATTAGACAATCTTCTCCAGTTTCATTCAGATTGCAAAGGAGGCAGAATTCTGTCCTCCTCCTCCTTCTCCATCAACAGCCTGGTCTAAAGTTCTGGCATCAGCTGACTTACTAATCATGAAGGACAAACCGGCATTCAAACTCCAGAGATGCTGCCAGGCTGTGGGATCATGGGTTTCTCGCACAAATTATTGAGAGTCATGCAACTTTTAAAACCCAAAGGGGGAAAGATTGTGCCAGTTACCTGTGGTTCCTGCAATTTCTCATACCCAATGCGCAATTTTTTAATTTTTTGTTTTTTAATTAGGTTGATCAGATCATCGTCTTTTTTTGCTTTTTCTCCATGAGCTCAATTAATCCTATGTCTATGGAGAATATTGTTTGAATACAAGCACTTTATGATGGAAATCTGTTGGAGTATTGCAGAAACTATGGAGGTATTCCGATTGATATGTTTCCTGGAGGGGTATAGTAAATTTCTCCATCGATCAGCCGTTAGGGAAATGTCTAAAGCATAACAACAGTATGTCATGTTGAAACAAAAGTTAACTGATTTCTTTAGGAAACTCAGCGAGATGGAAAGATCATCTGTTAAGGATGAAACTTGGGAGGATGAGAAATCTGATGGTTTGCTACTAACCGAACATAGCGCAGAAAGCGGTGATACAGAAATAACTGTCATGATGTCATTTACTACAGTTTAGGCCATACAGAAAATCTGATACATTGACAGAAATATCCAAGGAACAACATGCATGAATTGTGGAAAATTGTGTTTTCTATATATATCCTGAAAACCAGTTCCCAAATCTATTCAGACTGGCCATAATTGCAGCAGTTTTGCCTTTATAAACAGCTGATTGTGAAAGTGGATTCAATTCTCAAAACAAAATTCACACTACTTCGAGGAATAGGCTAACAACAAACCTTTGAAACTCTATCAATGTAGTAAGAAAATGTCAAAATATCTGAGAAAAAAAAGAAACAAAATACAATACAGATATATAACTCAGATTTTATATATATATATATATAGATTTGAGATAAAAAAAACAACACAAACGCCGATAAATTTGTGCGACTAGTTTCGCATTTACTATATGCTTCTTCAGGCACAAAATGTTTTTGAAAGAAACTGATGACATCTATAAAGTTATAAACAATTACGTCATTAACATAACGTCATGTTTTTGAAAGAAACGGATGACGTCTATATATTTATAAATAATTACGTAATTGACATAACATCATAAATGATATGCTTTATCATACAAATATATGTATAACGGGATCAGAACGATGCATGAGTCTCTAATGAAAACTGAGAGTGAGATTATAATGTAGAGACTAACAGTCATACATACAACTACATATTTTTATATAAATATTATATGCTTACATATATATACATATATATATATGGAAACAATTTTTTTTCTGCATTTTTTTCTATGATATTCAGACATTTTCTTACTACTGTGATAGAGTTTCAATGACCTGTTAACATCTGAAACAGTAAATAAACTGATTAAAACTGATGACTATACAGATATGTGTGTGTGTGTGTGTGTGTGTGTGTGTGTGTGTGTGTGTGGTCCAATATATGATTTTCAGTTTGCAAAGGCTTTTTTGAAGGAGAGTGATAAGAAACAAAGAAGAATAATTACCAGCTGAGCAACAATTCTTTATGCAGATACCTTTTACATTAATTGTCCAAGAAGTGATACAAAATCATTAAATGCTTGTTTTAAATTAGGTCTTTCTGTACCTTATAATATTGCTGTCACCCATCAGCTACTATTTGGCATAGTATACCCCTGCCCCGCCCCTCCCCCATGATTCCCCCCCCCCCTCTGGAGGCAGGTGTGGGGGACCTCCCCCTCTTAAGAAACTTTCTGGCAGCATCTCTGAAACTCCTATCACAGTCTGGGTGAGTTGCTGACCTTTTGGGTTACTTACACAGACAATTACAGGACCCTAGTGTCAACAGACTCTTCTTTTTGCAGTGATGCCTTCCATCAATTTTAGTAGGAGGTTCTATAAGACTCACGCTCCAGTTTTCACATCAACACCCCAGCAGTAGACAGAGACATCACAGCCTTGGGGATGTCAAGACTAACGTATTTATGGTATTTTTCGGACATGGGTTTGTTTTCAGACACCATATTGTTTTGACGAAAATAATATTTAAATGCCTTGTAATTTTTGGACGTTGGTTGATTATAATTTTTTCTACAACTTATGCTTTTGGACACAATCTAAGAAGATCTGCATCGTTTTCAAGTAAAAGTCTCAGTGTGTTTGCCAGTAATTAAACAAATACAAAGTTCACTTCATTTGGTCGCCAATTATTTAATGTAATCATGAACTTCCATGAACTAAAACAATTTCAAATTCTTAATCGTATGTATGTATATATGTATGTATGTATGTATGTATGTATGTATGTATGTATGTATGTATGTATGTATGTATGCAGATAGATAGACAGACAGATTGATAGATAAATAGATAAACATTTTTATATTAAGCCGTACACAATAAATGACAATATCAAAGAATAAAAAGAAATATGATTTAATGCTGTAATATATTTAAATATATTATTCAATTTCAAGCAGCTTGTCCATAGCCTCTTTGAGGTCCTCAGGCAAAAAGCCCTAAAATTCTGTATCACTTTCATCATCATTATCCATATTGTTTAATTGTTCGGCATTTCTGATCAGCGCATTTTCACTTCCGCTCAGATTGACACTGATGCCGCACACCTTGAAAGATTTCATAATCATTATGCGCCTTTCCTTCGATGTGTCCATAGCATTTACAACCCAGTCCAATACAGTCTGTTTGCTGGCTGTCTTGATCCATCCGTTGCTGCTTTCATCAGATGATTTTAATGCATTCGTAGCATCTCTGATGCATTCTGTCCAGCTGCGGTGGAGGTAGCTCTTCAAAGGTTTATTGATGCTCACATCAAGAGGTTGCAACTTGGATGTGCAGCCTCCAGGTATTATTGCTGGTACAACATTTCCACGCTGCAACTGTTTCTAATAGTGATCACTCTCTCCTGGTGAATGGCAAATACATTTCTTTAATCCATTGCAGCATTAGTGTTTCATCCATCCACGCTTTCTCTTGAACGGCGATTATCAACCCTTTTGGTGCCTTCTAGATTTCTCTTTCCCTTGAAAATAATCATTGGGGGTAATAAGTCGCCAGAACTTGCAATGGCTAAAATGACAGTAATGTGTCTCTTCTCCAAGCCAGTTGTACGAATCATAGGAATTTGTTCCTATTTTGTCCACTGTTTTCCCTGGCACAAGATCAAAGTACATTGGTGTCTCATCAATGTTAATAATTAAGTTATCGTCAAACTCGTCCTCCTTATGTCTATCCATCGCAGACTTGGAATGAAGCAATCTTTTCTTCCAAATCCTTGGGTAAATGTTGGGCAAGAGAGGTCCAACTTCTGAGCACAAACCGATGTGTTTTCATGAAACCCTCTCCCCAAGACTGATAGGCACTGAATTTGCTCTCTGGAAATTCTTTTGAGACAAGCTTCTTGGCATATATACATATTCCCTCAACACTGACTGGAATTTGTAAGTCACACTGAGTGAGCAACCCATTGAGCTATCTTATCATCTATATCTCGTCCATATGAAATGGGTCATCCACTCTTAGGCAAATGTCTGTTCAAGTTCAGATCTGCAGAGAAGTCAATTTTCATCCACATATTCACAGTGGATTTTGGAATCTTGAATTTTTCTGCTGTAGGTTTAATTTGCAAAAGTTTTGCATGGTTAACAATATCCTGCTTTTGCTTTAATGTATAATGAACACGCACAGAACCAGGTGGAGCACTCTTGGGTTCAAGATAATCAGACTCGTCATCTAGAGCAGCTTTCTTCATGGGCGATTCTTTTCGTGATGTATCCTCAGAGTCATTACTTCGAGGTCGCTTCTGTGGACAGCCTACTGGCCTCTTTGGAGATGATTTGGGCAAGGGAGAGTCCCTCCATGAAGTAGGCAGTGCCTCCTCGCTTGTTGCATAATGCATGATAAACTTATCAATCAAAATTATTACCAGTACTAACAATATTATGTTTCACAATGACAGCTATCCAGTATATGAACTTAAATAACATTTGATTGTGGTAGGTATCCTATTTATATTTTATTATGTTATTTTTCCATGGGTAGTGGTAGGTATCCTATTTATATTTTATTATGTTTTTTTTCCATGGGTGGCTGGTTATCAAAACGTATTGGATAATTATTTATCATTGTTTCTTTTCTTACTAGCTTGATTCGGCTAGCAAAATTATGATTGGTTGTCAGTGTAGACATCGTTACACATGAAACTACTTCAAGCAGGTGTGACAGTTATGGCTTTGATTAGAAACCATGACCCCTGTTTTATCTCATTAAACAATACATCAGAGAGTTGGTATGGATTAGTAAATTCATTGGCATCATGCAACAAAAGAAACCCATTATCCCTAAGGCATTATGTACCATGGATTAAACATAGTTATTGTTCTACTCGTAATAAACCTCTTTGTAGATGATAAATATTAATTGTGGGTGTTACATGTTTGGTACATCGAGTGCAAGTAATGCCTGTTTTTCATTCATTATCCTTCCCGTGGTGTTAGAACAAATACTTGTTTTACTTCATGGCTGCAAATCATCATATGAGCTAATGGTAACCTCGTTACAGCCATGGGGGGTGGAGGGGTTGCAAATTTATCTTCCCCTGTTTGTTTTCGGACACCAGATTAAAGAATTTAACATGTCTTTGGATGACAAAAAAAGTAATTATTTTTTGCCGTCTGAAAACATGCCATAAATATGGTATACTCTGTATGCATGGACTGGAAGTCATTTAATGCCACACAACAGCTGGTGTGGAATGTAGTGCCAGTGGGTTCTGTGGCAATCTTCCAACAGGCCAAGAACAGTTTATCATCTCCCACCTTGATTCACACAAGACATGCATGGGAATCTGTTTCTCGAATGGCGCGAGTCCTAAACAGAGCTGTGCAGCACACCTGGCCAATGCCATCAAAGCAGTATCAAACATGCAACTGACAGAAAGAGATGCAGTGTTCTCCACTTTCGCCTTTCTGAAAGAACACCGCAAAGCCAAGCTAAGATCGCAGCCATTCTCCTCCAACCTCCTCCTCAATGGTCAAGTCAAGGATATACGTAAACAAGCCACCAAAGAGACAAATTTGCCTCACACACAGCCTCAGGCACAGAGGAAAGACTTTCAGTGAAATAAACAAAAGGATAGAAAGGGCGCCTCTAGGGCACAGCAGATAGGGATGCTGTCCTACCGATCCTACACCGATAGAAGGCTACAGTTCTCAAGAACGAAAGTGGATTCGAGGCAAAGAGAATGTGATCATTTTTGTCCTTATTTCTCTCCACACCAGCCTTCTTATAAAAAAAAGACACCATTTTCACGCCTCCTTGTCAGATATCCTGGTGGGGGAAGGCTCCTATTCTTCGCAGCTAAATGGGAAAGTATTTGCTATGACGGATCAATGGACCTAGTGGTTCAGAGGGCCTCAGTATCACATTCCAATGCACTGTCCAGGGTCCCTTCAGCTACAAACATCCCCAAATACCCATTCAAGGCACACGTTCTGCAGCGAGAAATCAACAACCTTCTCCAGAAAAAGGCTGTAGAGATAGTTCACAATGTCAAAGCACCGGGTTTTATTCAAGACTGTTCTTGGTGCCAAAGTCCAATGGCACTCTTCGACCAGTTATAGACCTAAGCGCCCTCAATCGTTTCATTCTAGCCCCATGGTTCGAATGGAAACACCAAGGCAGGTTTTAAATGCCGCTCAGAAGGGTGACTTCGCTATTAGTATAGATGTGCAAGATGCATATCTGCATGTCCCAATTTACAAATCCTGAGGTTTGCTTTCAGGGAGACAGTTTACCAGTTCAGTGCACACCCTTATGGACTCAACATCAGTCCCTGGGTCTTCACACACCTTATGACCAGGATCATGGCCCACTTCAGGACCACCACCATGGCTGTGACATCCAACTACCTGGATGACACCTTCAGGAAAAACATAAAGAAGGTATATTTTCGAGCAAAATATGATAACCCCTAATACTCTCCTTCTCAGCCTGGATTCCTTGTCAACAAGGACAAATCTAACATCATACCAACTCAGGATTTTATCCATTTGGGGATGGAGTTCAAAACACATCTAAACATAGTATGTCTTCCTCAGGAATGTACATTGAAAATCATTTCAACGGTGGCTGCAATTCTTACACAGGACATTATCTCAGCCCAAGAATTCCTTTGCCTACTGGGTTCGCTCAATGCGGCAGTGGACCTCATCATCCTAGGTCACTTTTGTATGAGACAATTACAAAGGATTCTATTGTTCCAATGGAGGCAGAGACTTTGCCTCTTGGACCAACCAATACCAATCTCCATGCATATGAGGTTCCATCTCAGAAGATGGGACAATCTCATTTGGCTCATGTCGGGTGCCCCCTTGCAGGTATAACCTCTGGAGATGATGGTTTATACAGATGCGAGCACAGAGGTCTGGGGTGCACATTTCCTTTCATCCTTCAGGAGGCAAGTGGAGTGTGTACCTCTCAGGATTGTCTATTGCATATCAAAATCCTCAAGATGAAAGTCATACTGAAATCATTTCATTGGTGGCAGGAAAAGCTACATGGAAACGGCATTATCATTCTGTCACTGTGCTGAATTAACTCAAAAGGCAAGGTTAAACTAAGTCCCCAGACCTTTTTGTACTTATTTGGGTTTTTCTTAGTGGTATCTTCAACGACAAACCTGCGTACAAGTTTGCCATATTTCAGGCCGACTAAATGTATTAGTAGACTTGCTGTCCCAGAAGAATCAACTAATGCAAATGGAATGGTCTCTTCATCCCTCAGTTTTCACTCGCATATGTGTCCACTGGGATTGACCAGTGGGGGATCTGTTTGCAACAAGGTGGAATGCAAAACTCCCAATCAGTCCTGGATCTGAAGGCCTGGGCAGTTGATACTCCTTCCATAGATTGGAACGGTTTGGATGCACACACTTACCCTCAAACTCTTCTACCAAAAGTGATTCAGAAAGCAAGAGGATCGGAATGTCGCCTCATCCTGATTGCTCCACTCAAGTGGGAAAATCATGGATCAGTGACCTCATAAATCTAGCAGCAGAAATCCCCAGGAAAATAGAGACATTTACTTATCTGCTGAAGCAACCCTGACAGCAGGCATTTCATCCCAACCCAGAGTTGTTGAACCTGCATGTCTGGATCATATTAAACAAATAGTTATCTCAACAAGTGGTGAAGAGAATCGCTCGAGCGAGATGACTCTCCACTTTGAAAGCATATGAAGGAAAATTGAGAGTGCTTCACACATTGGTGAGAGCGAGAACACATTGCGATACTGAATGTATCAATTCCTCAAATAGCTAACTTTATACTCTGGTTCTTTGATGAGAAACAGTTAGGACCAATTACGATAAAAGGCTACCATTCCATGATCTCTGACACTCTGCATGATCATGGAAGAGAGGATATTGGACAAAACAAAGACCTATCTGATCTTCTGTCAAATTTTGATTTCACCAATCCAAAGGTGTTGGCTCTGTACCCGAAGTGGAATTTATCATGGGTGCTAACCTGGCTGAATAAGACACCGTTGGAACCGCTATTGAGGACTTCATTGGTTCATCTCTCATATAAGACCTGCTTCATACTTGCAATAGCAATGGCAGGCAGAATCAGCGAAATACATGCTTTATCAGTTGACCCAAACTACTTGCAGTTCTGACAGGACGGGTCAGTGTCACTCATGACGACCCCTGCTTTCATTGCCACCAACAGTCTCCTGATCATGGGAAATCAGGCTATTGTGGTGTAATCCCCGTCTACTCAGGACACTTCATCTCAAGGTTGTCTACAGGACCCAGTAAGATCTCAGAATTGGTACCTGAAAAGACCCGAGCTTGTGCGTCAATGGAGATCCCGCCTCTTCATACCTTTCAAAGAGGGAAAGGACAGCATATCAGCGCAGGCACTTTCAACCTGGATAAAATGGGTTATCCGCTCTGCATATCGGGAATTAACCCAAGTTCAAATGAACTTGCTACACATCTCAGCTCATGAACTTAGGGCAGTCGCAACAAGCATTGCATTTGAGCGAAACTGTTCCCTTGCTGACATTATAAAAGATGTGGAATGGAGGTCAGAGTCAACTTTGTCCAACTTTTACCTCAGAGATCTTTCATCCCAAGAGGATCAGCTAGACCTGGTGGGGCCTATTGCTCTGGTGCAACAAGTTACCTTCTCCAGTTGCTCGGTACCTTCCCAAGGACATGGATTTACGACTCCGCTGGATTTGCAGGAGGGAAAATGTTTCCCCTTCAAAAGCATATGGTGTCTATTCTCCAGTCGGGTTATCTGTCTAGAGCTGCCTCATATAAATTAGGAACCTGGAGATGGTCTCTCCTGGGTAAACGGATGTAACTCCCTCCACCTCTTACTTATTCTCCTAAGGTATTATGATCTGGTAACATATTTGAAGTAGAACTTTTTTTTCTAGTAAAATATGTTTCTTCTATAATAATACTTACCCGATCATAATACACATACACCCTCCCAGCCTCCTGGCAGTTACATCCATATAGAGAGCGTGCACACTCCACACCAGTAGTAACTGAAGTATTTACGGGATTTTGTGACAATCCCTGTATCAAGGGGGTATCACTCTATCTAACTGCCACCTATGTGGGCAGGTAATTTTTAGCTTCTTCAATAAAACTTTTTAGCCTGGGAGGGCTGGATTTGTGAGGTAGTAGTAGTTCTCGTAAGGTATTATGATTGGGTAAGTATTATCAAAGTAACATATTTTACTAGAAAAAATTGGTTCTTTTGGAAAAAAACAAATTTAAAACAAAACAACAAAAAAAACCGAAGCAAATTGATCAGCCATCTAGGTAGCTGATGATTTTCTCTTAGGCTCCTTGTAATTACTGCAAGTTGAATCCATTCTATACCAGGTACTTTTAAATTGATTGAGTTTTGAAAAAATTGTTTCAAGCATGCCAGTGTTGAGATCATTTAATCAGAGGTAAGAAAAAATATAGTGGTCCCACAATTATGAGGATCCTCTTAAGAGTAGCTGAACCCTGATGAGAGGCCACTGTATCCTGCATCAAAGAAGAACACTTTTACTATTTTGTCTCTCCATCATGAGAGGTTACCCCTTGTATGAGGCCACTTTGTAACTGCAGAAAGGGTGGCTTTATATGAATAAGTCCATATTATTACTATAAATATTTGCATCCTTTGACTACGACACGAATTACTGAAATTCAAGACTTTTAAAATCTCAGTTTTATATACATATGTAACATGTTTATATAAAAAAAAAAATGCTGAAGCTAAATTTAAGTTTCTAATGATAGATAGTACTTTATTTTTATCTCACCTCCAAAAGTATGGTGAGACATAATAGTCACTTTTCCACTGGCACCGCCAACAATGGCATTGTCATCAGCTTTGTTAAAGTTTTGCTTTCAAGATTTGGAATGTCAAATATCTTTTACGTCAGTTGCTGCATTCAAGTAAAACTTCGTGATAATATCTCTATAGGACTAAAGTTTATGCTGTGATATATTCAGTGTTAAAATTTTGCCTGTCTCTCCGGCTTAAGCACAATGCTTGTGGCTTCATGGTGAACAGTTTTAAAGTTTTGATTTAAAGTTGTTGAAAGTCACATGTCTTCTACATCAGTGGCTGCATTCAACTGGATCCTTAGGATAATGTTACTATATATCTAAAGTTTAATATGATAGCAGTTCTTGTCTTGCTTGTCTTGTCTGCTTAAGCAGAAAGCTTGGTTTGTCATTGTGAACAATGTTAAAGTTTTGTGCTAAGTATTTTGAAAGTCACATACAGTATCTTTTACGTTTGTTGCTACATTCAGCTGAAACTTTTCTGTAATATTACCATAGGTCTAAAGTTTATACACTGATATACTAGCAATTCCTGTGTTACCTGTCTAGCCTACTTAAGCAGAAATAGTTTCATTGTAAACAGAGTATAAGTTTTGTGTTAACATTTGTGAAAATCAATTACCTTCAACATCATGTATTCAACTGAAATTTTCGGAAAATATGTTCAAGCAGTTCCTGTCTTGTCTGTCTTGTTTACTTGATTTTTGTTGGTTCTGTTGGTTTTAACAGCACTTTTAACACATTATTGGCTATATCATGCCAAGGAAATGTAAGTCAAGTACTTTCTCCAAGGACGCACTGAGGCAACCGACTTGTGCAGGCCTAGGCAGGTATCAAACCTGTGACCTTTGGATTATGAATCCAATACTCTACCAACTGAGTTACACTGGCTTCCTTTGTTTTACTTCAGCAGAAACACTTGTTGTATCATGGTAAAAAATATTGAAAGTATTGTAAGTTTATGAAGGTCAGAAGCACCAGTTTTTGTGAAACACTTGTATTATCTTCTTAATGCAAACTTAAATGAAACTTACTGTCATAGGAAAAGTCAGTATACATTGAAGTCTGTGGGATTTATCTTGAATGGAGAAAATTTAGTTTTACTCTAATACATTTGCAATTCATGTGCATTAAACACCTGCATGCACGAGTCTCAACATATACCCCTTTTCTTTCCATCTAGCACTGGATCCCAGGATGGCAGGTACTGTCGCCACCCCCTCTCCTCTTCACACTGTTCATACATTACATCCAGCTATCCCTTGCTTTATTGCTACCATATTTAGGCATGCATTACACACACAGCTTTGAACAGCTTTGAGCCAAACACGCAGATTCTAGCTCATTTTCTTTTTCTCTTCTCAGGATTTTCAATCAAACAGTGTAGACCTGGATCTGCCAGTACATGGCTGGAAAAATCTTACATTTATCTACTTGCCCAGAAAAACTTTAGCAAAAATCCAGATTTTTCCTTCTTATTCTATATAAAATTATGGGCAAGTGATACAAAATTTTACTTTTTGCCCAGCAATAGGATCATTAATATTGACCTGTGTATAATACGCATTGATCTCCAAACAGCACTGACATAGATTTGCCATCATATAATGTACTGCAGTGGTGGAAAAATATACTGTCTGGCAGACTGGGAAAAGTTTAAGTTGCCAGTGAAAGACCACTGTAACTTCTTCTTACTAAAAAGAATATTTTACAAACTTCGTCACAAGATAGAATTCTTTTTTTTTGGTTGGTCTAAACTATTGACTTTAATGTGGAATTTAGTGTTTTGATGATCTTGTTTATGATTCTACAAAATAATATTGGTTTTTTGTCAGTCGTAAAGATTGTCGAAATGATAAAAATTAACTCCTTAGTTTTAAAAGTGTATACCTTGGATTTTTTTTTTTTTTTAAAATAGAGTTGAGGATTCCTCAAATGTTAGGGAATCCTTTAATTTTACTCAGAGATAAGCAAAAACTCCTTTTGATAGAATTGAAGATATTATTACTGTTTTATTACTTGGTGCATGCTGAATGTTAAGTGAAAAATTAATTTGAACTAACTGAGGAATGCAAAAGATTTGTAAAATCTCAATTTGAGGAAGAAATTTAGAGATGTTTAGTTACACTGAGGCCAGTTTCCTCGTCGACATAGACCATTCCATTTAGCTGTTGAAAGTTTGTTGATGTTAAAACTTTTATAAATCATCGAAATATGAATAATGTTTAAAGTTAGTATAAAATGAACTTAAGATGCAGTTTTTAGCTACTCTGGTCATAGACCAGGATAGCTTATGGGATGGTTGGTTGTCCCTCTTCTGTCCATCGCTTAGCACAAGTTTGTTATTGCTACTCCTTCTAAACTACTTGGAGGATTGCCATGAAACTCTACACACACATTCATCCCATGGTCTAGTTGGTCCTAAATGAAAATGGTGTTGCTTCGACTTCAACTATGGCTGCCACAGTGTATATCTTGTTATTACTTCACTTAAATGGATGGTCATATCAACAAGAGGTTGTCATGAAAAGACTTCTTATGATGTCTCATCCTAAATTAAGATGGTGCCTATCTGATAACCAATATTGCTGCCACAGCAGCCATCTTGAATATCTTATTATCCCTACTCCTTCAGTGGAAAGTTATACTGAGTATGGGGTTTTCACCAGAAGACTTCTTATGATGTCTAGTTGGTCCTAAATGAAAATGCTGCTGATCTGATTTCGTATATGCCTGCCGGGGCAGCCATCTTGAAAATCTTCTTATCACCACTCCTTCTGAATGGATGGTAATACAAACATGGGGTTCTTAAGATGGTAATACAAACATGGGGTTCTTAAGATGTCTTGTTGGTCCTAAGGTTCAGCTCCACAGTTTCGCACTTTGATTTTTAAAGAAAACGAATTTCCTAGGTTTTCCTGACTGGTTATCCTGGTTATTTAAGAAAGACCCTATATCATTGGTATTGTTAAAATAACTATTAATTCCCTTTATTTTGATGTATGATTGATGGGTGTACCTGGCTCCACTTCATCATTTTCTCTTCCTGGACGTCAAAGTTAAATTGGAAAAAAACAAGCCGATAACTTTTTTTACTTTATATATTTTATAATTCATTTATTGCACTTTCAGAAGCTGGTATTGTCTACTTTGGCAAAATTCATTTTCCCCATTTTAATAACTGCTAAAGTTAGTGTACTTTGGACTAGTTCAGGATAATTTTTTGAGCACATGGAGCAGCCATTTTGATACCTGTCTGCTTTACATAGTGCATAGTTTCTGTAATTACCACATGTAAAGAAATTTCAGCCACAGTACATGAAAGTAGCATAGAGGTATGCAGCATTCTCTCTATTGTGCATGTTGTCAGTATAAACAACTTGACCTTATACTAGTCCCTCTCAGAAGTACATAATAACTGTAGAATGGAACCTAAATGAAAATGGCGCTGCTCGGACATCCAATATCAGTGTATCACTGCACAGCAGCCATCTTGAAATTTTTTTTATTGCTACTCCTCCTGAACAAAGAGTCATATTGACATGGGGTTTTCATGAAAAAACTTCTTATGATGTCTGGTTGCTCCTAAATGAAAATGGTGTTGCTTGCACATCCAATATGACTGCCATGGTGGCCATCTTGAAAATCTTGTTTTTGCTACTTCTCCTGATTGGATGATCATATCAACATGGGGTTTTTACTAAAAGACATCTTATGATGTCTTGTTGGTCCTAAATGAAAAAGGCGCCAATCTGACCTTCAGTAACCTCAGTGGCCATCTTGAAAATCTTGTTATAGCTATTTCTCATAAATGTCTGGTTATATAAACATTGTTCTTTCACCAAAAGATTTCTTATGATGTCTGCTGGGTCTTAAATAAAAATGGTGACAATCTGATATCCAATATGACTACTATAGCAGCCATCTTGAAAATCTTGTTATTGTTATTCCTTCAAAACAGAAAGTCATATCATCATAGGGTTTTCACCAGAAGACGTCTTATGATGTCTTGTTGGTCCTAAATTACAATGGTGCTGATCTGACATCCAATATGGCATCAATGCAGCCAGCTTGAAAACCTTGTTATTGCTACTCCCTTAAAATGGAAAGTCATTTTGATATGGGGTTTTCACCAGAAGAGTTCTTATGGTGTTTAGTTGGTCCTAAATGAAAATGATGCAAACTGATCCTCAATATGGTAACCATGGTGACCATCTTGAAAATATTATCTCTACTCCTCCCAAATGAATGACCATATCAACATGGGGTGTTCACCAGTAGACTTCTTATGATACCTAGTTGGTCCTAAATCAACATGATGCCTTCTGTACATTCAATATGGCTGCCATGATGGCCATCTTGAAAATCTTGTTGTCACTACTCCCCCTGAATGGATGGTCATTTTGACATGGGGTTTTCACAAAAGGACTTCTAACGATGTTTACTTGGTTCTAAATGAAAAGGGTGCCAATTTTACATTCAGTATGTCCACCACAGCGGCTAATTTGAAAATCTTGTTATCACTGAAGAGTATTCGAGATGATTTAAACACTTGGCATTTAAAAGGAAGAAATAGTCCTATCTTAAATTCCTGGAAATTCTTTTCTGCCAGTTCAGCACAAGTCCCTTTGAGGGACTCTTGTTTATTGTACAATTTTACTATGCACAAAACACCTAAAATGACTTGGAAAGAGAGAATCTCTGTAAGAAATAAAGTTAGGGACTGCATTATGAACATATTGTGCTCACAACAGATAGGTTTTAGGAATATAGTAAAACCTGTCAACAGTGGCCACCTGTGGGAAAAGGCAAAAGTGGCTGTTGTATACAGGTGACTTCTGTACACAGGTTCACCATTTAAAATTTGTTTTTGAACAAATACCATGCACTAAATATCATTATTGTTATTATTATTATTATTATTATTATTATTATTATTATTATTATTATTATTATTATTATTATTATTATTATAACATTATCAGTATTGTTTTAGGTTCACTATTCAACAAAATTACATATAGATATATGTTATTCTCTACCAAATTTATGTTCCACACAAGATTACTGTATCTTGTTCACTTTAATCCATCCTATAAATTAAATCATCACTGACTTAAAAAAATCACCAATCTTAGTTCGTCTTGTGCACCACAACAAAACAAAAATTTCACTACTAACTTACAGCTTACATATGACTGTAAAACAGAGGACTGACTCTTTTGTCAGCCAGCTTGTATAAGTTTAACTTGAAAACAGCTGTTCACGTTTTGAAAATAATATCTGGATAAGCCAGTTGCTCAACTTGCTGAGATCAAAAGACAGTTGGCTTATGTGAGAAGTCTGTGATCAATAGGAAAGCAGAAGAAGCTGTATATGGCTATTCTTTGTGACCCATGAACCGAAACTTCGCCTGACTTTACAGACAAATTTTAAATATTTAATGACCTCTTGCCTGAATGAAAAGGGATGTAACTCATATCTCTTCTCAAAGACAAACTTTTTCTTCAGAGATAGCTTTAATTCACAGGCAAATAGATGAAGATATGAAACTATGCCTGTCACACTGGCACATTTCTGCTGCCAAAGCATGACTACTTTAATTTCCCACCATCCAGCAAACAAATTGCTTAGATCCTCTACCCTTATGATAACAACTGCCTGGCTTTTGAATTTGACATATTGACACCTTTGAGTTACACTGTCAACGTGTCTGGAGTTACGAGTACAAGCGAGATAAGAAATGTTTCCACATTAATTCACATGATATTCCTTTATCTAAACAATGCTTTCCTCTTGAAGCAAAAATTCAGTTTACATAGACTGAGCAATCACTGTAGATAGGCTCCAGTGACAGCTTAAGACAGGGAGAAACCATTGTTTGGTTAGGAAACACCTGGCCACTGACCATGGAAGGCAGGTGACCATTACATAAAGGACATTTATATAGGAAATTTGCTGGGGGGGAGGGGAATTGGAATGGCCATTGTGAACAGGTGACCACTGAGTAAAGGTGACTGCTAGGAGGTTTAATTGACTTTAATTAAATGCAGTGCAGCTGTTACTGAGCATTATATGCATAAAGTCCAATGATACCTAATTGATAGTTCGTATACATTTGTTTTCATTAGTTAACACACATTCATTGAAGACAGACAACAAAACTTTTTTTCATATTCTTGATGGTGTAAAAGTGTTGTTGAGATGTGATCTTTGTGGTGTCATTATTTCCCTTTGTCAAACTACTTCATGACTATTTAATTTCGTTTTTTAGATCTGCCATTTTTGTATGTGTATTTTTTAAGAAAGCTACAGATTTGTGGCTATTTAAATTCACTGGTGGATTTTTAAAAAATAGCATACATGCAAATAAAAGTAGGTTTATAGTGCTCACCTGGAGAAACCATTACCCTTTGATGGGCAACTACTAACTCTTGAAGTATTAAGACCTATTAGTACCAACTATCTATCATAAATATGATCTATTTTCTCAATGTTTGATATTAGTTTTTGAGAATAAAAAGATTAGAATTGCATCATCATATTAACATGTTTTCAGTTTAACAAAGATGTTTGTCAGCCTTAATCCAACCTAGGCAAAAACAATGACATGTTCTTGTGACATGTTCTTGGTATTATAGGATTTTCTACTTTTCGTAGGAAATTGACTTATCAAAAAAACTTTGAAAACGGAAGTTCTTGACAACATACACTGTATACTTTTATTTTAAAAAATATTAGCAGACAGAGGTCTTTAAGTTGATGGAAATTGTCAGACGTTTAGGAAACCAATATTGATTGACCTCCTTAAAGAACCTTACTTTATGCATACCTTTGATGAAAGTGCTCTTGTTTACTGTATATATCTATTTACAGTACACACTTAACTAAAAAGAGTGCAGACCCAGATCCATCGTTGCAAAATGCACTGACAAATTAGACTTTAAGCAATCATAACATCCTTGTCCTTTTCTGATGCATGCTACAAAAAACCATGAATGTAAATAGTGACCATTTGAAACTGACCATAAGTCAGTGGTTGTTATTATGTCACAATAATCTTATTGATGTCACAGTGGTTTGGTGATGTGTCATCACTAATAGCAACACAAGCAATAGTTCGAGGGTATGTAAACTGAATGATTTCTTCAATTGTTTCAACCAAAAGTTACCGGAAGAATGACATTACAAATTTATAGTTTATGTATTTTATTAATTGTTGAAATCTATCTGATGTTATTTTCAATGCCTGTCTCTTTTGATGAGGATCTATTCTTCGCATATCTACCCGGATATTTGTCCACCAAATACATAGCAGTCTTTTTCAGCAAGTTGAAGCTACGTGTCTCACATCAGAAATTGATGAGGATGTTGCGAATTTTTTCTTGCAATCATAAGTAGAATGAACAGCATGGACCCTGATCTGTCAGTGTATTATGCAATAGCATGGACCCTGATCTGTCAGTGTATTATGCAACAGCGTGGACCCTGATCTGTCAATGTATTATGCAACAGCATGGACCCTGAACTGTCAGTATATTATGCAACAGCAAATTTGGGTCTGTGCTGATCACAGTTGGAAATGGGTTATTTATGGATAGATGTGATAGCATTTAAAATGGAAGTATGGTACAGAAGACAGAAATTAGACTTCAGCTCTTACTAACTCATGAAACAGTCTGACAACCAAAATTCTGTGTTGAAGAGAATAAGATTGATGTATATTTTTAACTTAAGCAAAACAAATAATTGAAATCACAAAGAGTAATATACAGCTTTTCAGATGCCCCAAAAAGAAGAAGTTTTATTAAGCCACAAAAATGAACAGTTGTACAGTATTCTGCAAAAAGAATATTTTAATCACGTCTTATCTTTATGGCTTCCACTGGTACTGCTAGATTATTTTTATATCTGTAACCAGTCAATTCACCTTGTATACTCGGAAAGTCAGATACAGCGAGTTCTCAGATTTTGACTGCCTTTCACTGATTTTCACAGTGCCAGTGATCCAGATCATGAGATAGTTTTTACAGAGTTCCCCAAACTTAAAACTGCTAAGTGAGTATGGTTTGGTGAATGCTACAACATTTACAAGAAATCTTCTTGCATGCTTTGATATAGACTGCCCTGTGACAGATTGATAATGCTTTCCATCATAAGGATGTACCAGCAGCTTTCTTTATCTGGTCATCCTTGTTTCTTGATAGTTCTATTAAAAAGAAGGCATTGGGGGCTGATTCTTCACTGTTTGAATTTTGTTTTTCATTCCATTTGAGTCATTTTTGAAAATTGCCTTTTTGGATATAGGAATAAAAAGTCTTCGTGCAAGACTCTTGATATAGATTCAGATTCTTCATTTACTCTTATAATTTATTTTAATTTACAGGATTATTGAGTACAACACAACATTTATTGTGTATATGAAGAAGTATGTAAACAATTATTCAATACTGAACCATGAATTCACTTAAGTTGCTTTATAAACTTCTAATTGAGGATGGGACCAGATAACGTTAACTTGCTTTCTCAGTTTAAAACAAAATACACATATTTTGCTAAATGACAGAGAAGTTTCTTGAGTACAATTCACATTTTATTATAGATGTATGTTTCCAATAATATCTGTCAATGAGCAATTTTCTCAACAAATAAAACTTGTTATCAACCAATAAAAAGTGCTATTTATCCTCAATCTCATTTTGATCACACAATAAACATAACCTAAGGTTTCAATACTCTCAAATGTATCGGTCTCAACCCTCAGTGAGTGAGCTGAGACCCTTCATTTTGTCTCAACCCACAGTGTGTGAGCTTAGACCCTTCATTTTGTCAGTGCTATTCTATGTTTTACATTCATCAAAGACCCATGGTAATCTTTATAACAAATTTTTTTTTTTAAATAGTTTTCCAAAAAATATATTTTACAGAAATATGACTTGTAACTTTGTAAGAAGGTTTCAAAAAGAAAAATTTTACTAAATTTCCCCATAAAATCATCCTCATCAAAATCTAAAAGTGTCATCCAGGATTTTAATGCTCCTATCATTAAATTTAATGTTCATGTTTGTGTTAGTTGTAACATTTTTGTATTGCTTGGAATAAAATGATGACCATCTATGATGAGACTTAAGGGTGTAAAGTTCCTTTGCTTTTGATGAGTATTGATTTAAAATGAGGAACATGGCCTATATTTCTCCTCAGTACTAAAATCCTATTGCAGTAAATTTGTCATTCAGTCCATTGAGCCTGAGTTTTTGGAACTGATCTAGAGGGTTTTTCATAATTTTCTTAGAGTGATTTTGTTGACAAATAGCATGAGTGCATACAGAGAAAGAGAGAAAGAAGTGTTTGATAGTTGGATGATTCCACATGTTGCTAAGTACCAGAAATAATAACTGAAAATATGCACATAAAAATACATCTTTGGTGGTATTTCAGAAGTTTTTTTTTACTTTGCTCCTTAAAGTCAAATCAAGAACTCATCTTATCTTCCTTCCCTTTAGATTATTAGCAGATGCATTAGAAGCTACGGATGCTCCAAATATTTCGTAATTATTTATCTCTGTCATAGTATATCCAAAAAGAAATGGACCTTTATTTTCAAACTTTAGCTTCTTTCAAAGATTCAAAGAGATTCCCTTTTAAATTTTGCAGCCTATATATATATATATATATAATTGATATATTGCATACTTCTACCTCTTTATATGGAGGTATATATATATATAATATATGGATAGTATGTATGCTGTATCTTTGATATACCATAAGTTGTATAAATTTTTCATTAAAAGGAAACCAGGCTTACCACTTGTGGTGCTCTTGTTTATTGCACACACAAACCTATAGTAATTACCTCACACAATCCACTCTCATGTGCCACATGTGGTGCTCTTGTTGTTTATTGACAGTGATTGAGTTAATACATTATATGTATGTATGTATGTATGTATGTATGTATGTCTGTATGTCAATGAATGAATCTCTCTCTCGCTTTCTTCACACACTTATGGCACCAGTGAATTATACCAAAACAAAGTTTAATGTGAATCATGCTATTCCCCAACAGAATAACTCTGAGTAAATTTTATAATGACCTTCAAGATTAATTTTGGAATTAGGATCACTTAGATTGAACTACAAATTTATTGCCATTGGGTTTTAACAATGAGGTGATTTAGGTAATGTTACTCATTTTTGGTGTTGTAATAGCTTGCAATCCCATTGGTACAGTGAACTTAACTCACTTTTATGAAATGTTTCTCCTTGTGCTGTGCGGAGTGCAAGAAGCTCACAAATCAAGGCAAATTCATTATCTTAGAATGGAGACTTATGGTCCATGTGACGTAGTGATGACTTAGGTTACCCCCCCCTTGGTAAAATGGTCCTTTACCATAACATAGTTTACTGCATTTCTGTATGTAACTAATACCTATGTCTGACCAAAAGAATACAGATAAATGTTGGTAAAATTCCTCATTATAAGAAACACATCAGTATTACAAATGATTCATAATGTCCAGATATTGTTTGTTTTAACAAGGCACTGATATTTAACTTATTGGATAAACTATAAAAAAGGATTTGGAAAAAAATGTATTAATGGCTTGAATGAACGAGAGGCAATTTTGTTCACATTCCTAGTGAATCTTACTCATTTGAAACTGAAAATGGTTTTCTTGCGAATGAGAATTTTTTTCTAATTACACTGTCCATAATGAACAGGTTCTCTTTATATGGAGGTATCTGCTCAGGCAGGTTTCACTATAATCATGCTTTTTCTCAACTCTGTTCACAAAAATTCAAATAGCGATGTATACAGCACTGGGGAATCATAATATTTTTGCCTGAATAAAAACTTCACTTTCATGCACAGAGGTTTCAGCAATTCTACAAGTGCAGATGATGGGTACATGGTCTTTTGATCCTTCTTCTCACTACATCAGGCAGTGATTAAAAGGAAACATCAACAAATTAACTATGCACAGAGGTGACTTTACCATTGTTTGTTGAGTAAAAGTTACATTGTACCTAGGCCAGTACTTGTGTTCAATACAGTAAAACTTCTCCAAACCAGCCCCTCTGTAACCAGGCCAATACAGTAAAGCTTCCCCAAACTGGCCACTCTGTAACCAAGCCAATACAGTAAAATGTCTCCAAATGAGCCCTGCTATAGCCAGGCCAATAGAATAAAACTTTCCCAAACCAGCCCCTCTGTAGCTAGGCCAGGCCTAGTAGCCACAAAACTGCAAGAGAGGTTAGAGTCACAAAATTTGTTGCATTAACCAATTGTTTGTCTCTATACATACATGCAAATTTTGAACAAGATTAAGCAACTCTAAGTTCAGTTTAATTTTGGACTTTTGATTGTGATTTTGTGGGATTAATGCCATTTTTCAGTGCATGATAGGCTATACATAGCGGCCAGTATATTTGGTGGAGGAAGAACCTGGTAAGAACCACCGACCCAAGGGAAGCCTCAGGAAAGCTTTCTCACACACACATGTTGGTCGAGCCGAGACTCAAACTTGCGCTGACAGAGGTGAGATGTGTGAGTGATCTCTAAAGACAAGTGCCTTAAACCACCTGGACACCCAGGGTCCGCTTGGACTTTTGAGTCTGAGTTTAAATTTTTTGGCACAGACATTTACATGACTACAGGGCCTAGAGATCATAAAACTCTTGAGCTTAACTTTAAGCTTCAGATTTTGTTTCAACCAGTCATAAATGATAATACTTTGGCTGATCAAGGAAACCCAATCTCAGACTCGTGTACATATTTTTATAACGTATAAAATATTTTAGTTCCAAAAATGCTTTTCTTATTCCAGTCGAACCTCCACATACTGGCCACCTAAACAAAAAAGTCATCATTTATGGTCCAAACAGTGTCTGGTCTAGGGAAGTTTCATTCTATAAAGCTTGGAAGCAGAAGCAAAAAAAAAGAATGGAATCACACTTTCAAGGATAAGGATGATTAAAAACAGTTTTGTTTTGATAGGAAAAAAGAGAACATGCTATTGGGTCAGATATTAGACAATTAAGGATTGACAACACTCTAATGGTAAATCTCACAAGACTAAGCTATTGTAGAAATATGTAGTTTACTTGACTCTCAGATTTGTGATATTGCTATCATTGCATTTAACTAATTTTCAAGAAAAGCAAATTTCTCAGTCATGGAGAGGCTTGTATATTTGATAAAAACTTTGAAAACAAAATAAGCAGAGTCAAAAGATAAAGGAAAAAAGCTGATACATTAATCAGTCATTGGATTTATCAATATGTTTAGTATCATTGTCAAAATATTTATTATCAGTGTTATAGGCCTACAGGACCTTGACCGACACAAACAACAGTTACAATACAACATTCGATGACAAGCAAGTTTATACTTGTTACAGATTTATTGAATATTACAAGTAAATTGAAAGTACTATCAAGAAAATGAGATATCAATAAAAATTACAGATTGAACATTGATACCGAAGACTTACACATACACAAACACACACACACACAACCCATACATACAATTACAAAACATACTAGGTAAGTTTTTCACATAATTCACCTTTCTTTAGTAAACTGTATTTAATCTTTTACCTGAGAGTATCCTGAGACATTTGTAATCAGTGCAAATTAAACCAGAGGCTTCTTGAAATTTTACCAGACTGATAAAAAAAAACAAGGGAAATGTTCAACACTTGTTGTCAAAAAGAGAGCACTCTATATCACATCTAGTGTTAGTGTCACATACATGTTTAATTGGAGACTTAGATTTAAATAGTTGCTTCATTCACTCTAATTTCTAATCATCTTGTGATGCTTTGATGTGCTACAAACACTAATCCTAGATGGTCAGATGATAGTGTGTGTTAGTCAGTGTACATAGCTTACATACAGTACTCCCTCATTATAACACTGTCCATGGTAACCATAGGTAAATCATCTTATAATGAAGTACATTATGCATATAATTCTACTAGCACTTAATGAAATGGCATCCATGACCATAATAACCTTATAACATGAACTGTGTTATAATGAAAGGCCTTATAGTGAGGTAGTGTTGTATCTTTCACCTTGGTATGCAAAATGAATCAATTTTCTGCATGATATAAAGAATTTGTCTGAATTGTACAAACATATAATATATGAATATAAGTAGAAGTACTAGTTCTGAGAGCATGTATGTAATACTCCGATTCATAACCAGGAATACATGTATATATAGATTGTGAACCTATTGGGTACCGTATTTACTGGTGTATAATGTAAACCTGTTTATATTGAACTTGTGTACCATATTTACTGGTGTATAATACACACCTTAGTGTTGAAACAAAATGGACACAAATAGTAGTTATAACTGACACATTCCCCTGTTCCCTGTTTATGTAAAGACTCCTCCTGAAAGTACCCTATGGTCAAGCACTCTCTATTTTTATATAGTACTCCCTCATTATAATACTGTCCATAGGAGCCACAGAGTAGACTGCCTTACAGTGAGACTGCCTTATAATGAAGTATATGATGCATATAATTGCACTACTACATAATGAAATAGGAACCATGAACATACCCATCTTATAACAGGAATGGTGTTATAATGAAGGGCCATATAGTGAGGGAGTGCTGTACTCATACTAGTACCCTATGGCCAGTACCCTCAATTTATATACTACTTATGCTACACTTTGCTTTGATAGCAACATAAAAAACATTGAATACAGACAATTCTTAGTAACCAAAGGCACCTATACGCAACTTGCTTGACCTGTACCAAGTTTGGTTGAAATACCTTGAATGATTTGAGAGTGATGCTCTGGAAACAAAAATATTTACAAACAGACTAACAGATGGATTACAGACAAACAGCTTATAGACAGACACATGGACATAATGGTAGCTATGTCCATTTGTATTCAGGGTTTGTACAAAGTCTGGAAAGTCTGGAGAAAGTATGGGAAAAAAAGAATGCTTTTTCCAGACCTGGAAAAAGTATGGAAAATAAAGATTTTGCCCTAAAGGTCTGGAAAAAGTATGGAATTTTGGGTTGCTGTGTTCATGTGTTGTACTGATGTTTATCTTTGTGTGGGTTGGATGTGGCATCGGCTGCTGCATACTGGTTCAGTTTGGTTGGTGGGACACTCATGATTGGTGGATACTAATTTAGATCATATGGATACCACATGTTCATTTATAGTGACACAGACTTTGAATACATGTGCTAGAGGGGTCTGGAAAAAATTGCAAACCAGTCTGGAAAAAGATGGAAAAGGTCTGGAATCTTTTTTACCAACAGCTGTATGAACCCTGTGTATTACATACCAGTGGGATAAAAATTATATGTGGCAATATGATTGGAAAAAGTTCTGCAACTTGCTAGTTCCACACAATGTAGGCAAGAGGAATATACACTCAACTGTTGCCAGCATAGACCCAGATCTGCAGTTGTATACAGACCCAGCATGATGTTACAGACCTGCAATTACATATAGACCTAGCATGATGTTACAGACCTGCAGTTACATACAGACCCAGCATGATGTTACAGACTTGCAGTTACATACAGACCCAGCATGATATTACAAACCTGCAGTTACATACAGACCAGCATGATGTTACAGACTTGGGTTACATACAGACCCAGAATGGTGTTACAGACCTGCAGTTACATGCAGACCTGGTATGATGTTACATACAGACCCAGCATGATATTACAGACTTGAAGTTACATACAGACCCAGCATGATGTTACAGACTTGGGTTGCATACAGACCCAGCACGGTGTTACAGACCTGCAGTTACATGCAGACCTGGTATGATGTTACATACAGACCCATCATGATGTTACAGACTTGCAGTTATATACAAACCCAGCATGATGTTATATACCTGCAGTTACATACAGACCCCACATGATGTTAGCAGACTAGCATTGTACAGACCTGTAGTAACGTATAGACCCAGCATGATGTTACAAACCTGCAGTTACATACAAACCCAACATGGTGTTACAGATCTGCAGTTACATGCAGACCAGCATGGTGTTACAGACCTGCAGTTACATACAAACCCAACATGGTGTTACAAATCTGCAGTTACATGCAGACCCAGCATGGTGTTACAGAGATGCAGTTACATGCAGACCCAGTATGATGTTAGCAGTTTAGGTGCACATTATACATTGGCAGATATGGTATAGCGAGTTTCTTCTCACCAAAATAAATAAAGTATCGATTACAGTTTGGTATTATTATATCCTCTATGTAATTTTTTCTCTGTCAGCAAATTCTGATGGTAACAGGTTTTATAAACCTTTCAGGGTTTTTATAAACAGGTTTTATTACTTTTTTACCTTCTTTAAAACTACAGTGGTCCCTCATTACAACAGTGGCCAGGGTAACCAAAAAGTATAATAAGCAAGGCCACCTTATACTGAGCTAGGTTCCATGTCAAAACTATTTATCCCAAAAATGAGATTTGTTACTATACCTTTGTTATATGAGTGGTCACACTATACTGAGGTGCTTTATAGTGAGGGATCACTGTATATACTGTATGATGAAATGACTTGTATCAGTATTATGCATGAACCATTAACCAGAATAGTTTGCATTTTTAGTTTTAAGCATGTTATTTTGTAATGAAATTATTTGAACCATTAGTTGACATTGAACAACTTTTTTTAAATGATTTTTAGCTCATTTGGCAACAAGGCCAAGTGAGCTTTTGGTATGGCCCTGCTGGACCAGTTTTAATCAGCCTTGTTGGAAATCTTCTTCAGGACATGATCTACCAAAATCATGTTTTGGGTGACTCTCCTAGCATTGGTGTGTCTTCCAGAGCAAACAAAATAGGAAAAATATTTTAGATTTGTTCTCCAGAGTGCTTTGGCCGATTTTTATCAAATTTGGTAAGAATGTTTATTAGCACGCTCTAACAAAATTTTGTGGGGGGTGGCTAGCAACAGTGTGGTTTTCTTAGTAACCATTTGGAAAACCTGTTGTCAACTTCTTGAACCAATGAGCCAATTTCAGTCAAACAGTGTAGGAGTCTTTCTTAGACATACTTTACTAAACTTTTGGCTGAGGTGGCTTGCACATGAATTTACTGGGAACATTCTGGTATCAAGGCCTTTTCAGATTTGTTCAGTTGATGCCGATCTGTCATCCAATATGGCTACCATTACTAAAAATAGAAGAACCTTTAAACAACTTCTCAAAAACTGCTCAACAAACATTGACCAAATTTTGCTGAAGGCATGCTGGCATGGAGGACTTCAGATTTGTTCAGATGATTCCAATCTTTCATCAGATATGGCTGCCATTACTAAAAATAGAAAAACATTTATACAACCTCTTCTGTTAAAGAACTCAACAGAATTTGACCAAATTTGAAATAAGCATTTTAGATTCCACTTATTTGTACAAACTATGCTGATCCACTGTCAAATATGGCTCTCAATAATACAAATAGAACAACCTTTAAATGACTTCTCAAAAACTGCTGAGCAGAATTTACCTAATTCGACAGAAAACATCTTGGCATGAAAGGCTTTTACTTTTGTACAAATGATGCTGATTCACCATAAAATATGATACCCAATGTAAAAAATGGAAAAAAAATTTAAATTACTTTTTTTCAAACATCACTCAACAGAAATTAATCAATTTCACAGCAAGCATCCTGGTATAAAGGGCTTTCAAGTTTGTGCAAATGATGCTGATATGCCGTCAAATGTGACTGCCAATGATAAAGTTGAAAAGAAACTTGAAAGACTTTTCAAAAACTGATGAACAGAAATGGATCAATTTCACAGAAAGCATCCTGGTATAAAGAGCTTTTAGGTTTAGTTTGGTTTGGTTTTGTGGGTTTAACGCCATTTTCAGCACATGATAAGCTATACATGGCAGCCAGTATATTTGGTAGAGGAAGAACTCGGAGTGGAAAGCCCTGGGAAGAACCACCAACCCATGGGAAGCTACTGGCAAACATTCTCACATACCCACATTGGCCAAGCCAAGACACAAACCCATGCAGACAGAGGTGAGATGTCAGTTATCTGTAAAGGCGAGCACCTTAGACCACTCGGCCACCCGGGCCCCCTGCTTTCAGGTTTGTACAAATGATGCTGATCTTCCATCAAATGCGGCTGCCAATAATAAAATAGAAATAAAAACTTTACATGACTTTTCAAAAACTGTTTAACAGAATTGCAGCAGATTTGACAAAAGGATTATGGCATGAAGAGCTTTCAAGCTTGTCCAAATAAGGCTTTCAGATTTGTTTAATATTTGTTCATTTCAGATATTGCCACCATTACTAAAAGTAGAAATACATTTAAATGCCATCATCTTAAAATGCTGCTCAGCAGAATTTTACCAACTTTGACAGAATGCCTTCTGACATAAAGGCCTTTCAGTATTTCACATATGATATTGATGTGCCATCAAATATGGATGAAGGTACAAAAAATATAGAAACCTTGAAAATGTTGTTTTTATTGGGGGTCAAAAAGTCAAAGGTCAAGGTCATTAACTGAAAGAACAAAAATGGGTTTTGCAGAATAGCATTTGTTCTACAGTAATTTACTTGATCAAACTTTTTGAATGGCTTGCACTAAGAGTAATAAAGAAATCTATATATTCTGGGTTTTAAGGTCAGAGGTCAATCATGATAAGTCCAATAATAAATTCATGGTTTCTGCACATTAAATATAGAACTGAGCCAAAAATAATGTTACATTTGAATGATAGATTTTGTTGAGATCATGAAAATGCAAAAAAAAAAATGGAAAAAATTAGCTAAGTTATTTGCAAGATATTTGACCACTTTGTACATGCCTTTGAAAATTGCACTTGTTCAGAAATGGCCTTCGGCAGTTTCAATAACCCAAATGGCACGTGTTGTAGTGAGCTGAACATATCAGTCCAAGGTGTCAACCATTTTGTTTACATGTAAAGCACATCAGCATGGAAAAAAGATGGGTTGTATTGAGCTGAACATTGCAGTCCAAGGTGTCAACCATTTTGTTTACATGTAAAGCACATCAGCATGGAAAAAAGATGGGTTGTATTGAGCTGAACATTGCAGTCCAAGGTGTCAACCATTTTGTTTACATGTAAAGCACATCAGCATGGAAAAAAGATGGGTTGTATTGAGCTGAACATTGCAGTCCAAGGTGTCAACCATTTTGTTTACATGTAAAGCACATCAGCATGGAAAAAAGATGGATTGTATTGAGCTGAACATTGCAGTCCAAGGTGTCAACCGTTTTGTTTACATGTAAAGCACATCAGCATGGAAAAAAGATGGGTTGTATTGAGCTGAACATTGCAGTCCAAGGTGTCAACCGTTTTGTTTACATGTAAAGCGCATCAGCATGGAAAAAAGATGGGTTGTATTGAGCTGAACATTGCAGTCCAAGGTGTCAACCGTTTTGTTTACTTGTAAAGCACATCAGCATGGAAAAAAGATGGGTTGTATTGAGCTGAACATTGCAGTCCAAGGTGTCAACCGTTTTGTTTACATGTATAGCACATCAGTATGGAAAAAAAAGATGGTTGCGGCAACAACACAAGCATCAGATACACTCGTCACTTATTTCTCAAAAAAATGAAAGGCTTTTCAGAAAGTGCAAACAGTTCATGAAATTAATGAGGAAAAGCTGGTCAGCTGTGAAGTATTCAGTGATATGTGTGCACACTTCATCTACTTGTGCAATAAAACCATCAAAAGACAACAAAAAAGTTGTTACCAAATTCCCTTCCCTCCATTTATCCATCAGAAGTTGCAGGTCTCATGCACACACCTTCACCCCACCTGGAAAAGAGATAGACCCTGGTGACATCTCCCTTGGCAAAAGGCTGTAGCCATAAGAAACCCAGAACAGCATATCAGAAGAGGGACCATATTAGGGTAAGATCTTTTTGAATATCTCATTCATGAAAGTTACCATAGAAAGTTTAGTGAAAATTACAAAATTGTTCTTTTCTCCATTGGGTTGTCATTTATCACAATAACTGGTCTCCAGAAATGGAGATAATACTACTACTGCTACTACTAATAATAATAATTATAATAATAATAATAAACACTGTATTTTATGAGGGTATCTCAGTTAGTATAATATACTATTCTCCCCAGAGGCCCTCAGGATACATTATAAAAGCACAATGTGTATATGATATGCATTTAAAAGAGTAAATTGGAGAATATGACAACTGCTCTTAAAGATAATGCTTATACAGTTTTGTTTTGAACACAGTTAGATTTGTTTCTGATCAAATGGATATGGGGAGTTCATTCCATAAAATGTCACCAGAGTAAGCAAATGATTTTTTTAAGTATTTGTTTTGGGAAATGTGTTCTGCACTGATAATTTGTAATCGATCTCAATTTAGGTCCTTGGTGTTGTTCTTCTGACTTAAAATGAAACATGCCATGCAAATATTGAGGGTAACATTCTTCACTGTGAACGATGGGCACAAGATCCTCCCAATTTCATTAATAATTCTAATTAGGATTATTATTAAAATTGAGAAGATCTCCCCTAACACATATACCCTTTCAAGGTATTTATCTCATAGAACTTTATTAATGTTGTGGAGTAAGAAACAGGACTTACTCCCTCCATTTTAGATTGGAAGTCAAGATATAGTGGGTCAGTATACTAAAAAGAAGCCTGCCTTGTTTGATAAATGAAATTTCATATATCTATGTGGAAAACAATAATGTAAAAGTATCTGGAGACAGTATTTTATAGGTTTTCATTATTAGTTGAATTTTCTTTTTTTTTATAGATAATGTGTCAGTCATTCTTAGTTTTTTCAGTTTCCTATCAGTGGTTAATGTACCTTGTATCCCCCAGTTTGATGCTGAACTGCATTTATGAAAGGAAAAGTAAGTAAAAGGTTCCTTTTTCTTCTGCATCAGTGTTCCCACAGACCTTTCAAATAAAAGGATACAAGGACTAATTTTGTGCCCCTTTGTTCTCAAAGAAAATGAAGAATTATACATTTGGGTGTACAAGACAGGATTTGGAGGTGATTTACTCTGCATTGGGGTTTATCAGGATCCATTTTGCATCTGAACTATTCCATTTTCTAAATTAGTAATTTCAGTACACTTTTTTATACAGATGCTGACAGAATTTTCCAGCAGTATGAAAATATTTGTGATAAAGAAAGAATCCTTGAGGAGAATCCTGTGCAGTGTTTTCTACGGTAAAAATGTGGAGTCTGACAAGGAGGTATATAAATGTCTTTTATAATAATAATAATAATAATAATAATAATACTGGTAATAATAATAATTAAATGACCTAATGAGGGTAGCTCACAAATTTATCTTGTCACCCTTGATGCCCTCAACTACTTTCTATCAATCTACATGCTTGTATCATGCTTGCAAAACATGTAGGAACAAAAAAAGTTATTTCTCTGAACATATCAGTTATATTTAAATAAAAAGAATGATTAGCAGGCACAAAGACAAAACAGCTGGAAACGAAACAGGAATTTTACAAAAATAAAATGACATGTTGAAATCAATCAAAATCAAGTTTTAAATATTTGAGTTATTTTTCTTTAAAACTTTCAACAGAAGTGGCTAATCTAACTGATGTGGGCAAAGAATTCCATATCCTTGTTCCAGAATATTTAAAACTACATTGAAATTGTTCAGTATTGGGTTTGGAAATTTCAGGTGGCTATGTGAGGTTGATCATAAAGCATAGGGCCCATAATTTTCATCAGATAGTTGTCTTCTATATTCAAGCATAGTACAGTTCATACATTTTTAGACAAGTACTACCTTTTGAAACTTGATTCCATCATTTATTTGAAGCCATTTCAGTTCATGGAAAAGGATACTGGATGGTGTGTCAAAATGAGCAACCAGAATTAGGCGAGCTACTCTCTTTTGTATCTCATTTATTCTCTCTAACTGACTCTTGGGGCATTTTCCACATATTATCAAACAGTAGTCAATAACTGGCAAAATATAAGTATTGTAGTCCAGTATTCCAGTTGTATGGGTAGATATTTCTTAATTCTACTTAGCAATGTTATTTTACTCAATAGAGATCAACATCGTCAGCATGTTTATCCCACATTAAATCGCTTCCAGCTATCACTCCTAAAAGCTTTTCTTCCTTAACGTTTTCCAAATTTACAAGTTTCTCAGAAATGGAATGTTTTTAGATGAGGTTTTTACCATATATTTTAATTTTGTTTCATTTGTAACCATTTTATTTTCTTATGACTATTTCTCGATATTTCATATATCAGAGTCTTGTAAAGCTTTTACAGTAATTACATCACCACCAGAAGCTGTTATAGTAGCATCATCTGCAAATAAGTCTGTGATTGTGTGTTCTGTCCATAAAGGAAGGTCATTTATGAAAATAAGAAAGAGCAATGGCCCTAAAATAGACCCCAGGGAAACATGTATAATTTTCATAGAGCAAAAATTGTACATTTCCTATAGTGACTCTTTGCATCCTGTCACGTAGATAGCATGAGATCTAGTATATTGCATTCAGTATGAGATTTATAGTATTTTAACTTAGATAAGAAAACATCAACATTTCCTATAGTGACTCTTTGCATCCTGTCACATAGATAGCATGAGATCTAGTATATAGCATAGTATGAGATTTATAGTATATTAACTTAGATAAGAAAACTTCAACATTTCCTATAGTGACTCTTTGCATCCTGTCACATAGATAGGATGAGATCTAGTATATTGCATAGTATGAGATTTATAGTATTTTAACTTAGATAATAAAACATCAGGATAGAAATAATATGCATGTTAGGTTCCCATTGTCAATTTCCTGTAGCCAACAGTATGTGAGTTTGGTTAAAGCTGTTTGCGAAAACCTGATTGTTCTTTGTGAAAGAGTGAGAATGTTTGGAAATAATCACACACTTACTTAGCAATCAGTTTCTAAAAAAATTTGGATAATGTAAAGAAAATTGAAATGGTTTTGTAGTTTCCTGGGTCCTGCCTAGTGCCATTTTTATGTATTGGGGTTACTTCGGCTTGTTTCAATTTATCTGGAAAAATACTAGAATGGATACTCTTATTAATGAGGTACCATATATACTTGCATATAAGCCAGGTCCAAATGCAAACAACATAGACCCTTCATCCATCATATTATAACATGTACTAAGAGTCATTTAGCAGGGTTTATTTCATCCATCACATTATAATGCATACTTGAAGTCATTTAGCAGGGTTTATTTCATCCATCATATTATAACACATACTAGAAGTCATTTAGCAGGGTTTATTTCATCCATCACATTATGACACTTTCTAGAAGTCATTTAGCAGGGTTTATTTCATTCTTCACATTATAATGCATACTAGAAGTCATTTATCAGGGTTTATTTCATCCAGCATATTATAACTCATACTTGAAGTCATTTATCAGGGTTCATTTCATCCATCACATTATAAAACATACTAGAAGTCATTTATCAGGGTTTATTTCATCCATCACATTATAACACGTACTAGAAGTAATTTAGCAGGGTTTATTTCATCCATCACATTATAACACATACTAGAAGGCATTTATCAGGGTTTATTTCATCCAACATATTATAACACATACTAGAAGTCATTTATCAGGGTTTATTTCATCCATCACATTATAACATGTACTAGAAGTCATTTATCAGGGTTTATTTCATCCATCACATTATAACACGTACTAGGAGTCATTTAGCAGGGTTTATTTCATCCATCACATTATAACATGTACTAGAAGTCATTTATCAGGGTTTATTTCATCCAACATATTATAACACATATTAGAAGTCATTTATCAGGGTTTATTTCATCCATCACATTATAACACATACTAGAAGTCATTTATCAGGGTTTATTTCATCCATCACATTATAACACATACTAGAAGTCATTTATCAGGCTTTATTTCATCCATCACATTATAACACATATTAGAAGTCATTTATCAGGGTTTATTTCATCCAACATATTATAACACATATTAGAAGTCATTTATCAGGGTTTATTTCATCCATCACATTATAACACATACTAGAAGTCATTTATAAGGGTTTATTCATCCATCACATTATAACACATATTAGAAGTCATTTATCAGGGTTTATTTCATCCATCACATTATAACACATACTAGAAGTCATTTATCAGGGTTTATTTCATCCATCACATTATAACACATACTAGAAGTCATTTATCAGGGTTTATTTCATCCATCACATTATAACACGTACTAGAAGTCATTTATCAGGGTTTGTTTCATCCATCACATTATAACATGTACTAGAAGTCATTTATCAGGGTTTATTTCATCCA
Organism: Margaritifera margaritifera; assembly: GCA_029931535.1. Lineage (NCBI taxonomy): Eukaryota > Metazoa > Mollusca > Bivalvia > Unionida > Margaritiferidae > Margaritifera > Margaritifera margaritifera. The sequence continues at coordinate 2,565,532 of JAQPZY010001440.1, read as the reverse complement.
TCACATTATAACACATACTAGAAGTCATTTATCAGGGTTTGTTTCATCCATCACATTATAACATGTACTAGAAGTCATTTATCAGGGTTTTTTTTCATCCATCATATTATAACACATACTAGAAGTCATTTATCAGGGTTTATTTCATCCATCACATTATAACATGTACTAAAAGTCATTTATCAGGGTTTATTTCATCCATCACATTATAACACATACTAGAAGTCATTTATCAGGGTTTATTTCATCCATCACATTATAACACATACTGGAAGTAAGTCATTTATCAGGGTTTATTTCATCCATCACATTATAACATGTACTAGAAGTCATTTATCAGGGTTTATTTCATCCATCACATTATAACATGTACTAGAAGTCATTTATCAGGGTTTATTTCATCCATCACATTATAACACATATTAGAAGTCATATAGCAGGGTTTATTTCTTCCATGTATTGTAGCATATACTCGAAGTCATTTAGCAGGGTTTATTTTATCCATAAATTACAAAAATTTAAGAATAATTGATATTGTTTTCTTTCTTAAATTGTGTTCATTTTTCTTTGCAGAGTATTTGACAGTATTACTTTACACTGCAGTAAAGATTGCTTCCACCAGAGAGAAGGTTGCAAGACCAGGGCATCAACCTCCATTGAATGTTGACTTCCCTCGTGTGGACAAACAGCCTGTACTTAGTCAACACCGGTCACGATTGAGTCAGAGACATAATCAGTAGTTTGTTTTTACCAGCAGTTTCTAGTATGAAATTGCCAGCAATTTCAAGTGAGATGAAAATTTTAAATCCTGTGTTTTCTTCATATGGAATAACAGATTTTATTTTTCACACCACACTTGCTGGTAAAGGAACTCAGATTTTCCTCCCAAGTTATTCTCAGCACCACCTAGCCAGTTGTCTGTAAGCATTGTATCTGTGTTGCCTGTAAGAAAGATATATTTATCAGTACATCTTGATCTTGATGATTATTTCAAAATGACACATAAGTGATAAAACTTATTTTTCCTAAGGTAAAAATCATTGTAATAGTATTTGTATTGCTTATCCTTATGATATTGGAGTAAGGATTCGATTTGATGACCGTTTTACAATTTTGCCATAGCACTTGACAGATTTATGATTGTAACTGTTTTAACAGGCTAAATAATTGGATATGGAAATGCAACTCTTACACCTCTTCAGTTATCTAAATAATTTCGGTATCAGTTTATCTCTGAAGTAAAATATATAAAAGTTTCTTTTGTTACAAATAACGTATGTACACTAGATTCACCCATATTGCAAAATAGTACTGAATTCAGGTGGAAAGCATGGGCTGAGTCTAGACAAAGTTCAAAATGACAAGCTCTCAGCAAAACAGCTGAAAAAATGGTGGGTCCAGAAGTTCAGGGAAGATTATTCCCAGATGTGGCCCATTATTCAGCAACCTACAAGAAGGAACTACTTTTGATTCTGCCACTGATATAATAAACATTTCAACATCAGTCATGGTGGCGAAGAATACTTACAAAAGCAAAGAAACATAAAGACTAAGCATCATTACATGATTCATCACAGAAGATTTCAGTGCCCAAGATAAAACTTATTGAGTTTCATTTAAGATAGTTTAGGAACTTTCTGCATCATTTGATTCTATGCAATTAATAATAGACATTGCCCATGTGTGCTGACTACTGTGTAAGTGGATAGAGAAATTTGAAGAGGTTTACGTCCATATGAAACCAGCGGTGTTGAATTGAATTGACTTGAGAGCCAAGCAAGTCATGAAAGATGGACTTAGGAAGTTAAGTTTAGTCAATTGGTTTACAAAGTAAGGTATAATATTGTATTCTTCAGAAATAAATTCTACAGTGTTCCCTACCCACTATATGAGAAAATAATATGCTACATAAAAATAGTAAGTTGAAGATCTCTAATAGTAAGTATTAGATATCTTCAACTTACTATTTTTTAGTAATGTCTTATTATTTTGTCATATGTAGGGAACACTGTAGAATTAATTTCTGAAGAATACAACATTATACCTTATTGGGAGAAACTTTGTTTCATGTGTACATCTATTGCTCCTGAGTGAGAAAAATAAAGTTGAAAATGTTTCTCTAGAGACAGTATTTCTCTTGTATATTAGAAAAATTAGCTGTATTTCTACTCTTACACCATCACCTCTCTCACTACAGTACTATCTTAGTGAAAGCTTTTTCATGAATCTTAACCAGTACTTGCCACTAAGACACTACTTCATTCTTTTTACTGTTTTTTTTCTGACAGGTGTAAGTTTTGGTTTTATATTCCTCTCCATATTTGTTTTACAAAAACAAAATAATGTTTTACCTGAGAAACTACTCATGTGTAGTACTCTAAATGCCCTCTTCATGTCAGAATACAATTTACAATTTACAACTATATTCAGTACTGGACAGATTAATGCATAATGGATACTGTCATTTAAAAGAGAGGCAGAGAAGAGAAAGATACACAATACTTACAAGTTTAATAGTATTTATGTATATGTTTTGGATAGTCCACTGTCATTAGTGTTTGGTGTTAACTTTTGCAACACTGATTTGCAAGGAGTCAGTTGGTTTATATGCATTAAAGGTTATTATAATCATCAGGTGAAAAAAATGTCACTAGTGTTATTAGGTTTTCATAATGCCCAACACTTACTGTTAAATCAGCAAAATTAATGGGAACGCAGTTTTATACCTTGGGAGCAAACAGAGGATTTAGTGGTGATCAAAGTTTGTGTGGTCACACTGTTTTCCTTAACACTCATTTAATCTCATGGATATTTATTATACACAAAAGAAAATGAACTCAAATTATGCACAGATATTTCTGATTTTACAGTAATATGGAGTTTAATTTTACACGAATAAATCAAGGTATTTTGGAGCTTAAATAATTTGACAGTCTGTTGGTCACACCATGATTGGTTTTGTTTTTAGATCAGTTTCAGGCACTGTGATGTGGCATCTGTGTTCTATGAAATCATTTCTTGTCTATATAATGTTAAAGTTAATAAAAAATCATGATTATAAATTTCAAGTGCAGTTAAAAAATTTATTATGTACAATATACACTCTGTTCCTAAAAATTGAATAGTTTTCCCTAACACAGCTGGTTTATTGCAGTTAAACACTGAGAAAGCTATAATAAGGTTTATAATAAAATATGAAAATATTCAGTTAAAAATGACTAAACATGCTAAAAAGGCTATTAAAGGAAGTTGGAGATCATCCAACACCAAGGTTACATGATAATATCAAATTACAAGACTAAGATAAAATGCTGTTTGAAGACAAAGAATAGGGGAGGAGTTGTTCCAAAGGTAGTAGAAAAATTACTTGATATGTGTATAAAAATCATGGGCTAAAAAGTTGAGGAAATCTGATGATATTGTTATTTATATAGGTATGCAGGCTGATGTTATTGTTATTTATATAGGTATGCAGGATGATGATATTGTTATTTATATAGGTATGCAGGCAGAACATTTTTAATTTTCTGTGAAAGTTTAGTAGTTAGAGTATTAATGACTCAACATAAAAAAAAACACAAGTAGACTATTGATTTTCCAATACATGGTCTTACATTAGTCCATAGAATTTGATCTCAGCAATAGAAATAATATAAGATATGACAGCATTAATGTTCATGATGTTTTGCTTCATTCACCACTCTGACTCTGTAGTAATTTAACCTGAAAAAATAAGTCTTGCCAATTGGTGTTTTCAAGTTGATGGTGGTGCGTCTTCAGCATCCTTATTCACATTAGATGAGCTGTTGGAATCATGGTACTGTTGACACAGGTAGGGTGTCAGGTTATGAGTGTTTTGTTTAGAAATATAATGATCAGTGCCAGAGGCAACAACTGCTGAAAATGATAATGAAAGGCCCAAGTTGCTGTAGGTGCTGTTACTCTGTAAAGCCATACTGTTGACCATAGACTGAAAATATTATCAGGAGTTCAACTCACTACATCACATCAAGCAGATGAATTTTTGACTGAAAATCCTATAATTACTTCGGCATTTTTTATCCAAGTGCTAAAATGATTCAACAATCATATTTTTAAACAATTATAACTTGTCAGCCACTGAAGATATCTATAGGCGGTTTGTTACATTGAAATTATTACAGAAAGGACTATCAGATAATTTTATGATAAAATTCCATGCTATTCTGTCTTTAAGTTTAGTTCAAGGCCACATACATTAACCAAAGGTTGAGGTCATTGAGACTTGTTGGTCAATAATCTCCCAAGTCAACTTCACCCTATTAGTGCCAGCATAGAGGGCTATTAAACACAGGGTGGGCCTATAATGTGCTGTTCACAGTACTCTTGTTAGGGCTTGTTTTTTACTATAAACTTACTTTCCTTCGACACATTAGATACTTGAGAGGCAATTGTCAAAAAGCCATGGATTTAATATGAATTGTAGCAAATACAGATTGGGGAGGTCTTACATGGGTTATAAAGGACTTTAGTAAAATCAAAAGTTGACTATGTCTCGATTATGTATGGATCAGCCCGTAAATCTTACTCTCAGATTCATGATTTGATACACAATCAGGGACTCAGACTTTGTCATGGAGCATTTAGAATTTCCCCTTCAGAAAACCTCTATGTTAAGGCAAATGAACCATCACTTTATCTCGACTGAATGAAATTGGCTCTTCAGTATTCTTCCAAACTATCCTCTAATTCATCTAACTCTGCATTTGATGTTGTCTTTAGGCTCAAATACCAAACATGTATGATCAGAAACCAAATTTCATTCCACCTTTATCCATACGAATTCACTCTCATCTTGAATCAGCAAGAATCTATCTTGCCAATACCATGAAATTCTCTGTTACAAAATCACCTCTGTGGCATTGAAATACGCAACATTTATATTTGATCTCTTGGCCTATTCAAAAAGTCAACTGTGAATCCTCTCATTTTTTCAGGGTAAATTCAGTGAAATAAGAGCCTGCTATAGTGACCGCATGTTTCAGTATACAGATGGTTCGATAGATGGTGACAAGGTTGCAGCTGCTGTTGTAAAACACCCCACAGCACCATCTCCAGCCAGTTACTGAATACAGCCTCCATCTTTATTGCATAAGTTACAGCAATACTTAAATCACTCCACTATATTGAAACTTCTCCAAAAACTAATTTAATTTTCTTTCCAAATTCACTTTACATGAAAACCTTATGAAATCTTAAATTTGACAATCCCTTAATATTCCAAATCTTACAGAAACATGATCTGCTTATTAGTCTGGATAAAGCATACTGTACTGTTGTCTATCGAGTCACATCAGTATTAAGGGTAATGAGGGAGCAAATAAAGTGACTGAAATTGCCCTGTAGTCACCCATTTCTGAATCAAAGATCCCATATAGGGATTTAAAGTATTATACCAATCGATATGTTCTATTTACTTAGCAAAATATGTGGAATAAAACTCCACTAACAAATTTTGAAACATCCAACCACCATTGGAGAGTGGTATTTTTCATATAGAACAAATCACAGAAATTACGTGATATTGTGCCATTCATGTGTTAGACACAGAGATACTTGACCCATGCGTACCTCCTGAAGTGTGAACCTCGAATGGAATACATACTGTGTGAGTGTCCACTGACAGTGGAGCACATTCTTGTAAAGTGTATTGACTTCCAAACTGCAAGACATATATTTTATGATGTCAGCTTGATCAAGCAGCTATTTGCTGATGTCCAGCAAGAACAAATCTTTGACTTTCTAAAAAGAATGCAGTTTATTTTACAAATTTTGATCCTATATTTTAAGGACTTTACCACGGTAACCTTTTTGTTTTCTTTTATTTACTTTTTATAGTACTTTAGCATCTTTTACCTTTTATAATATTTTATATTGTAAGAGAAAATATTTACTTTTATTTGGAAGGGTTTTCTTCCTGTAGATTTTAGCAACTTTTAACCTTGATAGTTTAACAACCTTTTTAAGATCTTTGCCTTTTATCTTGAAGGACTGCATTTTAATATATAATTGGAAGGGTTTATCTTCCTGAAGACTTTAGCAATTTTTAACCTGTACATTTTTACAACCTTTTGAAGATCATTGCCTTTTATCTTGAGGGACTAAGTATTTATGTTTATTTGGAAGGGTTTATCTTCCAAAAGTTTTGCAAACATTTTCCCTTTATATTTTTAGAACTAAACTTTTAATCAACACTGTATAGGTAGCATTGAGTTTGACATACAGGATACATATGTACATATTCTTCAAAGAAACCATTTGACCAGTTTCAGCTTAACTTAGTTAAGATCATCCTGAAATAAAGTCCTTTCAAGTTTGTACAAATTATGCTGATCTGCCATCAAACATAGCAGCATGCTCTAAAAATAGACAAACTTTTTTAAAAATTGACTTCTCAAAAAACACTGAACAGAATTTGGCCAAATTTGACAATGCATCCTATCATGAAGGCCTTCCAGATTTTTTACAAATAATGCCAATCTGTCTTCAAATATGTGTGCCATTACTAAAACTAAAAAAAACTTCAAACAACTTCTCAGAATGTAACCAAATTTGACAGAAAGCATTCTGATAGGAAGACTTTAAAACAGCATTTGATTTTGTATAAGTGATGCTCTTTTGCTTTCAGATGTGGCCACTGTTACTAAAAATATAAAAACATTTAGACAACTTCTCAGAAACTGCTGAACGAAATTACTAAATGACTAACCTGTTTCCCCCAAGAAATACCCCAGTTCTATTATTATCTCATTTCTTTGCTAGTATTAAACTGTTTGCCTAATTTAGCCATTTGGGGATGGAGCACTCTATGAAACTGTTTGGGATCATACTGTAAAGATGTCCTCATGCTTCTAACATGAAGAACTAACCTCTTACGGGTATTTACTGAATTGGTGTAGCTATATTCTCAAACTTTCCACACACAAAATATGTGCTTCAGCTCGAAGTCCAAAGTCTTTGATGCTCTGCAATTTTAATTAGATGGAAGTTAAAATCATAGAACTTTCACGATTTTCATAACTTTGGTTTCTCAACAAGCATACTAAATTTAAAATATGAGTGGGGGGGATAGAGAGAGATGGTGAGACTCATGGTGACTCGGTGGTTAGTGTGCAACTCAACAAACTAAGAAGATAACTGTCTTTGCTATTGTTTAACAAATTTTGGGGGGTAAATTATTAATCCAGTTCTGGTATTTATTGTAATACTGCTGTTAGAAATTTATAATTTGCTTGTTTTAAATTTTAGCATTTTCTTAAGGGTATGTATAAAACGTCATGTATAAATACTAATGTTAAGTCAGTGAAACTCAGTGTGTGACCCTTTTCCTGCATTTGAGGAGAATAATATTTTATGGAAAAGTATAACACTGGTATAATCATGACTGCATACAACATTTTGTACAAAATAGCTGTTCAGTATGCTTGAAGATTTTTCAAAACACAGTTATTTGAGGTATGAAACAATAACTTATTAATTGTACGTAGTTATTTAGTGAAATCCTCATTTTTTCATAATGTATTTTAGTAATGTCTGTGTAGGTGTGTTTACTTGTAAATGCTCATTTTCCAAGAGAGAGAAAGAGAACATGCATGAGGATGTTTTGCTTTTTATGTGAGTGATTATATTAATGCATTTTTATTATTTAGTACATTTTTATATAACAGAGGGCCTTAAGGGAGTTAAGTTGTACTTAAGTAACTGAGTTACTCTCTTAAATTATTATTATTATTATTATTATTATTATTATTATCATTATTATTATTATTATTATTATTATTATTATTATTTATAACCAGTGAGTTGCTGGCTTGAATCCTGCCCAGACCAGCTTGGGTTGGCTGCAGTGATGGGTTTTCTGGGCAAGGCACTTCGTTCCTATTGTCTTGGCACTCAATAGTCTTTAATATACTGATGTGATGTAAAAAAATAACAATAAAAATCAGATGCTAAAAGTCTTGTGCAACAAATTTGTGTCTATTAGGCCTTCTGTATTCAGTATCTATTTGCTAGTGGTGTGTGACTTGAATCGATTGATCAGTCAGTCATTAAAATATACGAGCATCCTCCAAAATGTCACATCAGTTTTGGAGACTGAAGTTGAGCTTTAGTTTCTTGCTGAAAAACGTTCATGTATATGTACCCTGGCATTGTCTCGTACCACTTTAGTTGTTGAAGCCAATGGGAATTTGAGATTTTGTCTGTGGTGAGGTAATAGTGTTCAGCTGTCAATGAGGTGTAGAAAACTGAATGTTTTCAGCAACAAAAAACTCACAAACCATAGATAGATATCCACCAACACAAGCTGGCATTGAGAATTGACCCATCAACTGAGGGTGACATCTGTCAATCAACTATTGCATAACACAGATTCCAAAAGACCAGTTTGATTGCTAGCTAGCTGTGAATTATTGCATAATCCGGTGGCTGCCTGACCAAGTAGGGCAAATAGATCATATTTAATGTATAAATGCATAGATTTCACTCTTTATAAAATTGTGCAGTTTTCATCCAATTTTTATGAAATTTTCACACTATACTTATGAATCTTGTTTCAGAAACTAGGAAATGTTTCAAAATGTACAACACTGCTTTTAAAGAAATAGATATGCAAATGAGTAAACATAGTATTCTCCGTTTTTCTGAGAGGTCTGGTATATTACAATGAAACTTTCTCTTCTCCATATATAGAGCTATAAGACTTGTTGATAAAGAACAAAACTTAAGGATCTTTTCATGCCTGTGATAATTTTAACCTGTACATAATGGATGCCTGTCCATGTGGCCTGTTGATTGTCCTTTATACACAGATTTCACTAGATGTTAAATCATGCAAGTTTCTTACCATTAAATTTTAAGAAGCTTTGGAAATGGAATTTGCACTAATATAATTGACAATAAAATGTTTGCTGAAACATAGTACAAGTATTCTATATACAACATACATATCAAGGTCATTTTATTGCAATAAGTTTATGTTGCAAATATGCCATATTAGCAAAATTCACGTAAATTATAAAATGTTATGAATTATAGTAACTTGTATATTTTTCTCTTGTACTTTCAAAAAGTTACCCAGAGGTAGAGACCCTGAAAGACACCTGGCTTTTCCAGCAGTCCCAGATTGCAAAGATCTTGACAGAATTGGGTCACGACATCTCAAGATTGAACAACCCATTGACATACAGAGCTTTCAGTTCCTTGTTAGGTGGGAAAGATGGTCAGTTATCAATTTTGTGATAAGTATATCGATTATTGGACTGGTTGTGTGATATCTCATCTGCTGCTGTTGTTGCTGCTGCTGACATCTTCTAATCTTCACCATGAGGCATCTGACTGTCTGATGTAGAAGTAACCCACCACTACTTGGTCTTTTTTCACTTAATTTTAACTACACACTCTTTCTGCTGTTGAATTTTTGTCATATTTTTGTCTCAGCTACACATCTTTTTTTAGCTGCTGTTCTGTGGCATAGCCAGTAATCTATGCAGTGGATGCAGCTTTGTCAAAGTTTTGACAAACAATTCCTGACACGTGATGTGGCCTCATCAAAATATAAGCAGCTGTGCAGTTTTATCCAAGTACTGTAGGATGCCTTTTATCTGGAAGCTGATTATCCGGATTGTTTACTTATACAGATTCCAACCATGTTCCCAAAGATTAAAATCTCCAATAGCTTAAAATCAATTATGCAGCTGACCAATCAAATACAAAACCATGGTCTTCCAACCGATCTAGATAAACAGTGTTTACCATATATTTAACGGGTTTTGATTTTTGCAGGCACAATTTGTAAAGTGATTTGTTTAGCCTTTTAATTAATGTTTTTTGGTCAGGAAAGGGACATCTTAATGTAGATAGTTCTCAATTACAACGTGTAATGCAATGAAAAAAATACAATTTTGAGCAGTCAATTCTAAAAAAATACAAATTACAGAATTCATATTTTCTAGAATTGTGATGCCCACTACTTTTTGGACTTTATACTTCTCTCACTATTTGTCAGCAACTTAATACAAAATGTCAGGGGCACCATCACACCCGTTGCAACACTCTGGCTGTGCCCATGATTTATCAGTCAGAACATAAGTAGAAATTCATAACTGTGTGGTTACTTATTAATATTCTGTTTTAACTAATCCTTTTAAGTCGTTTTTATAGTTTCACATGTAGTATAACCAGTGCTATATATTAATATCATTGGGTCATCAAGAAATGAGCAGGATTCCATAATCATTGTCTCAACCATCACATATTAATACTTGTTACTTAAAGCAGTGATCAGTTCAATCAGATCATAATTATGAATAGAGAAGAATCTCTTTTAGATAACTACAAAAGATAGGAGGTGAAGAGTTTTCTTTATTCATATAAAAATTTAAATGTTGATGATAAAAAGAATTGTTGAAAGCCAAGTTTGCAAGAATCTCTTGCTAAGTGAAAAATTTAACTGGGCAAGTAAATATTTATAACTTGCCCATGAGTCTATATTGAATGAAAATCTCTCATCTGAGCAAGTGGAAATTTTCAGATTTATCAAGTTTTGGAAAAGCATTGGACGCTAGTTTGAAGAGTCATTTGTGCTGTTCATTGTATTACATGTGGCTGATGAGAAAATTGGGTAATGTTTTATGGCACATCAACACTTAAGGGATATATTTTGCCATGGTAATTGAGGTAAAGTGCCTTGCCCATGGACACACCATGGCAGCAAACCCAATTCAATCCAGTGGCAGGATTGGAACAACCTGCACCCCATTCCCAGAAGGTCATGAGACCTCTATGCTAACCACAGAGCCACTGTGGCTCTAAGTAAATTTTTGGAACTTGGTACTAAAAATTATGAAAGCAAATACTGTGTCAGTGAGTTTTCAGTCCTGGCTGAGATATTTCATCACACATGTTGATATCAGTCCTGGCTGAGATATTTCATCACACATGTTGATATCAGTCCTGGCTGAGATATTTCATCACACATGTTGATATCAGTCTTGGCTGAGATATTTCATCAAACATGTTGATATCAGCTTTGATAGCAAGCACAAACAAAAATTATTTCTTAATTTAAAGTGGAGAGTTCCCAAACATAACTCATCCACTAAGAACATTAGAAGGTCAGGATGGATAAACCTGTCATCTTCAAATAAATGGAGAATGTCACATCAGAGCATATTTCATATAAAATGTATGAGTCAAATAACTTACATATTTTATAAGCCACGGGTAATAATTTTAATGAAATTTATTAAATGAATTGAATAACTTGGACCTTTTATAAGCTTTCAGTAATAATTTATTTATTAAATTTCATATGAAATTAAGATTATGTTTATCTTATGGCTATATTTGCTATTGTTTTACCCAAAATCTTCTGAAAATGTTTAATTGTCAGAGTTCACTATTTGACAAGTTTGTAAATGGTGTAAACGGTGCACATTTTGTTTTATACCATACTAGCATTTCACATTTTTTATTTCTGCATTTTTTTTTATATTTTTTTTTTGCATGGTATTTGTTTATACTTGCACATGTAGTTTAATATCCTCACTTGTCACCTTCTCCAACACTGTTTTGTTTAGAAATACTAATGATATATACATGTATCAAGAAATATCAGTAAAAGGAATTCTGAATGTCAGAATAAAGACTGAGGAAGGAAAAAGTCATCTTTTCTTAATACTGAATAGTCATCTGCTGCCTTTTCATGATCTGAAAACAAGTAGTAACTAAGATAGTACCCTATTCTACATGGCCTAGCTTGCTAATTGGAAATTATGACTTGTGAACGATAGTTAATACATCAAACAGGTCTGTCAACGAGTCGATTAAGTGATGGTGAATGTCATTCCCATTGGAAGGTGTGATATGGCACATGTTTTGGATGTTCAAAGTTCACACCTTGCTTCTTTTCTCATAAATTTGTTCACAATTCCACAATAATTACCATGATTATGTTATAGCATTTGTAAAGTGATTTTTGTAGCCCGTAATTCATACTTTTTGGATAGCTCTCTAATAGGATGTGTAATGCAAGTTGATCTTGTTTTTGGGTAGTATTTTAAGCTAGGTTTATAATGTAAGTAGTGACAAGTGTGCAAAAAGATCAAAGAATAATCCATCATTTTCAAGTAATTTAAATAATACTTGCACTTTCTGGTTTGTGAACAATCATGTTACATAAATATTTGAAAGCTTTCTTTTTTGTGTGTACAGTAGGACCCCGCTATAGCACGCTTCGTTATAGCACGAATTCGGATATAACATGATCGTGGCATGGCTCCCGAAATTTCATCTGTTTTTTCATACATGAAAAAAAATTATTTTTCAAAGTACGAAAAATAACGTTTAAAAAATTAATTATCATTTGGGGAAGAGATCGTGTATGAATTCGGATATAATACGATCGTGGCGTGGCTACCGAAATTTTACAATAATTTTGCCAATTTCTTGAACTACTGCAAAGTTTTGTGCCAAAATAAACATGAGTTTGATTTAATAATTTGGCAAGCTGTATTGTATTCTTGAAGAAAAAGTGTCTTATGATTGCATCTTTCATTATATGAATAAAGATGCTGAACATTTCTATTTGTGAATGTTCATTTCAAATGTGTCAGTAGTCAATCACTGCACTTTGATCTTAGTTTATTTGTGAAAGATGTCACCTCATTTTAAAGCTGACAAGTGTTAATCTTATTATTACTGATACATGAACAATAAAGTCATTAAGTCTTCTTTGTGTTTGTCTTCAATACATTCTGTTTACAATCGTTGCTCAAACAATAGCCGACATATGTTTGCTCATTCAACTGCATACACAGCCAAGCACGAAACAATGCGGTGGTTGATAAAAGATTCGCACCTGAATTTATAAATCAATTAATTCAAGTCATTGACAATCATCAAAGTCAATCTCAAAGCTAAAAGTTGTTCAAACCATGCGGCAATGATTTATAAAACATCAAAAAATCGAAAGCCGCCAACGCGCACACGTGGCTTGGCAGTGTTGTTAGACAATCGCCACGCAATCAGTTGGCCAGTGAATAATATTGTACATTCCCTATAAAAATGACCCCATTGTTATTCTTGCTGTAGTCGTTCAAACAAATAGGTGTCAGAGTTTTAATTAGTAGTTATTTACAATGGATAACAGTACACGGAAACGTTAAGCTTTTTCTGTTAAAGAGAAGCTTGAAGCCATGGACAGGATTAAGTCCGCTGTTTCCACAAGTCAGATTTAATTCCCAAGTGATATTTCCCAAGTTATCTGCCAGTGCACATGGGCTGATAAGCCTCTGGCTTGTAAAAGTGCTCACTTTGTTTTCAAGTAGAGTTCTACAACTTCCTGTGTATATACTTTACTTTAATCCCTTAGCTTGTAAAGGCACCACACTCTTTATTTTCCCACGTGACAACCCTTTGATCAAGCCACGAGTTTGTTCAGTGCCAAGTAACAGAGGGTGGTTATTTGAACTCTCTGTGATCTTGCCGCACAATTGACACGTATCCAGTTGCATCCTTTAATAGATTTCTGACTTTATGATCAAAGTGTTACTTGCAAGAGCCCAAGCTCAGTCTCTGTATAAGCACCCGCATATGACAGTACAGCTGAGAAATCGGAGTCAGACGTGATTTATGATGACTAGACGACGACGATTTACAATGACTAGACGACAATGTAGGATTTCAGAACTTTATCAGACAATGATATTATACTTCTGTGTGCATATTTTCTATGGAATTATTATGGACTCACTCCTACCATGCCATGAGATTGGCTGGTGAGTACACGTGTTGATCCTTTAACTATTCATGCTATACAATAGACACTTACGTATAAATGTACCAATGCATGGTTCTCTGAATAAAGTAAAATATTATATGTGCAATCTCTGTTTTCACTGCATGTGTATTTATCGTTTATTATGCATTGATTTAAGATGGTAACTGTGCCAATGAAGCACGTTGTTTTGAGCCCACAATCCCCCCCCCCTTTTTTTTTTTTTTTTTTTTTTTTTTTTTGGTGCATGCATAATTTTCTTCAGCTAAATGACTTGCTTTTGTCTTGGCTGGTTATAGCACGGTTTGGGACATAGCACGATCCCGTTTTGTGGACCCCGACCATCGTGCTATAGCAGGGTCCTACTGTATGTACATGTACTAATATATTGGCCCATTTTACTGACCTACAAGCAGTCAGTTCGTTACTAACAAGCTCATCATGCCAAGAAAATTTTCTGATACTTTAGCAGTGTTGGTGATGCAAGATCAGGTTATTCTAACAGTTTGGTAAAGTTTAATTTGAATTTTTAAGGGGCATTAGTGGTCATTTCCATTCAGCCTAATAATATCTGACCGCATTTTGTCATAAATTTCAGCATACACCATTTGGAAAGCAGATGTGCCAAAGCAAAAATATAGGTGTTAGTGTAGCAGATAAGCATGTAATATACCTAAAATGTGCATTTTATCCTGCAATTGTGAAACATTGCATATTTATTATCCTTGAGTATAATTATGAATTTCCTGATGTAGGGCCATTTGATCTGTGCCACCTTGTGGCATACACTGCCACTTAGATATTTAAGAGATACAGAAAACTAACCATCCTTGGATTTTGGTCCATAATTTCCACATTTATTATATCAGAAAAACACATGATATCTCAAAATGTTTGATTTATTTCAGGAATTAGAGTGTCTTTAGGGATAGAGTAATACAATTTTCAAACAATTATCTAAGAGTAAAGTACCATGACTAAGTTGATCTGAAAAATTAATTTCAAGACAAGCTGATTCTAATGATAATGAATGGTAGAACTGGAACCAATACAAGACATACTAGTTCAATCAGTTATACAGTGTCCATCACAGACACAAAGTGCAGTACACTGGAGGGATGCTCTTATTAAATTGCATCAGTATGTATTTCAGCATCCTTTCTTGGATCCACAGTGAACTGATTCAAGGCAACTCCTTGCATCTTTGGACAAAGTAGTCTCAACCCTAACATCTCCAATCTTTAGGTCGTTAACACCATTTGAGCAACTCTGCTTTGTCCTGAAATATAGCCATTCTGGTATATGGTACACCTGATATGTTGTAAGAGAGCAGCTCCAGAAGGTAGGATCCCATCAGTGTGTCTTCCCCTCTTAGTAAACAGATGCATTTATCACTGTGCCCAAGTCACTTGAACAGAAAGACAACAAATCTCTGCAGTACAGCAAGACAGTCCTCAGGGACATCATTTTGGAGATGAAGTCAGTTGCAAAAATGATGTTGATATTTCATTCAAGGACATCTGTACATCCTACACTGTCCTCTTGTCATTACCAGCAAAATAGGACACTGTGCTACATTCTGTTAGTGCATGTAATAATGGCAACTAATTTTTCATGACCCAATGCAGGTGACTATTGGTGGGCTGGTAAAAAGTGGAATTTTCTCTCAGTCCCACATCCTACCCACAATTCATCAAGAGGCATATGATAACATGAAACAATGACCAGCATGACAATGTCCATGTCCACAGTTGTAATGATCATACACCTATGGCCTCTGTTTGCAGCATCAGCACAGTGGACAACTATATGGGTATCAACCTTCTCAGGTGTACAATGGTGAAAGCTGAGATAGTTCCTCAATAACACATTTTGGCCATCTGTTGCTACTATTTCTTTTCTCTCTGTCAGTTTTAAAAACTTAATTTGACAGAAGATGCAGTAACATTTTATCTGCCATTAATCCTCAAGAAATCTTGCCAATCTTGTGACAGTGCTACTAAAGGTAGCACTATGCACTTGTAACCATTGATGACTTCATACTTGCTTGGTGGTAAATGTCCCATATTATGTCCATCCTAATTTAATGTGTTGCATAATAAATTTCACTTTACTCTAAAAAAGCTCTTGTTGGTCCTGGCTTCAGCATCTGAGCTATAATGGCACCATCAATTGTTATTGCGGAGTTTTTCAAGACACATTGGAAGATCAGACTTTGAACCCCGCCACAGCCACCCACCGTCAGATATAGCAGGAGGGCATGCATGGTTTTCATGAGGAAAAAAAAAGTCATCTAGATTAGTTCCTCGGTTATGACACCCTGTGTATAGCCAAGAAAACAACTTAAATGTGCTCTTTGCTGACTTCAGCTTTAGCTTTGTATTTGAAAGCATTGAATGCCTTGGTCTATCTTTGAGCCGCGCTTAATTATTCTGGGTCAAAGTGTCATTGAGTTGCTTGGTTTGATCAGTGAGCCTCACCCTGACACATGTCTTGTACTGCTATAAGTCCCCAATATTTTATTTCTTAAACAGTTGTAACCACCAGATCATCAGCAATATATTAGTATTTATGGAAACTTGCATGTATTTTGAACTTGGCTTGATGACCAGGCATTTGTTCATGGTGTTGAGAGTGACCAGTTTCAAAAGTATGTGAGTTTGCGTCAGATTCATGGATTCATGGATGAGCTTATCGACTTCTGTGCTGCCTATTATCCATCTTTGAAGGGCTTGTGGGTTTTCAGTTTGGCCAATAGTTCCACCATCACCATGGACCATCTGATTGCTTTCCAGCTTCAAACTCTTTGACATATTGTGGATGTTTAACTGGCAGTTCAATTTGTGGATGAATAACCATTGGGAATAATTTGTATGGTGCTGGACAAAGAACCATGGCAAAAGTTGTAAAGGGCCTTCAACATACATTTTAAGTTAGATAACCTCAAAGATATCACAGATACTAGAATGGTCAACTCTGGTTCCAAATTCAGCGACTAGTACTTGAAGAGAGGATGATCTTTTCCTTTTCTTGGCACCAGGTATCATATCTAAGTCGGTCATCAGTGGTATTCAAATTTTGTGTGTAATCATCATAATCCTTCCACTGTGGGTAATCATCATAATCCTTCCACTGAAGGATGTAATGGGAGGCAGCTGATACCTCAATGTACATGTCCATTGACATACATGTAGATAGGAGTTAGCCTTGTTATTTGTCACAACCGTGGCAGAGTGAGAATGTCTGTTCATCCACTGTCATCGAACCTGCTTCCTTCCAGGCTGCCATTTCAAAATATAAACCTCCAAGCATAATAACATATTTCTCTTCATCATATCTTTTTGGATATGGGCACTGAATATTCTTGGCAATGGCATATAGTGGCTGGTCACATGCAAGGATTGTTATTTGATCCAGGTAAAAATTCTGCACTGCATTTCAAACAATTGTCATTGAATGCCAGAGCATTGCTGTCAAGTGAGCTGCATCATTGAACAGCAGCCATAAGGCACTTGAACACTTGGTGGGATGATCAGCTGTCTGATGCTGAACACAGTATATAGTCCAAGATGTATTCTTCCTTAGCTAGATCATGTGTACTTGCATCTCATACAAACTCTAGCCATTCATATTCATATAGGATGTATCATGTGTCTGTCATGTTTCCATTAGCAAGGATGTCTACAGTTGCAGCTGGCAGGGGTGGATATTGTGGAGTTGTGATGACCAACAAGACATGTAGAAGTCAGCCAAAGTATTTACAACCTTGAAGAAGCAAGGGTTCATATTTGCCTTGGTCAGCATAATTCCCTGTCTGTCAAAGTCAGGATACTGAAACTGGGGCATTCCAGTGCCATCAAATGAACCTGTTTCTGTTGTTAATTAGGGATTATGGTCTATATTATTGACCACCCCTGAAGTGAACACGCCTACTGTACTTGAAAATTGGTGGGAACAACACCTTTGGTCTCATTGTACTTTCACAAACAACATTAGCGAGATCTGAAGAACTCTATAATATGACATGTGAATTACAAATTCAAACAACTTGTCAGTCAGTTCACATTTTCTACCATGTGAATGCACTATGTGAATGCACCATCATGCCAGCATATAGTGATAGTGGTGTCACCAGATTTTGGCTATAATGCATCATGGTAGATGATCTAGATTGTTGATGATGTTTTTGTGTTTTATGAGTTGTGCCATTGTAAGAGTTTCTGGTTGTAAAATGGTTTTGCAGTTGGTTTCAGTATATTTGAACCCTCAAGCAATATGCTGAGCTATAAGGACTACCAGGAGAGATTTTTCCTCACAGTTTGATTCATACAGGCCCTCAAATGAAATCAGATAAATCTTTGCATACAGTCTGAGCAGCTCTCAAAATAGACATAGCTTCACTGTTACTGCTTTTAATACAGGCTTCCAACAGTACTCTTCCTACATCTGAATGGTGTATCACTAGAATGATGTGAGTTTGGAGACCTGGAATGTTTGCTAGGAGTTATTTTCTGTCTGGTTGAATGAATCCTCTCTCTCACCTGATTGCCAAGCTGCTTGAGTCAAGTACTATACATTTTGACCATATCAGATAGTTCCAATACTGGAGTGTCATTCTCACTGAATTCTTCTTTAGCATACATTCCAAGCTTTGCAGATGCTAAACTATGGTATTTTTTCATTTTTCTTTTCTTCAGGTGACTGCTGAGACTCCTTTGCCTTGACCTGGTCATACACTGACACTTAGCATTTCAAATAATATTTCATTTGAACAGCAGTTATATCATCTATTGTATCATCTGCCCAACGTTTAGGTACTAATTTGATGTCATCCAAAAGTAGAACAGCTGCTCTAACTTCTGAATTAATGCAAAAAATACTGCCTGAATGCTTTCCCAATTCATCAAAGAAACAGCATTGGGGTTTACTGGGATTTGCCTCCAGATTACCCATGCAAGAAGATTTAATATGTTGTAACATTCCTTCCTTGCCTGAATATACTTCTGGATCCATATTTTGTTTGCTTTTGGAGGCAATAAATCTTTGTTTTGTTGTACTCTACATGTCTTATGCCATTTGGTGATTCATCAAGTGCAACTCCCTCATTGAAGTCATCAAGATTGAAAGATTTTCCAGGTTTATTAAAATTGTACAAATCATCTGCAAGAGTGTTGTACTTGGAAACTCCACACCAGTATCTTTACATTTTGATCCAGCCAGAAAAACAAGGTTTTCATCACTGGGATTTTAATAAGTAATGCACAGTGACCAGTTTTGGGGATTTAAATAAGTAATGCACAGTGACCAGTTTTGGGGATTTAAATAAGTAATGCACAGTGACCAGTTTTGGGGATTTAAATAAGTAATGCACAGTGACCAGTTTTTGGGATTTTAATAAGTAATGCACAGTGACCAGTTTTTGGGATTTTAATAAGTAATGCACAGTGACCAGTTTTTGGGATTTTAATAAGTAATGCACAGTGACCAGTTTTGGGGATTTTAATAAGTAATGCACAGTGACCAGTTTTTGGGATTTTAATAAGTAATGCACAGTGACCAGTTTTGGGGATTTTAATAAGTAATGCACAGTGACCAGTTTTGGGGATTTAAATAAGTAATGCACAGTGACCAGTTTTGGGGATTTAAATAAGTAATGCACAGTGACCAGTTTTGGGGATTTAAATAAGTAATGCACAGTGACCAGTTTTGGGGATTTTAATAAGTAATGCACAGTGACCAGTTTTGGGGATTTTAATAAGTAATGCACAGTGACCAGTTTTTGGGATTTTAATAAGTAATGCACAGTGACCAGTTTTTGTAGTAGAGCAGCACATTGTGATACTGCTTGATGTCTCTGTGTTACTTTTATCACAATGTACTTGATGATTGTAATCAGAAGTACTTTATTCATCAGTATTGTATCCACACAACTATTGTTACTACAGACGATTATCCGTAGACTATTTAAGTTCTGTCAGCTTTAGAATAAAAGCATTATCCTCTTAGAATTTAGCTAGAATCTAGTTACTCCCACTGCAACACAAATGGGACAGAGATAGTACATGTATTAATTTACAATGGAGTTATGAAACAGAAGATGATTGTCCATTACTAAGTTTCAGTGAATTTCTCCCTGTAAAATTTGGTCTAGGATAAGTGACCCAGACAACCAATTTGCTATATAAAAAAATGGAAAGGGAGGGGGGGCAGAGTCAGGAAGAAATAATGGAGAATATTCTGCATGCAACAATTGTCATTTGAATTAGGTAATTGTTACCTATTATTGTTATTTTGGGTAAATTTTGAGAGATTTAAAAATATTTAATTGCAAAGTAGAAAAGAAGTGCAACATAATGGAGCAAACCCTAACAGTTGTGGCTGCATATTTTTATGTTCATTCCATTGTAATTGTAAGCATTAAAATAGGTTTTATAAAGAAAGCTAATATACCGGTAGACTGAATGACAGGAAATGTTGCCTTAATACATTAATGAATGTGGAACATCCCATAGTCTGTTCCACCCAAATACTAACTATTTTGGTAATTCGACAAGTTTATAAGATTTGTACAGCCTTTCTCAGAAAGTTAAAAAGAACAATATCCATGTAAGATAAACCATGTGGTGCAAAACTTTCAACTGTTTAGGCAAATCCATAATTCATCAAAAGTTATATGCAAGTACATTGACATTAGTTTTTATCTCGTTTCTTTCAAATTATGACATAAAAGTCCCAAATGTATTTTCTTATGATTATTATAATGGGTCATATTTGTTTGACTGTTGGAAGAATTATAATTGAATATTGCTTCATTGTAATAGACTTGCATATGCCTAACCACTAGATGGTACTGTATATCATCTTGTGCTGATCAGTTTTCACCATCTGGAGTTGTTACTGCATTTGTGAGGTATTTGTCAGGCCAGAAACTGAATGACATTGCATAACAACCGAAATGAAGTATTGTTGAAATCAAATTTCTTGTTGCAACAATATCAGTCAATTAAAAATAAAAAGAATGGCCTTCATTAGACAGTTATCTCCTGATTGGAAGGTGCTATCTCCTGATTAGAAGGTGCTACAAGAAAACCCAGTCAATATCAATGGGATTACTACTAATCCTAGCTCAAAGTAATTTTGAAATACCAAATAATGCATTTATTTCATTTTTTCATTTTTATTTTATTTCCTTTCATTACTCAGAGTACAGTTGATATTTGCTGTCCTCAGTATTTTTTTTCTTCAATTTTCATTTCCATTTCTTCTTTTTTAAACTGCACTCCATTTTAATTTTACATTACTGCATGATAATATTTACAGAGAATTTTCATCAAGAATCACTTTAAACTGTGACTTAACAGTAAAACATCCTTCGGGAGACACTTTCAGATTAATTTTGGAGAAAAAATGAAAGTTTCAAGTTAGTTACTTCCCCTAAATCTGATAAAAGATAAATACCAATTAATGAATTATTTTGAAATGTAACATTTGACCTCAATGGACAAGAAACCCTGCATTATGTACTTTGACCAAATACCGTTATATTTTCATAACTCATGTAATTTGATGAAATGTTTTGTATAGAATTGGGATTAGAAATGTTATCATCATCAGTTTACAGAAACAATCATTATAACCATCACCATCATCATCAGATAATGGTGATAATGATGATTTTGATGATTAAATTGAATTCATGTCTATAAAGTTTCAATGATTATTATAAAGTTAATGTTTACAAGAAGTATCACAAAATGAAAACAATTTTGTATTTATTCATTATTTTATTTATTGTATGTAACTAATGTAAGAATGTGATGGTTTTGTCTAGAAATATGCCATCAAGTTCCTATTAAGACCATGCTCTCTTGAAATAAAAGAAAGAAATAAAAAGGAAAGAAAAGATATATGCCTTGATTAACATTGAAAAACTTAGTTTGTATTGTCACTTAAGTTTATACAAACATATTTTATCCTAAGAAGATGTTATTATGGCAAACAATTATTTTGGTAAGGAAAACAGAACTGAAACAAAGACATATGCATACTAAAATAAAAGAGATTTGTTGGACCGAGTTCCCTGTTGGCTCTACCTATCAGATTTAGGGGAAGTAACTA
Source organism: Margaritifera margaritifera (assembly GCA_029931535.1). Lineage (NCBI taxonomy): Eukaryota > Metazoa > Mollusca > Bivalvia > Unionida > Margaritiferidae > Margaritifera > Margaritifera margaritifera. Next base: position 2,543,598 of record JAQPZY010001440.1, on the reverse strand, counting down.
ACTTCAATCCCTCATAGCCTTGTCAGATTTAAGAAAAGAAAAGAAAAATTATTGTATTATATTTTGGGGTTTTATTGATATTTTCTACTAAATTTCTTATGTATTAACAGGATTCCTTTATAAGGTGCATTTCTTTTTCCAGTAGCATTTCTTTTCATAAAGTTTTTCTTTGAGGCATGTCCCTTTTGGTAATTTTATTATCCTGTCTCTGTTAATAAAATGAAAGTAATTCTGTCATTCTTATTAATTTCCAAATTGTTCATGAACTTTATGGACAAATATAATGTCTCTTAGTATAATTGCTCACAAACACAAATAAGGCTTTAAAGTCAGTTTTCAGTTACTTATTGTGTTTGTAGGATCCATAAAAGCACAGATTTGTATTGGATATAAGAATCCTTTAAGGAATATATTGTTTTGTACCACAAATTCTATATTATATTTACTCATGTACAAAGATTTTCTCGGGTAACATTTTTAACGAGATTACAATCATATAATGAGAACGATATTCACTTGTTCATACCAGTTACACGTAATTAAACTAATGAGTTGTCCAAAATGTATAGAAGATATGTTGTCTTTTTTTCATTCCAAAAATGACATTCACCAGCAATTGACAGGTTTGTTCTTGGATTTTGATTGTAATATTAACCTGCGTTCATGATGCATCTGTACCAATGAACAGGCTAGTCCCCTAGTATTCCAAGTGCATATAAATACTGCAGCCACCAACAATTTATTTATCAATAATGTAACATGTCCTGGTTTTTTTAAAAAAGCATTGGAGATATTGTGGTACCTCCATCTGTCCATCTGTCAGTCCATTACCACATCTCCTACACCTCTGGGTGGAAATTCATAAAAGTTTGTAGCTATGAGAGGGGTGTCATTATTGGCTCCCACACTTTCGGTCCCTGGGAGGGGGTCAGAGGTTAAATATACAAAACATTTCAATTACAGTGACATTGTCAAATATTTTCTGCCAAAACTTAAGATATGTAGCCATAGCAGGAAGATGCATCATATTATGCATTATGATTCCCGAGTCACTTTCAGGTGGAAGTGGGCGGAAGGGAATATGCAGTGAAATGCATGGAGAGTGAGGATTTACAATGGCGAGCGGTTCTATTTTTATTTTATTTTTTCTCACTTTTAGGCTTTATTTTCTGTACGTAATAAATGTATATTTTATCTTGAAGATAACACTTTTAGATAAGATTAACCACCAGTTTTGTCATGCCAGTATTAGCAGAGACAGAGACAAAGTTATGGTTAAATCTGACCAAAAGGTCAACTCAATTAAGCAGTGACCTGTCTTAAACAGTATCTTCCACTGAATATATTAATAGTTCACCTGGTCATAAAGCCAAGTGGGCCTTTGTCGTTCATGCATTGGCCATCATATATTTACAATTGCTATTTACATTGACCTTCATGTATTGGCCATCATATATTTACAATTGCTATTTACATTGTCCTTCATGTATTGGCCATCATATATTTACAATTGCTATTTACATTGTCCTTCATGCATTGGCCATCATATATTTACAATTGCTATTTACATTGTCCTTCATGCATTGGCCATCATATATTTACAATTGCTATTTACATTGACCTTCATGCATTGGCCATCATATATTTACAATTGCTATTTACATTGACCTTCATGTATTGGCCATCATATATTTACAATTGCTATTTACATTGTCCTTCATGCATTGGCCATCATATATTTACAATTGCTATTTACATTGTCCTTCATGTATTGGCCATCATATATTTATAATTGCTATTTACATTGTCTTTCATGTATTGGCCATCATATATTTACAATTGCTGTTTACAGCATCTTCTTAAAACCGCTTGACCGTGTTTGCAGATAATTTTGCTGAGAGCATTCTGGCATGAAGGCCTTTCAGATTTGTTTGAATGGTGCTAATCTGTGTTTGTTTGATTGATGCCAATCTGTAGTCCAATATGCCATCTTACTAAAATATAAAAAAAACCTTTAAACTATTTCTTCTGGCTTGAAACACTTTCAGATTTGTTGATTGATACTGATCCACCATCAATATAGTCAGCATTACAGAAAATAGAACAACATTTAAATAACTTTTAGCTCAGAAAAGCTGCTGAACAGAATTTGATCAAATTTGAAAGAAAGCATCATGCCATATAAAGGCCTTTCAGTATAGGACAAATTATGCTGATATACCATTAAATATGGATAAAAATACACAAAATAGATAAACCTTGCAACGGTTGTTTTTTATAACATTTGATCAACAGCACTGAAAGAAATGTTCACAGAAACCATCCTATTGACTCAGATTTCTTGGCCATTTGCACTTGCTTTTGCATGTTAGGCAGATGTCAGGCTGGTGAGCAATCTCAGATCTCAGGCCTACTTAGGCCTCTTGTTGTAGAAATAAACCTCTATTAAGTAATCACATTTTTCAGCAATTTTTTTTCCCCACTTCATCGATGCTTAAGACATGTGTTTACACTAACTGTATTGTTTTTCTGTTGGCAATTTTAATAAACAATTTTAAGATTTTGTGTTACAGTTTTCAAAAGTTATATAATACATATCATGTTTGATATAGTGTGTTACAGTTTTTAAAAGTCATATAATACACATCATGTTTCACATAGTGTGTTAGTTTTCCAAAGTCATATAATACACATCATGTTTGACATATTGTTCCTCAGAACCCTCATTACTGATAATGTTTACACACCACAACTTATTTCATTTTTTCTTTTACATTATTATAGAGTCTGATGCTGCAAGTGGTAGTGATATTCAATCAATCTACCTGGACATGGAGAGTAAAGAAAGCTCACCTGTTGTGGCCAGGGTAAGAGTTGACATGTATATTTAACTGTGAAAGCCAAATGATGTTAGCCCCCCCAAGCCCCCAACCCCCAACAAACAACAAAACATTAAGACTCTATTACTCTTCTTGTATTACCCATAGTAACATTTTGAGATATATGTATCACTTTTTTGGATGGTGTTGACAAAGGATGCAATGTCAACATTAAGATTCTTTGTTAAAGTTAACTAGATAATTATATGCATTTCAATTAGTACCACACCATTACAACAAAAGGTCACTGTGACCTACATTTCACATTTTACTGGCTTAGGTTAAGTTTTTGCATTTAGCTCATGTCCACATTTTTGTTTTTGCATCCTGGATGCACACTGTTATGCCTAGAGTCATGAAACTTGATGAGGGGATGAAATCTTGATGAGCACACCCCCATAACAAAAGTTGGTCATTGTGACACATATTTCGTACATCAGTGACTTTACTAAAAATTTGCTTTAATTGATGCTAGAAACATTAAACTAGATAATTGTTTACATCTCTATCAAACTTGTACAAAAAGTGTCACTGTGACTCTTCTACAGGTGGTATACATTATTTTGTTATTTTGACCAGTTTTTATGTGAATTTGTCACATTTGTGGACATCGTTTATTCTGACCATATGCTCCAGCACGGTATTGTTGATGCATGTTGTTGTTTATGTTTTCACACTCACTGTGTTTTTCACTCGCTCGGTTATAAAAGGGTGTTGGTTTTGCGAATTATTAACATGTTCAAGTTGTTAATTTATTAGTTTTTCGTTATTGTCATTTCAGTTAAACAAGGACGACAAAATATCCCATATGTAAGAAGTTCAAGGCCACTGAGGACACAGATGATACATGCCTCACCTGCACAAAATGCACATCATCTGACATGCAGTCTATGCATAATCTGGTCAGAGGATATTTGGTCCACTGTCCTGTGGAAGAGCATAAAAAATGGAGTAAAGGGTCCATTCTTGCAATGAGCAGTTGGACATTTTGAGTTTCCACCCCAAGACAGAATCAGTTGCAAGTTTAGTGGGGGCATTGTATGATACCATCTGCCACCATTACATCAGCAGAAGTCAAAGTCGTCAACGCCAATGTTAGAGCTACGGATGCATCACCTTGTGTAGGAGGCGATGATGCAGTTATTAAATTTGGGAGTGTCTGCCAATTCATCACTCTCAAACCTCAGTAGATAATTTTGAACGTATGGGGGAGTGTCCCCCCATTTTTAGGCAGCCCAGTGGGCATAAGTCCCCCCGCATGTCTGAGCATTGCCTTTGGGCCTGTAAGTTCGGGCACATGGGGTTTTTACCAGCTCCTAATGATCCATTATATCATACTGAAATACCATACAATGCTGTCCCAGCTGCCATCCAGCCATCTGGTCATCCATACATCATGCCCAGTGACTGTAGATCGGTCATCTCGGCAACCCATACCACATACAGGTCTATGGGGCCATTGAACATAGAATCTTACGGGGATCTTACTGATTGATCTGCCCATCTCACCACGGTCAACACCCATACTGACCATTATACTGGCAAGCCAGCCATTCATACCGGTATGACAAATTCATCTTATGGATCCAGCTAGTCATATGTTCACGGCATACCCATTAGAGCAGTAATATGATATTTGCAGAGATTATGGAAATTCCTCTTCCATGCCATCAGGCATGTTCAGCATGGACATGGAAGCAGAGCTGGACAAAAATAACCCACACATTAAGTATGAGGATATGCCTGAAGATCTAACGTACTCAGATCTGACTATGGAGAGGACTGAGTTCAGCTTTAAAGCTGCTGTGGAAGAAATTTACCTGATTTTGATGACTTCAGAATGCCTTCCACCTCCTACTGCCACACAGGTCTATGAGGTCAAGGCTTTGGTGAACCTAGACAGGAGGAGCAGAGTCCCTCCTTCTGTCTTCCACAGTCGTCCAAAATTAAAGAAATTGCAGACCATCTGTCTAGCAAAATCTGTGATCTGAGCAATACCAGTTACTTTCTCATCTCTCTGGTACAAGACACTCAAATACCTTTCAGACTGAGCTCCTGGCCTTAGAAATTTTTTTATCAGCTATAAACATGACTGCTCCCATTTTCTATAAAGTTGATACAATATGTTAACACGCTACATTAAAACTGGTAACTAATATTGTAGCCACATCAATGATGTTGGACTTGGCCTCTTTAGCAATTTTCCGGCTTGCCAAAAACTTGGGTAACGATCATGCTAGGGAGTCAACAACTAGAATTGTGAAAGTCATTAGCAGAGTAGCACATAATACCATGGCAAATGCTTTGACTACCTCTGCTAACTTGGACCTATTGTGATGAGACACATGTCAGTGTTTGACATCACTTAATCTGCATCATGCCCAGACATTGCAGACGACACCTTTTGGGTTGCCATTGCTGTTTGGAGGTGAAATTGAGGAAGTGAGGAGACAGGCAGCTCAAGAACTGCCCCTCCAACTTGCCATTCAGCCTCAATGGTCCTATAAGCCTAATCACTCTCAACCTCAAAGGAGAGATGACTGGAGACAAAGAGACAAGGGATCATTTACTGCCCAATTACAAAACCAGTCTCAATCCCAATCAAATGTCAGGAGGCAATGACCCACTCAGTTTAGGAGGCAGCCTTATAGAGGGGCAAGAAACAGGGTTTCTCATTCCCCAAGCCTCCAAACTCTCACCATTGACTTGTCACCCCGACCAAATACAAACAGCCTACCGATGGGTGCCAGACTTCTGCATTTCAACCATCATTGGATCGCTCTATTTCTGCAAAATGAGAGGGTGATCCAAGTCTTTTTGGAGGGGCTTCAGATTTCATGTATCCAACCCCTACTTTTCCATCATCCCTGTTCATGACGGGCATACCATCAGACTTGGAAAAGTACAAAATTATGCAGCAGGAGATCTGGTCATTAATCGGCAAGTGGGCGGTGGAGATTGTTTGGAAACCGCAATCTCTGGGGTTTTATTCCTGGCTTTTCCTTGTCCAAAAGGCCAATGGCAAGCTCAAGCCGATCATCAACCTAAGCCACCTCAACCAATACATAGTTCCGCTGAAATTCAAGATGGAGATGGCATGATCGATCCAACTCTTGATCAGAAGAGTTGAATTTGCCATCAGTGTCGATCTATTTTAACATAAATAAATGCAAAAATGTATACTTCTAATGACAGGTAGCAAATCTTTTGTGTTAAAACTTAAATCCTTCTGAAAGCACATCATAATTTATCCACACATTTTTAATCCAAAGGAATAACAAGACTGTAAGATACTAAAACAATTCCTTGAAGCACAAGTGCAAATTAAACCCTATGTATATACACTACATCACAATACTAAAGCTCATTTTTCACTGATTTTCAGACAAAACCACTGAATAAATATTGTGTCAGTCAAGTCTCCAGGTACATACAGATGTTTGTCATGTAAATAATCCAAATATTTCACAATGACACAAGTCCAGCTTTCTCAAAGCCATGGAGAATTAGGACTGATCTCTCATATATTTTATCATGAGTAGCTTTCCTCCACTACAAATCAAAGGTTGCTACAGCCTGCTGACTGCATTTAGACAGCAGTTGGTCACATGTTCTGTTAAAATTTTGAATAATGACATAACCCAACTAACATGATTATCATAAAATACTGATGGTCCAACTTTATGGACAGTGGTTTGAGTAAAATATCATATAGATATGTTTTAATAACCTATTTCCTTTGTGTTGTTGACTGCATTGGCTCCATCATTTAATGTTGAGCACTTGGATGAAAACAGTGTAAAACATTGATATTGACATGTGTTTGATTTGTGCTCATACTGTCAGTAGTATTATTTTAATCATTTAAGTGACCGCCATTTGTTGTCGGCATAGTTTTGTTGTCTTCTTTATTTTTGGGTATTTGTAGCGGTTAATCCATGCAGTAAAATACCTAAAAATATGCAAACTTTGATAGAGGCAAATCCCATATTTAAGTACCCACAAAATTGTTCTGTTGTACAAAACCACAAATTTTGATACCAATCAAAAAAAATGAAACTACAATTTTAAATGTTATTAGTCTCACATTACTTTAGATTTATATTTGGTAAATTTGTCCTTTAAATAAAAAATAATAAAACATTAACCCAAAATGCTTTTTACCTGAACCACTTCAAAATTTACCATCTAAATATATGCACGCTCCTGTTTTGTAGATTCCGATACTATACATTTTCTGTCCATAAAACAGAATTAAAAAAATAAAAAAATAAAAAACAAATTCCAGATTTTCTAAATGTTGTGACCAAACCGCATTTCATTTTGTTCATGGGTAACAGTACTAGACATCATGCTCATTAAGATGTTTACTGTTTCTCCCAGTATGTTTTAGTCCCTACTGGATATAGACTAGAAAGCATTATTCATTAATGGCTGCCTTTGCATGCTTTTTTGCTAGTCATTGTTGGTTCAGATTTCAGAAGAATGCAAAATTATTTAAGTTTAAGTAATAATATAGAGTATATCTGTCATAAAACATCATGTTGTTGAGTTACAGGGTTTCACTTTGGATTTGAAAATGAAGAGTCATTGACTCTTAACCTGAAATTTCCAAGAGTCAAATTTGAAGATAGGAGTCAAAGTCTTAAACCCGAGAGTCATGAGAATGATATGGAGAAAGAAAACACACTTTTAAAAGAGTACATTTTGTCCATCATAGACCTACATCTCACAGATTCATATTTTGATAATATAATTAGGTAGTGGACCAGTCTGTACTCCTTAAAAAAATGGCACCAGATGTTAAGCAAAACAGGCTTTATTGATGTGACTCATGATGGAGAGGGATCTTTTTAAACTTCATAACATGCCACATCAGAAAAAAGACAAATCAATAGCGCTTTACAAATTTAAAAAGAAGAATATGAGGGTGTTGTAATACAGCACTCAGATTGAGCACATTGTCATGTTCATTGCAGAATTTGTGGACTTGGCTTTACGATCATTCAGCAAAAGTTAGACATATAGACTAGTTAAAGTGAGTGATGTATATAAATAATTATGTCAATATATTTTGTGTTTGTATTTTGGTTCTAATCCACATGGATTTTGCCCATTTGTGATAAGAATTGTAACCAACTGCAGATCCAGGTTAGTAGCAAAACTAAATGCACATTTTTCATACAGTTTATTGTAATTATGGCATGTAATTTATAGATTACACTTTTTATGCTCAGATTATGCTTTTTTGCCACATAGGTTACACTTATACCGCTCTAGGGGTTGGCATGTATGAATTGATTTTTAGGTCATTTCTGAAGAATATCTGTGTGATCAATGCTTTGGTTTGCTACTGGATGACAAATCATTAAGGTGGGTCATATTTTTGGTGCTACTGAACACATCAGGACTGAAAGTTGAATTCAGGGATGGCACTCTTGATATTGTGCTGGTGGACAAAACACTAAATGTGTTACTAAGTTCTAATTCAAAGGAATGAAAAGTAAAACTGTCTATGTTTTGTGTGTCACACTTGCAGCATATCCACAATACATTTGGCTTCAGCAGTATACATAATTTGCCTTTGCTGTAGTCTTGGCATGATGCTTGGTACCATATGTCACATCCATCACAACATATGGCATTATGATGGAACCATGTTACAGGGTGCTCACAGAGTCACATCTGTCACAACATATGGCATTATGATGGAACCATGTTACAGGGTGCTCACAAAAGCCACATCTGTCACAACATATGGCATTATGATTTAACCATGTTACAAGGATGCTCACAAAAGCATCATCTGTCACAACATATGGCATTATGATGGGATCATGTTACAGGGTGCTCACAAAGTCACATCCATCACAACATATGGCATTATGATGGAACCATGTTACAGGGTGCTCACAAAGTCACATCTGTCACAATATATGGCATTATGATGGAACCATGTTACAGGGTGCTCACATAGTCACATCTATCACAATTTATATCATTATGATGGAACCATGTTACAGGATGCTCTCAAAAGCCACATCTGTCACAACATATGGCATTATGATGTAACCATGTTACAGGGTACTCACAAAAGCCACATCTGTCACAATATATGGCATTATGATGGAACCATGTTACAAGGTGCTCACAAAAGCCACTATGGTATAGTGATTGAGGATCTGGATTTGTGTGAATGTCACCACTCAGTAAAAGGAATAAGGTCAAAAGCTCAAAGGCAATATCCAAGAAATCATAATAGTAAGATTTGTTTTAGCAAGCTACCACTGTAATTCTGATTTGATGTTAATCTCAGTTAAATCCATTGATGCTTGCAAATACAATCTTCTTCTGCTCTTGTTTATCTGGCAAATTTCATAGAATTAAAATTCTTCAGAGTACTGGCAACTCAATTGCTAAATAAACAAAATTTACCTAAAGCCTTTGCACTGTACATCCATTTGTGTGGGCAAGTATGTGAGAGGGACATGCAAATACATGAGAAGACTGCTACTGTAATTCACAAATTGTTTTGCAAATTTCACAAAAATTCAAAACAATGCTTTCACAGAAAAGAATAGGATGCAAGATAGTTTGGTTTGGTGTTTTATGGCAAAGCAATGCTAGTAGATTATTTAGGGCCAAGATAATTGGAGTAAAGTGCCTTGCCCAGTTACACACAATGGTAGCCGACCTGGGCTGATCAAATGGTGAGATTCAAAGACACCCTTTCAGTAATGAGTTTGGTATAGGAGCCGCAACCACAGCAGCTTCTGTCTCCATTAGTTGCCTTATACAAAATATGGTAAGGTGCAACGGGCATATTCTGCATCCATTAGCCTGCAGTGAGATGTACGCAAGATGGAGTGTATTTAGTCCATATAGAGTATATTTAGTTCGTCTTGCATTTGCAAAAATTTTATATTGCAAATCTGCTGCATTTTATCATGCACAAAATTATGCTTTACATATATCACTGGTTGTAGTGATTGTAGTTTAGATTACTGTAACACTCCCTATTCATGGAGAAAGTGCATGACCATTTATTGATTGTAGTTTAGACTACTGTAACACTTCCTAATCATAGAGTGAAGTGCACGACCAGCTATGTAGCTATTGATTGCATTTTTGACTACTGTAACACTCCCTAATCATAGAGTGAAGTACATGACCAGTTATTGATTGTAGTTTAGACTACTGGAATGTTCCCTAATCATAGAGTGAAGTGCACAACCAGCTATGTAGCTATTGATTGTATTTTTGACTACTGTAACACTCTCTAATCATAGAGTGAAGTATATGACCAGTTATTGATTGTAGTTTAGACTAGTGTAACACTCTCTAACCATAGAGTGAAGTGCATGACCAGTAATTGATTGCATTTTTGACTACTGTAACACTTCCTAATCATAGAGTGAAGTGCACACCCAGTTATTGATTGTAGTTTAGACTACTGTAACACTCTCTAATAATGGAGTGAAGTGCAAAACCAACTATGTAGCTATTGATTGCCTTTTTGAATACTGTAACACTCCCTAATCATAGAGTGAAGTGCATGACCACCTATTCATTGTAGTTTAGATTACTGTAACATTTCCTAATTTTGGAGTGAAGTGTACAACTAGCTGTTAATTGTTGTTTAGACTAGCTGTTGATTGTAGTTTAGACAACTGTAACACTCTCTAATTATGGTGGAAGTGTACAAGCAGCTGTTGATTGTAGTTTAGACTACTGTAACACTCTCTAATCATGGTGTGAAGTGTATGACCAGCTGTATATTGTAGTTTAGACTACTGTAACACTCTCTAATCATGGTGTGAACTGTACGACCAGCTATTGATTGTAGTTTAGACTACTGTAACACTCCCTAATTATGGAGTGAAGTGTACCACCAGCTGTTGATTGTAGTTCAGACTTCTGTAACACTCCCTAATTATGGAGTGAAGTGTACAACCAGCTGTTGATTGTAGTTTAGACTACTGTAACACTCCCTAATTATGGAGTGAAGTGTACAACCAGCTGTTGATTGTAGTTTAGACTACTGTAACACTCTCTAAGTATGGAGTGAAGTGTATGACCAGCTATTCATTGTAGTTTAGACTACTGTGACACTCCCTAATCATAGAGTGAAGTGCATGACCACCTATTCGTTGTAGTTTAGACTACTGTAACACTCCCTAATTTTGGAGTGAAGTGTACAACCAGCTATTGATTGTAGTTTAGACTACTGTAACATTCCCTAATTTTGGAGTGAAGTGTACAACTAGCTGTTAATTGTAGTTTAGACTACTGTAAAACTCTCTAATCATGGTGTGAAGTGTATGACCAGCTGTTGATTGTAGTTTAGACTACTGTAACACTCTCTAATCATGGTGTGAAGTGTATGACCAGCTATTGATTGTAGTTTAGACTACTGTAACACTCCCTAATTATGGAGTGAAGTGTACAACCAGCTGTTGATTGTAGTTTAGACTAACACTCTCTAATCATGGTGTGAAGTGTGTGACCAGCTGTTGATTGTAGTTTAGACTACTGTAACACTCCCTGATCATAGAGTGAAGTGTACAACCAGCTGTTGATTGTAGTTTAGACTACTGTAACACTCCGTAATCATGGTGTGAAGTGTATGACCAGCTGTTGATTGTAGTTTAGACTACTGTAAAAATCTCTAATTATGAAGTGAATTGTAATACCAACTATTGATTGTAGTTTAGACTACTGTAACACTCTCTAATCATAGAGTGAAGTGTATGACCAGCTATTGATTGTAGTTTAGACTACTGTAACACTCCGTAATCATGGTGTGAAGTGTATGACCAGCTGTTGATTGTAGTTTAGACTACTGTAACACTCTCTAATCATGGTGTGAAGTGTATGACCAGCTATTGATTGTAGTTTAGACTACTGTAACACTCCCTAATCATAGAGTGAAGTGTATGACCAGCTATTGATTGTAGTTTAGACTACTGTAACACTCCGTAATCATGGTGTGAAGTGTATGACCAGCTGTTGATTGTAGTTTAGACTACTGTAATACTCTCTAATCATTGTGTGAAGTGTATGACCAGGTATTGATTGTAGTTTAGACTACTGTAACACTCCCTAATTATGGAGTGAAGTGTACAACCAGCTATTGATTGTTGTTATATTTCATGTGATTGAAATTCAGAGTACTAAAGATGATGAAGCCCAGATGTGTAGAAAAGTGAGAATTGTGAATTTGCTTCCAAAGTTAACCTGGTTTTCTCTTTTTGATGGGTAATCACAGTTAATTACATATTCCTGAGGAACTGCACAGGATGTAATCATTGCATATTTTAGATTGATTGAAACTATGAGTAATTGTTACGTGTCTGTAAGTAAAAAAAAATTAAGTTTCATATTTTCAGGAAGTAAGTGTTTTAGCCAATATGATTTTGAATGTTATGTTCATTCCTGTACATGATGTAAAATAACCATATTGATAGTTTCTGCTCCTTAAATTTCTCCAGCAGTAATGTTTATGATGAGAATGGCAACTGAGCCATGTTAGTAGTCTTGATATCAATTTTCTTTGTTTTAGAAACGAGCAGAGGAGGTAATCACTGTGGAATCCTTGAAAAAGATGTTAGGTAAGAATTGTTACTTATTACAGCAGGTATATCAATATGACATACCACAAGGTATATCAGTGTGATATACCACCAGGTACATCAGCGTGACATAACACTAAGTATGTCAATGTTACATACCACCAGGTATATCAGTGTGACATAACACCAGGTATATCAGTGTGACATATTAAAAACTTCCCACAATAAGTCAGGATGATTGTTAATTTTGGAATCTGTAGTTTGATTGTATTTAAATTTAGTTGATATATCTTTTATGGTTGATTTTGAAAGGAATTTTTTTTTTTTTAAATTCAGTCTTTTGAGGTTCTGGGTAAAAATATTCTTAACATGTTCTCATGTTAACTGGTATGCATAGATATTCATTAGTGCAAAAACATAACATTTTTTAATATCAGAGGCTTATATTCCTCACTATACAGAAAATCTAAAAAAATACTTGTGTATAATCTGTGGACATGATTGAATGAAATGAAACCTTATGGGCTGTCTTTCTGTAAATTTTAGATATAATCTTCAATTTTATTTTTACAAAAACCAAACATTTTCCTAATTTTACTGTGTGAAGTAATTTTTAAAATATTGTTTGTACTTTGGTGTGTAAATTTATGTTCACAGTTTACTAATCCTTAAATGTTCAAGATTTAAGTTTCACCTGTATCATGATATGAGGACCATAAGGAAATACAAATGAGGTTACTGTTTCTTGCTTTGCACTGACATACATGTACCAGGAAATTCTTTCTTATTCAAGATATCATGAATGTAGAAGTAGACTTCTCTTGAAAGGCTACTCCTTGATCAAAGACAAACATGCCTGACATCAAAATATTATATGTTGACCATTTTTTCCCTTTGAGATAGGCCATTTTTTTAAGATCACCTCACTTTCATTGCAGAAAAGATAGTTTCATAAGAGGAAATTGATCACTATTATTCTACACTCCAAGATGATATCATTTTACTCCTGTTTAATTTGAAAGTAGGCTGATGTTTAAAAAAATATTTCTATTAATTTTATTCCTAGCTGAGGATAGCACACTTGAAAAAGATGAGGAAGAAAGGCGAAGGAAGGAAATTCTTCAAACATTCCAAACTGCTCCATTTGAGGAAATTGTTGCGCGTTCAGAAGCAAAGGTAACATACTTCCTTGATAACATTATTTGAAAAGATTCTTTTCAGACAAAATCAATTTTAGACATCTAATATGTGCAGTTACTTGGTAGACAGACTTTTGAGAAATTAATGGTAGATTTTTTCAAAATTTTAAAACTTTTATGAAGTGTTTACATTAATAATTCTTGGCCAGGGGCTCATTGATAACACAACAATTAATAATTCTTGGCCAGGAGCTCATTTTATAACACAGCAATTAATAATTCTTGACCAGGGACTCATTTTATAACACAGCAATTAATAATTCGTGGCCAGGGGCTCATTTTATAACATAGCAATTAATAATTCTTGCCCAGGGGCTCATTTTATAGCACAGTAATTAATAATTCTTGGCCGAGGGGCTCATTTTATGATACAGCAATTAGTAATTCTTGGTCAGGGGCTCACATAACACATCAATTAATAATTCTTGACCAGGGGCTCATTTTATAACACATCAATTATTAATTCTTGGCCAGTGGCTCATTTTATAATATAGCAATTTGTAATTCTTGGCCAGGGGCTCATTTTATAACACATCAATTAATAATTCTTGTCCAGGGGCTCATTTTATAACACATCAATTAATAATTCTTGGCCAGGGGCTCTTTTTATTATACATCAATTAATAATTCTTGGCCAGGGGCTCATTTTATAATACATCAATTAATAATTCTTGGCCAGGGGCTCATTTTATAACACAGCAGATCTGTCTTATTCAGATTCTAGTATATTTATTTATATTTTTAATTTTGGTTTACTATTTTTATTCTATAAAGAATATATTGTATATACTTTGTACTATCAAAAGAGATCATAATTTGAGATATTTTCAGCTCACACCCTCTTTCATAATGAAGTACTTGTATATCAATCTTGCAGAAAGAAAAAGAAACATCTAGACTGATTGTTGTGTCACTATCTTATGCCTTCATGTTCTGTTAAAAGCTGTTGTGGTTGTGTTTCACAGTGAACTACCTATTAAATGTATGTTAATTCAAATGCTTGGATAACCAAATGTTTTTGCAATCAGTCAAATTCTCTAAATATTTTTCTTTTGCTATTTTCAGTCCAACCATTTCCATAACAAGTTGAATGAGATCCTGGAAATGGTATCCAAACATCCGGATAGTCCTGGCAGCTTGAGGAAAACCAATAAAACAACTGTTCCAGTGTTTGATATTCAGTTCCCAGAGCTCTATGTTTACTAGTCCTTGTTTTGCTTTTTGATATTAGATGATTGACTGTTTAAAACTGAAATGCATATAGTATTAGATGATTGACTGTTTACATTTAAATGCATATAGTACCATATTTATTTGTGCAAATTGTTCACTCAGCTGAAAACAAAATGTAGACGCAGATCTGCTGTTACATAATATACTGGCAGATCGGTACCATCAGTTTAAATGAAATCATAAATTAAATAGTACTAACCCTGAAAAATAGATCCTTGTTTTTGTGTGGAAAAAAGGGTAGTAAGAATTGTAACAACACTCAAGTTTTATTTAAATATTAGTTTTGACTGAGAGATTATACTAATTTTCCTATCCAATACTTGCAGGTATCGTATGCAAACATTAATTACATTACATTATAAAAATATTTGTTGATTTAACATTGTTATAAACATCACAGAGCCAGTGTTATATAAGGAATGTAAATCAATTTATTTTTTACTCAGTCAGAACATGTCTCTATTGATACTTTTTTAGTCAGCCAAAAATTAATAACAAAATGGATTTTCAGTTTTCTAATATAACTGTTAATGTATTTTTTTTATAACAGAAAATGGAATTACTTTTTCATGTTACTCATAGTTGGGGGAAAGTTCCATTACATTAAGTAACAAATTTTGCAAGCATTCTTTTATTATGAATGGTGGAAAGAAATTCCGTTATTTTATTACACAGCACAGATTATTGGTACCATATAATTCATAAAAAATCAGGTTTATTGTATTAATATTTGCAGACTATCATATCACTATTCTATGTTATCACTAAGTATTATTCAATTTCTGGGTCAATTTGGTTCTTATATTTGCTACTGTGTACTGTAAAAGCTACCTCTTTAAATTAATACTATAATACACACAAAAGTATTAAATATTTGCTCTGATGGAACAAGTGCAATATGTACAGAGAAAATCCATGTCTCAATATATAAGCATATTTATTTATGACCTAAAGAAGATATCATGGTTATTCTTGTAATTATACACATTTTGGAGTGCAGCTTTTGTATCATATCACTGTTGCATGTTGATGCTAAGTAATATGCTTAAGCGATAAATATAGACAGTATATCTATTTATTTACTTGAATGTTTGGCAAAGCTGAGTGTAATATTAATCTATTATATAAAAAACTTTGCAGTCCCAGTACATCCATTATATATCTGTGTAACAATCGCTCTGATTGGACATCTGTAAGAAATGTTTTCTGAGTTTTCATGGGAGGTAAATCTTGGTGGAATAAATTTATAGGGAATGCCTTATATAAAAATCAATATGATGGAATGAGAATGAGATATGTGTTGTCTAGTGTAAAATGCATGCTTTTACCTTTCTATTGTCACTGTCACACAGTTTGGATAATTTCCATTCTAAACATCAAACCTCATAAACACACTAATGAACCTAGTCCAGAACACAAACAAAAATACATACATTGTCCATCTTTATGTACTGGTACCCATGGTAAAAAAGTCATGACTTATGCTTAGGACAAACAAGATATTTATGACACCCTCAGTATAGGCCATAGAACCATCTAATGTAGAAACTGAAGTGTGCTAAGATCATTCTGTCTCTCAGCATGTGCAAAAATTCTGTGTATAAAAACAGACATGCTAACTCTTATGATTTTACCACAAGGTTTACTGAAATGACCCATAAATTATGAGCTTATGGAACAATAGGATATTAATACAAAAATATGATTGTTGCAAGTAGATCCCAATATTGGTTTGTTCAGGTTTGGTCCAAATCCCGGTTTTCTGTTATACCCAGTACTTTCCCTTAGATTGTAAATATGTACTGTGTTATCTCAGATTGTAAATATATACTGTGTTCCCTTGGATTGTAAATATATACTGTGTTCCCTTGGATTGTAAATATATAGTGTGTTCCCTTGGATTGTAAATATATACTGTGTACCCTTGGATTGTAAATATGTACTGTGTTCACTTGATTGTTCTTACTTTGATTCAGTCTGTTATACTTTCTGAGGTCAAACAGGTTTTAAGTTAGACACAGATTGTCTTATATCAACACTCAGAAACTTTGAGAGCATGCACTTGACATATTGTTTTCTCAACCCTTGTATAAATTATTGGTGAGCTGTGCCCAGTTGCAGAACCGAATTAAGTGCCGACCATTTTTTGATCTCTGACTTGCTGAAGTATTTGTTTTATTGTTACACTCAATTAAAAGCAGATCATGTGAATTACGTCTTTTTTTGTATCACATCAAATAAAGGCGGTGGATTAAAAGAAAAGTTAAAAGGCATGCAAATCCTACCTGCGTAAGACCTAGCAGTCACGGTCATGTGTCAGGTCAACTCATTTCAATGTATCAATTGAACACTGTTATAAATATTATGTAAGTAAGTAATATAATTAAACTACCTTAAATTAGCCTACTCATTCACAATGTGATCAAAGATAGCAAGGCAACCAAGCGAAATGAGTACTTGGTGAATAAAAAGCTTTGTTTCCCACATATGGTTTATTATGGAGAAGCGAGTTCCAGAGTTTGTAGTGAACTTAAAATTCCTGAATTGGCACTCAGATTTCCTCAAAGATGAGAAGAAGTTTCACTATTACTTGCAATGAAATCACAGCATCAATATAGAACAAAAAAAGAAAATCAAGTTTCGACATTGACGGTTGTTTCACAAAATAAATGTCCCTTTTTTTAAAAAATAAGGAATCTAGTTTTGTTTTGAATCAAGAACAACAAAAGCAGTGACGTAATACACAATGTTTTCACATACACATGATGGTTGTTGAAACCTCTTGGAGTAATGTCAGTGATCTTTCAGACATTGGGTATCTTGAAAATAAAGGTAATTTATACAAAAAAGTGAACAAATTCTTTAGAAAAAGCTCTTTATTGACAATTATTCCCAGTGCGATTATAAAATGAGTATTCAGCCATTAAATAGTCCCATTACGCCCTCCCCGGGTTTTCTCAATGTCCAGTGGGGATGGCATCTCCTTCTTAATTTTTTTTTTAGGTGGTCCCTCAGTAATGTATGCCCTTGCTCATAGTGCAGTCTGTTTTTGGACTCCGTTGTGCGCGAGTTATTGAATGAGAGGTGTATAGAGTTTACCAATATGATATTGATGAATAAAACATGTACAGTATTATATTATGCTTTACATCTGAATTTCCTCAAATTTGACAATTGTATAAAATGGACTTATTTGGTAAAAATCATATTTGACACATTTTTGGATTTGAAAAACAAACAATATTTTTTTTAAATATATTATTATATTTTTTTCACAGTCCTAGAAATTTTTTAGATTTTTTTTCTTCTTCTCACTAATATAACAAAATGAAACTGCTAACTAATATATAGACTATAAAGTAACTATATTAACATTTTGCCTCAAATGTTGTTTTAATCTACCACTTGCCCAACCTTCATGACAGCACTATGATGGTGAATGGTTTGTCAGAACAACTGGATGAACAGTCAGATTTGACTGTCCCCATCTCATTTTGCACACAGCTTTGTATCTTTTCACTTCATTGTAAGTTATTGTGATGAAATGGTTTTGTCCAAAAATCTAAGATTGTTTTAGTATGTTAAAAAAAAAAAAATATATATATATATATATATATGAAAAAATGAATATGTCCATGTGCCGGTTCATGGATAGAAATAAATTTGTAAATTCAACAGGATATGTCTTATGTACATACGTTATTTCTTCAAAAGCTTTGGCTTCATCATCATGGATGGAGTAGCAATAACAAGATATATTTATATAGTGGAGCTTTATTTAAATTTTATCAGCAGGAGATATGTAACATCTGACAAAAGTTATTGATCCTGAACATATATAATGTTAGGGTGAAGAATAAAAAAAAAAGATATAAAATAGTTCCCAAAACATTTTGAAGTTGGAAAGCTGTTACATTGAAGATCAATAGTCGTAAAATCAGATTAAATGTTTTTCATGTAAAAGTTCAAGTTATATTATATTATAGTATGTTATGGCTAAAATTTATATATCATGTTTTACACTGCAGCATTTTTGTATCCATCTTATATAGTGAACAAGATAAAGAAATACAGCAATTTGGTCATGTATATACCCAGTAGCAGGAATCAGTTCTTTGATGTACATAATGCAGTGTACATCTTTGTGAGACAGGAAAGATGTTTATAAGAAAGCAAGGATTGTAAGGACAAACAAGTTATATTTACTGCTTTTGACTATATTACACTTGTTGATAGATTTCATTTTTCAATCCAAAACTTTTAAATTTTGAATAATTAAATTATTGATTGCATTACCTATATTTGTTGATTTCACACAGCTATTAACACAGAGCTTGTATGCGATAAAGAATATACAAGAAATTCTTTTTTTACCCTGTAAAAATATTTTTGTTGTTATACTCTTTAGTCAGCCAAAAAAATTTTATTAAAGAAAACTGTTGATGTAGTTTTTTTATACAGAGAATGGAACTGATGTTTTAGCTCTACTGGTCATAGACCAGATGATGTTATGGGATGGCCTGTTTCCATGATCCATCTGTCTGTCTATCCACTAGCACCAGTTTGTTATCACTACTTCTTCTCAACTACTTGGAGGATTTCCATGAAACTTTACACACACATTCATCACAAGGTCTTGTTTGTCCTAAATGAAAATGGCTATCACAGTGTCCATCTTGAAAATATTTATCATCCTCTTCTCAGTGGATGGTCATATCAACATGGGGTTTTACTAAAAGACTTCTTTTGATGTCTAGTTGGTTCTAAATGAAAATGGTGCTGATCTCACCTCAAGATGGCCACACTGGTGGCCATTTGGAAAATCTTGTTATTGCTACTTCTTCTGGATGGATGGTCATATAAACTGGGGGTTTTAACCAAAAGACTTCTTATGATGCCTAGTTGGTCCTAAATGAAAATAGTGCCAGTCTGACATCCAATATGGTTGCATGGCAGCTATATTTAAAATCTTATAACTGCTGCTCCTAAACAAAAGTCATATTGACATGGAGATTTCACCAGATTTCTTATGTGTCTAGTTGGTCCTGAATAAAAATGCAGATAATCTGACCTCCAATATGGCTGCTTTGGTGGCCATCTTGAAAATCTTGTTTTTTATTGGTACTTCTCCAGAATGGATGGTCATTTCAACATGTGTTTTTGCCAAATGATTTCTTATAATATCTAGTTGATCCTAAATGAAAATGGTGTCATCTTACATATGATATGGCCTCTATGATGGCCATCTTAAAAATCTTGTTATCGCAACTTCTCCTGAATGGACATCGGATTTTCACCAGAAGACTTCTTATGATGTCTAGTTGGTCTTGATTGAAAATGCTCCAGATCTTACATCCAATATGGGACTCTTATTTTTATTTTATGATTCAAGTAGCTTTAAATGTTGATGTCTTGCCAAGGGTCCTTGACTACAAATCTATGAAAATGTACCCTCTTGCTTGGTGAATTAACTGTTAATTAACAAAGAAATAGCAGTGTGGATATCAAATATTGATGACAATTGTTGATCATAAAATTTACTGCCTCAAAGAGTAATTTTGAAATTGCATATCATGGATATGCATGTACAGTGTGCATATTGCAAACACTAATTTATCAACAAGCTGAAACCTGAAATAAAAGTGTTATATGGATTGTGTTTTTGGTATTTATATATATTTAAAAGCTTCAAACTGGCATACCCTGTGAATCAAAGTTGCAAATTGGCTGATGCAGTATTGTTCCACCCACCACAACAGTTTCAAATCCGGGGAAGCATTCATGCTAACTTCTTGACTAGCCCCCATGTCTACCAGCCATTTTCCCCCAGTTACATATATCATAAGCCAAAGGTCTTGGGTTATTTATAGCCTAGATATACATGTCACTCATTTGATCTTACTCTGCCTAGTTGTTAGTAAAGAATTAGGCACTGTATCACTACCACACTAGGTGTAAGTACCACATACCAACAAAATAGATTTTAAAAAAATAGAGATAAATTTACTGCAAATAATTGCATAAACTTAAAAAATTGGGAAAGAGAGATAGGGAGGATCAGCATTTTTAGGAAAACACACTGTTTTCCATAAATTGTGATTTTGAGTTCACCTGGTCTTAAGGCCAAGTGAGCTTATGGTGTGCATCTTAAGTGTCGTGCATTGCACATCAGCTTTTATTATTTTCAACTTCAATTTTTATAAAATGTAGAGCCAATTTGGATCAGACTTGGTAAGAATGTTTCTCAGGCCATGTTCTACCAAATTTTTTTTTTTTTTTTTTTTGAGGAGCAGTAGCTTTTTTATGGCTTCTATAGCAACCAAACTGGTAAACCTATTTTAAACTTCTCCAGAATAGTTCAGCTAATTTTGATCAAACTTGGGTGGAAGGTTTCTTAGCACATGCTCTATTAAAATTATGAACAAGATACCTCCCTTAGCAATGGTTTGTCTTCAATAGCAACTGATTGGAAAACCTATTTTTGACTTCTCGCAAACAGCTTGTGTTCGGGGTCTCTAGCAACATTGTAGCTTCCATAGCAACCATATGGACAACCTATTGCAGCTTCTCAAAAATGACTCAACCAATTTCGTTCAAATTTGGTAGAAATATTTGTTTGGACATGCTGTATAAAAATTGTGTCTGGAGTGGCTCCCCTAGCAGTGGTGTGTCTTTCGTAGCAACTGGGTGTAAAACCTATTTTCAACTTCCGTAGAATGGCTGAGCCAATTTTGGTCAAACTTGGTAGGAGTATTTTTTAGGACATGTCTTATCAAAATAGTTTCAAATTTGGCTCCCATAGCAATGGTGTGGATTCCATGTGGAAAACCTAATTCAATCTTCTCCAAAACAGCTGAGCAAATTTTGAATAAACCTGGTAGGTATGTTTCTTAGCACATGCTCTATCAAAATTGTGTTCAGGGTGGCTCCACTAGCAACAGTGTGTCTTGGCAACCACATAGCAAACTTATTCTCAACTTCTCTACAACAGCTGAGCCAATCTCGATACAATTTAGTAGGAATGTTTGTTTGGACATGCTCTATCAAAATTGTGTCTGGGGTGACTTCCATAGCAATTGTGTGGCATCCATAGCAACCATATGGAAAACCTATTTTCAACTTCTCCAAAGCAACCGAGCCAATTTCGATCAAACCTCTGGTAGAAATGTTTGTTAGGACATGCTGTCAAATTTTGTCTTGGTTGACTCCACTAGCAATAGTGTGGCTTCCTTGGCAACTTGGTGTAAAACCTGGTTTTTATTTCACTAGAATAGCTGAGTCAGTTTTGATCAAACCTTAAAGGAATGTTTATTGGGACATGCTCTATCAAAATTGTGTCTGGGGTGACACTCCTAGGAACAGTGTAGCTTCCATAGAAACCATATGGAAAATCTGTTTTCAACATCTTCAGAATGGCTGAGCCAATTTTGATCAAACTTGGTTGGAATGTTTGTTACTACATGCCCTATCAAAATGGTGCAGTAGTGGCTTCCCTAGCAATGGTGTGATTTCCTTAGCAACCAGGTGAAAAACCTATTTCAGATTTTTTCTACGGAATGGCTGAGCCAATATTGATCAAAACTAGGTATAAGTGTATCTTAGGACATGCTTTATCAAATTATGTGTGACATGGCTTCCCAATCAATGGTGTGACTTCAGCAGCAAGAATGGAAAACCTATTCAGAATGGCCAAGCCAATTTTGAACAGACTTGGTATGAATGTTTCTTAAAACATGCTCTATCAAAGTTCGGTCTAGTGTGGTTCCCTAGCAACAGTGTGGCCCTCATAGCAACTGGGTGGAAAACCTACAAATGATATTTATCTCTCATCAAGCATGGCTAATACTACTTATAAATGAAAAAAATGATCATAGAGTGACTTTCTCTTCAAAACTGCCCTACCATATTAGACCAGATGTGATAGGTAGAGTTTTAGCGTGAACATGTCACATTCATACAAATTATGCCAGACATCTACCATGAGAAACCGATCATACACCGAGATATTTTGCTGTATCATGTATCAGTTGTTTTACTAAATTGCTAGAAACATTCATTCTTATCTTGCAGACAAATTTTATATGAATTAAGAGGGAACTTTTTAGCACTATATTAATTTTCATTAAATTAGGTATGGAACGAATTTTCATATTTGTGGATATTCAGATAATCAAGGTATAAGCCAAAATTGTATTACCACAGGTACATGCCAGATACTCTTAAGATGAACTGAATCAATTACATTTCTCTTTCAGTAACACTGCACCATATCACTGGTTATAATGGTTGAGATGTACACACTTTTATTCGAGTCCGTCTTCCTCACATTGCTTTTGTATATTTGTATTTACTAAATTTGTGCACACTGTATTGATTAAAATGGATATGAATTAAAACAAATATGTATGCATAAGAATTCCTCATTTTTTTATTAGCAGTAAATCAGTTTTTCTTCACACATAATTTATATAAAAAAATCCATACAAGATCCACTTTCTCAGTCGAAATCCTGTAAATGTCATCAACTGTTTAAAAATAAAACAAAGAAAACCCACAACAAATTTTGAAATAGATATGTTCATTTATACATGACAAAATATATAAATAATATTACTGCTATGTTTCTTTGTTTTTTTCTTTTTTGTTAGTCTGAGCAGACCTTGTTGAATGACATTTCAACGACCCAGTCAACCGATTAATCAAGGGTAGAATATGTCATTTGACATGGTTGTCTCATCAAATGTCATTCACAGCAGGTGTCAGAATTTATTTTTTAATGATCATAGAATCAGATGTAATTTGTGGATAACAGTTGCTCATTCTTTACATCAGTGGTTCACAAACTCTTTTTGCTGTGACCCTAAATTGGCCATGAACAGGACCTTCTGACCCTCAGGGCACTTTTCAGTATTAAAAAGCAAAAACAAGTTGTTCTGATGACCCTTCTTGACCCTACTGAGGACCCTCCATGACCCTGATTTGGGTTGCGACCCGAGGTTGGGAACTGCTACTTTACATATTTGTTAATTTAGAAAACCATGTATCTGACAATTAATTTGCTGCTAAAAATGAAGCTCACTTACTTGCACTTGCAATAGTGTACTACTATACACACATGCTCTCTCTCTCTCTCTCTCTCTCTCTCTCTCTCTCTTTCTCTCTCTCTCTCTCTCTTGCACACACACACAGCATTCAGATTGAGTTCATTGGCCCTGACAGTGCTAACACAACAATAACCAAAGTACTGCTTACCTGTCACAATTGCAACACCCTTTGCAAGTAAATGGCATTGGCCCTGACAGTGCTAACACAACAATAACCAAAGAACTGCTTACATATCACAATTGCAACACCCTTGGCAAGAAAACATGTCACAATTGCAACACCCTTGCAAGAAAACATGTCACAATTGTAACATCCTTTGCAAGAAAACATGTCACAATTGCAACACCCTTTGCAAGAAAATGGCAAACCTCCTTTGTCTGAAAAATTGAGAAATTTTACAGATGTAATAAATCAAATGAACTCTACTGATTGAGTACATATTATACCTTAGCCCAGATTTTCCCTTAAAACCAAATTACAAATTCAATTGATGACTTTGGGTATTTCCAAGTCCAGTCAGCTACCTGTATGCTGAATACCGGTAGTTCCAAAGCACCTGAGTATGTAAATCGGGTAGAAAGCTAAGTATCTGTCAATTAATGCATAAAAACATAAATATCTTAATGAATTAACTAAAGTTTACATATTTCTAACATTATTACATTAAAAAATCACTTCTTTTACTTTAATTTTATTTTTTGGATCAGGCTTTAAATTTGTTTTCATATTGGTACCATATTTTAAATGATTGAAATAGCTCAAATTAATAGAATCCTTTTAAATCTTAAAACTGACATAAATATTTGCATAAACTTCCACTATCATTAGGTTACTTAGCATTTATAAATGTATGTGAAATTCAGCTACTAATGAATGTTACAATTCAATGCGGATACAAAATTTAAAACTTATTATTCTCTCTCTCTCACCGATGCAATTTATAATGAATTTATGTTTATACTAATGTCAATTGAAGCCAAACTGTTTTTGTTTGTTTTCTTGAATAATATACTAGATATCAGATTAGAAACCATAATGCCCTGATTAATTAAGAAAATGTCAAATGACAAGTATATAGATAACCCCAAGTCCACTGGCTACATCTGCGCTATATACAGTATAAATGGGGATGATTTGAGTGGGAAACAGATGGACTAGAAAATAGTTACAATATATGTTTCACTGGCTTTGAAATTATCATGGTGGGCAGAACAATGATGCATCAGCTAATCAGCAAGCTTGATAGACAGGATATTCCAGTTTGAAGCAACATCCTACATTGGTATAATCATTGGAATGTTTGAGCTTTTATGGCCATGGGTGTATGTCTCTATGGCCACTTCTGTCTGTTCATCCATCCAGATGATTATACATTAAATCATCTAAATCTTCCATAGATTTGACACCCGTTGATGACATTTCTAAACCCGTTTTTAAAACTTTACTTGCATATTTCAGCTATATATATGGACACCTGTCCACAAAGGACAAAATTCTAACCAAGTGCTTACTTTTGAATACAAACTGAAAATTAGCCTCTAAATCATAACAGATTCAACTATGATTGACAAAAGCCCAATCACTGAACAATTTCTCAACTGATGCCAAAAAATGTTATCATCAGGTGCATGCCTGTCTCCAAGTCCTTGCCAGCCAATTGCTCCAGTTAGGCCCATAAAGGTGCTTGAGCCTTGAAGTAGATCTCAAGATCAGCTATGATTTGAATACGACACCGACAACATTTCGTAGCAATTGCAGCTAGCTGCTGTAGGGTAGTATAAATTGTTGACAGACTTGACAGTAAAGCATTATCAGTGGTCAATACCTCACCACAGCAGTGTTGTCAGCTACTGATACATGTTTGAACACTGGCCATGATGAAACGAGCTGGTTCTGGTTGTTTATGCAGCAAGCAAGGTTTCAGAGATCTTTCTTCTCTGCAGTTATCTAACATGAAGCATCATTGTTGAGTAAAAAAAAAATTAATTACAAAAGATAATCTTTTTTTTTTTGTTACATATTTCTTAAATTTTTGCCAAACAAGTAACCTCAGCTGTTTCTGTCAGTCATATCAAGATTTCTGGCCCATCAATTTGTACTATCAGATAGTATTACTTGGCATTTTTAGTGAAAAATTCCAGCTGATGTCATCATTTAGAGCAGAAATGTTTAAGAATTTTTAATTTTGGTCACCATGGTTACCAGGTCAATTAAGCAGTCAATAACATTAATAAAATTTCCATAACTACCATTTTCTGATTGATGAAACGTTTATCTTTCAAATAGTATAGGTTGTGTAATGTTCTAAAGAGGGGAGAGGTAACTTCTCAACTCGAGGCTTTTTATGGTTTGACCACTGCTCTATAGCTATACTAGCACTTGATGGTTTTAGGGCTTATACACTCTCTCAACTCTTAAGATCTCAAAACAGTAATAATTTGTCAAAAGATCTGTTTATTTTGTCATTTACTTATAATAGAGAGAGAGAGAGAGCAACTTACTATAAAACATCCACATACAAAATAAAAACAGGACAAGGACCATCAAATTATCTTTATTTCTGACAGAACAAATTCCTGAATAGACTCATCAAGAAAGATAGCATGATAAACAAGTATCACAACAAAATCTGTAAACCTTTTTGCAGAAAAGACATTGGGGAAAAAACAAACAAAGATGCAATTATGAACTACAGTGTAGGAAATTTAGTTCTATATTAATACAACAATGAAGAATAATACTTGGGTTGTGTTTTGTAGCAAAGACTCTGGTAGAATCTCACAATCTAGCCGAGTCAAAAGTGTAATAAAAAATTGTCACTTTTTTCAGTGATATAAATAATGAATGGATAAAGTACTACAGTTTGATCATGTTAATATGACCTCATTTATCAAACTATTGGTACAATTCAAGACACTTCATACAATTTTGTTTAAATCAGTTAAAGGTTTATTCTTTATTTTTTATATCTATGACATTTTTTATTAAACTTCAGAGTACTTAATTTTTAGCTAAATTCATATTTTGGAATTACTCAGTGACCAAAATCCATATTTTGGAATTACTCCATGACCAAAACATCGAACAATGCAAAATAATTCTTAGGTTACTGTGCATTTCACTGCACTAGGCTCTGCAAAATGTATGCCTAAAAAATAAGGACTCTGGTGTAACACCTTCATGCGTGCTGCAGTGATGTGTACCCACATGTATCTATGATGTTTCACCTTCATCCGTGCAATGGTGTGTACACCCATGTATTTGACTTACAATACCTTCATCCATGCAATGATGTGTTCACCCATGTATCTCTCTTACAACACCTTCATCTGCGATGTGTATCCCCTTGTATCTCTCTTACAAAAAAAAACACCTTCATCCATGCAATGTTCACAAATAACTTTCAAGTTGATGATGATGATGACATTGCCACTGGGAAGTGGTACCTTCGCTTTACCATCCACATGCATACACAATAATTACATAAGTATAAAAAGTTGTACCCTTTCATCCTCTGTTCTTAAGAACTGAACGTCACAAGCAGTATTTGAAAATTACTGAAAATTTGTATCTGGTGGAAGATAGCTTCTCACTTTATACATCAAGAAAAGAGTATGTTGCTGAGTGAGTATTTCCACTATCACTTCTATTTAGGTCATAATTGAAATCTGAAGCAGAAAAATTGGTGAAACCGATTTACAGCAAGTGGTCAATATCTGATAAATTTTAAAAGTTTTCTATACATTTCGTTGTCTTATTTTGTAATACAAGTCTTCTGAATTGTTGATATTTAGACATTAGACAGGAATAAATATAAAATTGATAAATCATATTTCAACATTAGGAACAAATACAAAGGTTATAAATGATATTTAGACATTAGAAATAAATACAAAGGTGATAAATCATATTTAGACATTAGGAATAAATACAAAGGTGATAAATCATATTTAGACATTAGGAATAAATACAAAGGTTATAATAATGTTCATATTTAAATTAATACTTCAA
The DNA here is from genome assembly GCA_029931535.1 of Margaritifera margaritifera. Classification (NCBI taxonomy): domain Eukaryota; kingdom Metazoa; phylum Mollusca; class Bivalvia; order Unionida; family Margaritiferidae; genus Margaritifera; species Margaritifera margaritifera. The sequence goes on along the minus strand of JAQPZY010001440.1, from coordinate 2,515,599 downwards.
TGAATCTGGCAATTCACTATACCTAAGTTCATTGTAAGCAGGTTCAACTATATATTGAACAAGCTACTGTGACCTATTTTTTCTCAATTCATATGAAAATCCGGTATATATTTAAGCAAACTGAACTGGTGAAATTTAGAGTTTGCCATCACAATATGTCCTTCCATGATTAAGTAGGCATTATTTAGAGATTCCGCAAAACATCCAAAAACTTAACAAATAATTCTGAAGTTTATTACAAAACTAAGCTGCGTTTGTAAGCAATAAAAAAAACCCCACAAAACTAGCATAATTTCCTGACTTGAATTATTTTATTTTAGGCAAATGTGGAATTAGAATTAGCAGAGGATGTGATTTGTAGATCATGAAAGATACAATCTTTATTTTCACTAAACTGATTGTGAACAGGTAATTAATACATGTAGACTTGGTTTTTACACTGAAGAAACAACTAAAATTGCAATGGAAGGAATGCTGAAAGTTTTCTGGAATGCTGGTCTTCAAAGCATATTATGGGAAGAAAAAAGTACATTGGTTATGTTGCAAAGGAAATAATGAAATTTTAAACAAGTTCATGGATATTACACAAGATAACAAATTACTGGACAAATATATCATGCCATGTAACCATAAAATTATAATGGTTATTAACTCTCTCCATTACCTGTATATTTTAAAACAGTCTAAGCAATATATGATGAGATTCTATTTATTGGAATTGTGCTAAAATGAGCACTTTTTGATAGTTCAAAGTATTATAAAAATAAATATGAGAAATTAATTAACACTGTACAATCAGACATCATTGTTCAATTTCAATTATTTTTTGTGTCAGTAGGAAAGCTATTCTTAAAATGACATTACATACTAAATTTCTTCGAATAAATACCCGCCCCATAATTAACTCCTTTCATCTTTTTTTCTGCAAGGAAATACTGAAACTTACCCTGTTCCATTCTGACATTGAAAACACTGCTGATCATCATTAATGTAAAATACAAAAGAAAAACACTGCTAAAAGACTAAAATACCATGTAGTTCAAGTTATTAAAGAACAATTCCATTACATTATACTGTATTTACATCCATAAAAGTGTTATGCATTCACATAATAAATGCCTCCTCTTTCACAAAATTGCAATGCCCCATAAGTGCTTTTTAGAAGAAATATTGTATGAAGCATGACAGGTAATAGTTTTCCTTCTGCCAAATGTATTTACTATTAGCTCACTTTATTTTTTTTCTCAAGAAGGAACAAAACCATTTCATGGTGTGATGCTTTTGTAGGTTAAAGATCCATTTTCTCCATATTTATCAAACAAATTCCAATTAACAAGATATACATATCTCCAACTATTTTGACCTTGTTCCAAAATTTAAAAAGAATAATCTAATGTCTACATATACAAAACAGTTTCATACTCAAATAAAAAAACAAACAAACAAGCAAACATCAGACTTTTGGGCTCAGTAAGGGACAAAGCAGGAATTTTAACTATGTTATGCTATCATTTCTCACAAAACAGAAGGAACTGCACAGTATGGTAAAGTATATTAATATTGACTACAAACAGAAGTAAAAACAAAATTCCTTATAAAAGAGCAGACTTGTTTAAGGGTACCACTAATATTCTTCTCACATTGACGTCATTGAGTTAAATGGATTAAATAAGAAGAAAATTACACTATTAATATTAATGCACAGTCCAGTCTTTAAAGAAAAACCAAGTAAAAATAAAGTACTTGCAATTGACCAGTAACTAACAAATATTAAGGATGACTGTTTGCAAAATATTTAAATATTTAACTTTTTAAAAAAATTTATAATTTTACAATGCTAAGTGTCCAAGCAATCTAAAAGTTATAGTGCATTTTCTTGAACCACTCCTAGTTGAATATTTATCCCCAACTAAGGGCCATCACTACACAGAGTATGAGAAAAAGTAACCTGTCAATAATTGTCCATAAAAATAATAGCTTAATGAGTATTTCAAAACTCACAAAAAATGTGCACAAATTAAAGATCATGGATTCTTTCTAACATATATACCAAGAAAAGTATATGTTGGTTAGTGAATATTTTCAGTACGACACAATTACTGAGATCACATTGGTTTTCTACAACAGAAAGCCTGTGTCACCGATTCATAGCAAGTTGTAACTGCTAAAAATTTCCCAATGTCTTGTATACTTTTCAATGACTTTCTCATTTTCTTTCACAAGATTGTTTTTGCAATAATTAAACTTGTAAAATAATTTTATTTTTTTATTATTTAATAAAAAACAGAAGTCACAACATGTCAATTTACATCCAATCTCTACCCAAGTTCATAGTGTTATTATAGACCTATGTAAAAAGTGATGTCACATAGATGATGTCATAATGTAATAATCATGTCATTTGGAGTTGCAATGATTTTAAAAAGCGGACAACCCAAACAGAAAGTTATAGAGAGGTTTCAGCTCGGACACATTTACCTCCCCTGAAAATAGGTGTGTGCACCATCTTTTATGGGTCAACCTTCTATAGCATTGCTACTGATAGAAATAATAATTTATTACATATTTTCATATAGGACCATACAAATCAAACATGTTGGGGTGACCACAGATAAAATAATAAAATCTACATTTAAAGAAAATTATTAAAAGTAGCACCAAAATCATGGCATCTATCATTTCATGTTTTTTTTCTGTAATTCATCCCTCGAGCTTACAATATTTTTTCAAACGAGAGTCCCTTGAAGGGACTGATAATTTACTGGCTGAAAAGAATTTCCAGGAATTCAAGATAAGACTACTACTTCTTTTTAATTACTGAGTAGTGAAACCATCTCTGATATTCTTGAGCAAAAAGATTTTCAAATTAATCACTGTAGCAGTCATACTGGATGTAAGATTGGCACCATTTTCATTTAGGACAAACTGGGCACCATTAGAAGACTTTTGGTGAAAACCCCATGTTGATATGACCATCCATTTAGGATAATTAGGGATAAAATTTTCAATATGTTCATTGTGGCAGCCATATTTGAGGTCAGATCTGCACCATTTTCATTCGGGAACAATTAGACATCATACTTAAGTCTTCTGGTGAAAACCACATGTTGATATGACTTTCCATTTAGGAGGAGTAGCAATATTAATGTTTTCAAGATGGCTACCATGGTGGCAATACTGGATGTCAAATCAGCACCATTTTCATTTCATACCAACTAGACGTCATAAGAAGTCTTCTGGTCTTCTGATGAAAACTCAATGTTGATATGACTTTCCATATAGGAGGAGTAGCTTTAAATGTTTTAGATGGCTACCATAGTGGCCATATTTGATATCAGATAGGCACAAGTTTTATTTAAGACCAACTAGACATCATAAGAAGTCTTCTGGTGAAAACCTTTTGACTTTCCATTCAAGAGGAGTTTATTGTAGCTATAGTAAGATTTTCAAGATGGCTGCTGTTGTTGCCAGATCGGATGTCAGATTGGCACCATATTCATTTAGGATCAACTAGACATCATAAGAAGTATTTTAGTGAAGACCCATGCTGATATGACCATCCATGCATGTGTAGTAGTGATAAGAAGATTGTCAATTTGACTGCTCTGGTGCCATATTGGGTGTCCAGGCAGAACCATTTTCATTTAGGACCAACCAGACATCATAAGAATTCTGGCAACCTCATGTTGATATGAATATCCTTTCAGGAGAAGTTGCGACAATAAGATTTTGAAGATGGATGCTGTGGTGGACATATTGGAGGTCAGATTGGCACCATTTTCATTTAGGACTAACTAGACATCATAAGAAGTCTATTAGTGAGAAGAAGCAATAACACAGTTTTCAAGATGGCTGCTGTGGTGGTCATATTGAATGTCTGAGCAGCACCATTTTCATTTAGGACCAACTAGACCTTGGAATGAATTTGTGTGTGAAGTTTAATGGCAATCCTCCAAGTAGTTTAGGAGGAGTAGCAATAACAAACTTGTGCTAACAGATGGACAGATGATGGACAACGGACATCATGTCATTCCATAAGCTCTCCTGATCTATGAACATTGGAGCTAATAACACAGGCATTTTTAACAAAATTAAAAATTAGATGCAGGAATGTTACAAAATTATCCACGTAAATTTTGATCATAAAAAAATCTGCCTTTTGCAATATCTGTCCATACATCTGTAACTACAATGAATAATTCACATAATGGGGAATACCCGTACATGTTGTCAGTCAGATGTATTCTGTATAAATTACAGGTTACACACTTTCAATAATCATCCTGTTATTTTCAGACATAAATTACAGGTTACACACTTTCAATAATCATCCTGTTATTTTAAGACATAAAGACTTCTTGAAATTATTAAATTTGCAAGGAATTGATTTCTGCTTTATATATTTGTTATGGGACAGATTGCTGACAGTAATTTAAAGGTAAGTAATTATAAAAAATTAAGACCCCAACCAAAATCTATTGTGAAAGTCAACATATGAGGTAGTGATAAAGTAAAAGATAAGCATAGAAAATCAAATGATAATCAATACAAGCAAGAATTAAATAAAATGAATGACACTTAATAATCAAGACTATGTTTGACAACCTTTTTGTTTTATGGATTAAAAGCAGGCCTTTTGTTTTGATAATAGATTTACATACACATAGATGGTTTGTTAACATTTAAACAATTTCTACACAAATATGATCATTTGTTTTTTTTTTATATACAGATGCTTTTCAGGGGAAACAATTTTCCTTGATATGTATACATTTGTGCTTACAATAATCAAGTTATACCGTACACAAATATTTTTCTCAAAAATCAAGATGGAAGCAGAATATATATTAAATTATGATATAGAATTTGGTAACATTTATTGCATAAATGCTATTAGGCCAGCTGATTCAAGCACTCAACATTTTATTCTCATTTCTGTGTTCCATTGAAATCCGTCTCTAAATGGAAGATTATCAGCAAGAGAAGCAACAATAAATTAAAGGTGAAATGACACAGTCTCCAAAATTTCTCCACAAGTGACATGCATGAATGTAATTTTGAGTATACTTTCATGCTATAGTCACTATTTGACCATATGATCCCTGATTACACATTTAAAGAGGAAATTTAGAATTACCCTGCACATGTGATTTTACATAAAGAAGAAAACTTTGGCTCACTTCCCGTATCAGTGATATCACTGAAGTCCTTTCTGGGTGAAGTGTCTAACTTTGGTAAATATTGATAATAGGCCAAATCTAACAGCGTAAATAAGTCATTTGTTTCCTAATTGCTGACAAATATACATTAGGATAGAACATAAGTAAATGTCACTCGTTGGTCAACATTTTACTGTAATTGTTGGCTACATTCATGTACAAACAAGTGAACATTCCACTACACTGTTTACAGAATCTGACTGAATTAAGTCAGTGGAGATCACTTTCAAATTCATATACAATCATGTATTTTATTATACAAGTATTATTATTTGTGGATCTGTAACTTTAATGGGTAATAATTATCTTTCATTCAGTTATCAGTTTTCATGGTCAAATTTCCTTAAACACGCTCTCTCTTGTATATTGTGTATTCTTCTTACCTAGTTTTAGAATGTCAATGCTGTAATATCAGCACTCTGAAGACCTGGCCAGTACTTCTATTAAAATTTACTTTCCATGAATAACACTTGCTGAAACTGTTTTGTGTATAGACATTGATCATGATTACTACATGTATATAAAATGCATTAGACTTACAGTTATGCTTGGCAAAACTTCAAAATAAATACAGAAAGTCCCTACAACATCATTTCGAACAATGATCATTTAAATTAGAAAAAGTGATACTTTAAAACAATCAAGATTTTAAAAAATTCAGAAAGTGACTATTTCATCACACCCAAAGATTTAGTGTTATTGTAAAAGCACATGAAAAACATGTACCATCTATACTCGTGTATAATCCGGTACCAACTGCAAACTGCATAGACCCAGATCTGCCAGTGCATAATGTGCTGGCAGATCTGGGTCTATGCAGTTTGTAATGACTAGTCAGTAGAACAAACAACACAGACCCTGATCTGCCGGTGATTATGCGATGACAGATCAGGGTCTATGTTGTTTGCATTTGGAGCTGGATTATATATGAGTATATACGGTAAACTAAATTGAACACTGGAAATAAAATGGACAATTTATTCAATCAATTTTATCTCTCAAGGTCAAACAGAAACAATATAAGAACAGTTAAAGGATCAGTTATGAAACTTTATGTATAAGCTGACTAATGTTTGTGCTACTATATATGCAATTTACATAGTGTTAAGTGTAACATGCAATGCAATGGACTCCTGTGATGTCAGAATCAAGGGAGGTAAGCAATATTACCATACCAGTGACAGAAATTCTCTGAAATGCTTTAGTTTTGCTTATAAAATACTTATTTGACATTTTTAACCCATAAAAGTTTGTTTTCCTAGATTAGCAATTGGTAAACTTCATATTAAAATAAAAATCTCACAAATTGACATATATGTACCATGTCAGTTCACCTTTAAGACCATTTCATACTGCACCAATCTCTGTAAATATTGTAACTAAAACTTCTGCTGCTTGCTGAAAAATAAAATTGAACCAAAAAGAGCAAATTTTATTAAAATTAGACAAGATAATCAAAATGATCTAGATAGGTAATAGTGTAATTCTTAAAAACTGACTTTGGCAAAGCTAAGAACTAAATTATATCATAATATTGGCTCTTTTCAATGTTATTTTTCTATAATAAATAACTTCCACATGGTAGATGTGATTCTGCCAATGACTCTGGTAATATTTTCATAAAGAGCAAAAAATACATTAAATAAATATATTATAAACAGCAATGCCACATATATGATGCCTCCAAAAGGTCAATGCAGGAGATTGGCACTCTATTGCAGGTTTTTTGTTTATTGACTTATCATATTATTGTTTCTTGCTATCTTCTGTTGTTACAGCTTGATTTTCAATCAGCTCTTGTGGAAAGAAATTGAATAGACAATACAAAAAGTCTAGTCCTAATTTAAAATGTACACATGACTGTTGCTACTTAGACATATTCATACAACTACCAGCAAGTACTAGTATATAAATATAACTGATTATACTTAGATCTGGGAAATTTGGTTTCCCAGAAAACAAAACCCAGGAATTTGGATTCCAATCTGGAGATCATAATAATATTAAGTGTGTCTCAGCTTGTGATTTAATGTCAACCAATTAAAAAATACCTAACTTTTTAAAAGTTATTTTGGATTTCTGAAACTCAATCTCAAATTCAAGGTCTGAGAGTTTTTTCGATCTATAAGAAAGGAGACTCTTCAATGAACCTGAAGGTATCAAAATTTGTGTCTGTAATACTTACTCTTAAATAACTGGGTAATTTAAATTGATTTTCATAAAATTAAAATAAAATCCATGAAGAGCTTTGATATGGATGATAGAAATGTTCATGCTATCATGGGAATAGTTACAAGTAATTAAGCATGTAATTCTAGTACATTTGTGTAAGTACCAAATATAATGGAAGCTATTCATAAGCAAACATACAGTTGATCAAAGTAATATGTAGGCATATGAAAGTATTGCTTCATGCATGAAGATAAGATTCCATATATAACTATGCCTGTATTGTGAATTCATGTATTTACATATGCATACATTTTCATGGTTTAGGAAAAAATTATACAGCACTCCCCCACTATAAAATTCTTGCTTATTTCCAAAGGTGGATATGGCTCCCATGGATAGCATTATAATGAGGGAGTATTATATTTCATTTATTCATTAATAGGCTACAGACAGAAATACCAATTATGGATAAGACATTTTATTTTGACTTTTTAAATCTGATGTTTGTAGCAACCACAAAATTAAAAAAATCGGAAACCAATGAATACAACTGAATTATCAGTATACAGTATTTACGATACAATAGTATAAACCAGTATTTATGACATGCTGGTATGAACCAGTGTTTATGATATACTGGTATGAACCAGTGTTTATGATATACTGGTATGGACCAGTGTTTATGATATGCTGGTATAAACCAGTATTTATGATATACTGGTATGTACCAGTGTTTATGATATACTGGTATGGACCAGTGTCTATGATATGCTGGTATAAACCAGTATTTATGATATACTGGTATGAACCAGTGTCTATGATATACTGGTATTGACCAGTGTTTATGATATACTGGTGTGGACCAGTATTTATGATATATTGGTATGGACCAGTATTTTTGATATACTGGTATGATAACATTCAAAGATATCTCTCCTGCATGCAGAGAAAAGATACATATCAATGTCAAGCACTGAAGGGAAAAAATGTAATCATAAACATATCAAGATTTAAATATTGCATGAATGGGTTGGTTTTATAAGAATACTTGACAGAAGACAAATTATTCAGCTTTTTTAGCACAATCAATATTTGAAGATGGATATTTTGTAGAATAATGACAGTCATGCTTCCATGATATGAAATGAGTTCTGCTTAAAAACAGAGAACAGTGCAACTTAAATCATCTTGAATTCTCCTGCTTGTAAACATATTAACTTACTATTCTGCTTAAACATATTAAGTTACAATTCTGCTTACTTTATTACATCTGAATACATATCAAAATAACACTCTAATTCCTAGTATAAAAGTAACTTGGTACATTAGTGTCTCTTCGTTGTGACATGTAACTGGCAACAATTTTCTTACAAAAATACTACATTAAAAATCTCCTAAGAAATAATTTAATGCATTTTATATTATTTTGATATGAATCATTTCAGTAATCTTTACATTAAATTAATACTAATTATGTTAAATGTTGAATCCTAAGAACATATCACTTAGTAAATGCACAACAGGAGATTAAGTAGAATTCTATTATCATGCTATTCAAATATCTTTTGTAATACCTGTCAAATATTTACCGTATATACTCACATATAAGCAAAGTCCAAATGCAAACAACATAGACCCTGATTTGTTGTCACATAATGTACCGGCAGATCAGGGTCTATGTTGTTTGTTCTAATAATTAGTCCTTACAAACTGCATAGACCCAGATCTGCCGGCGCATTATGCGATGGCAGATCTGGGTCTATGTAGTCTGCAGTTGGTATCAGGTTATACCTGAGTATATACGGTATATGAAACTAACCATCACAAAACTTCATAAACTCAATATATTATAGGTATTGTATATACTCGCTTATAAGTTGAGTCCAACTGCAAACTGCACTGACCCAGATCTGCCATCACCCAATGTGCCGGCAGATCTGGGTCTATGCAATTTGTTTGGAGCAATCAGTAAAACAAACTAGTACATAGACCCTGATCTGCCAGCACATTATGTGATGGAATATCAGGGTTTATGTTGTTTGCAGTTGGACTTGATTTGTACACAAGTGTATATGGTATGCATCAATACTCACAATACATTTAGGCTTTGTCATAGCCAGCAACTTTTGACATTTTTTGTAGACTCATAGTGATACAGGCTCAAACATTCCATTTATAATATTATCAATGTTGTACATAGTGTCATACTCAAATTTCCCAAGACAACTCAAGCTTCTTACTGGCATGCCCTGGTAATCAAGCTTGCCAACTGAGTGATGCAACATTGTTCTGTCTACCAATTTTAAAGCTAGTGAAAGAAACACTGTAACTTCTTGACTAGTCTGTACATTTCCAAGCTAGTGAAAGAAAAACTGTAACTTCTTGACTAGTCTGTACATTTCCAAGCTAGTGAAAGAAAAACTGTAACTTCTTGACTAGTCTGTACATTTCCAAGCTAGTGTAAGAAAAACGGTAACTTCTTGACTAGTCTGTACATTTCCAAGCTAGTGAAAGAAAAACAGTAACTTCTAGACTAGTCTGTACATTTCCAAGCTAGTGAAAGAAAAACTGTAACTTCTTGACTAGTCTGTACATTTCCAAGCTAGTGAAAGAAAAACTGTAACTTCTTGAATAGTCTTGTTCATTTCCAAGCTAGTGAAAGAAAAATTGTAACTTCTTGACTAGTATTGTACATTTCCAAGCAGGTGAAAGAAACACTGTAACTTCTTAACTAGTTTTGTACATTTCCAAGCTAGTGAAAGAAACACTGTAACTTCTTGACTAGTCTTGTACATTTCCAAGCTAGTGAAAGAAACACTGTAACTTCTTGACTAGTTTTGTACATTTCCAAGCTAGTGAAAGAAACACTGTAACTTCTTGAATAGTCTTGTACATTTCCAAGCTAGTGAAAGAAACACTGTAACTTCTTGACTAGTCTGTACATTTGCAAGCTAGTGAAAGAAACACTGTAACTTCTTGACTAGTCTGTACATTTGCAAGCTATCCTCAACTAAATATAATACTGGTGCAGCCAGTAGACTTGGTTATTTTTATCCCATGTATACATATACTATTTTAGACTTTGCTCTACCTTGTTGTTTTAGTAATGAATATTAATACCACTCTACCACATATTTCTAAAATTGATAAAGGGTCAAGTCAGATTGACTCCTAATATATGCATTAACTTAACAAACTGAAAGAGAGCAAGAGAGAGAGAGAGTGAGAGAGAGGGGGGGGGAAGAAGGCAGGGGTGGGGGTGGGAATGGGGGTGGGGTAAATAACTTAAAAATTAAGAACCTGCATTCATTAGAAGCTCAATTTCATTTATATTGTATAAACATAAAGTACCTGCAAAAGATTGTGCAAGTTTATGGCAATATAACTTTATTGTAGTTCTAAAATCCAAGACAGATATATGATATAATTATTAATGTGACATATTTAAATTTATGACCATTGCTGCCAAATTCTTTTTGTACGGCCATTTTCTATCTACAATAGTGGGTGAAGGAAAATACTTCAGAGATAAACAATAACAAAGTAACTATTTTGACCTCTAGACGGAATTACATATTTTGTTTGTGGAAGATTTCAAATCACCCTGCTTTGCTGGATTGTTTTATAAATGTCTGAATGTATACATTTATGGTACAAATTGTGGCATGGCCATTTCAATCATGGTACCTATAATAAAAGCAAATCTCTTACTAAAAATAAATTTAAAAAACAACATCTTTTTATGTACTAATATTATTGTTATTGTTGCAGCATGAAGCATGTAAAGATACATGTGTTATGACTGAAGGAAGACACCTGTATACAAATTTACTGCAAGCTCCTTGCTGTCAACAAATTTAAATTCAATTTTGAAGCTAAGGCTTAGATTTCAAATTTGCATTCTTTTAAAATAAATTTTGTGGGTTTTTTTGTCAAATTAATGTGGTAACTCTAAAATGTGCAGCTTCAAAATAAATGTATACATTTTCAATATAAAATTCAACAAATTTGTGGTTCAAAAACCAACTATCATGCCAAACACAATGATTGAAAAATTGTAATTTCTGGAAAAGATACAGTTGCTCTCTCCCTCTCCCTCTTCCAATTTGTCAAGTCTATGCAGATATTAGTGGTCAATCTAACTGGACTCTTATTTTTTAAATGAATTTTAGAAGAATGTGGTAGAGTGGTAGCAATATTTATTACTAAAACAATTAAGCAGACCAAGGTCCAACATTTGACATGTATACATCAAAAGCTAAAAATAACAAAGTTGACTGGCTACACCAACTGGGAAAAACTTTACAGGGAAACATGCAGGCTATTAAAAAAGTTACAGTGCTTCTTTTACTAACTTTGAAATTGCCTTGGTGGGTGAACAATGTTGTGTCAGCCAATCTCTAAGGCAGATTGCCTGGGTATACTACTAAGAAGCTTCAGTAGTCATGGGAAATTTAAATATGACACAATGTCCTACATCATTAGTATTATCAATGGAATAATTGGACCTTTAGTGCCATGGGTCTAAATACTTAGTACATTTACTGATCCGATTCTTTTCATTTCAGAACTTGATAGCTTGGAACAAAGGTTTCAAGTTGTAATTGGACAAACTTACTCAGTAACTATGAACAGCACAAATTTTTGTAATAACTTAGCATTTTTGGCACAGACCTTTATAAACAAATGTCAAGGTAACACTACCATAAAAGTCTCTGCTCTTCATTGCGTAACAATAAAGCTGCAGTTGGACATTTGTGACATAAACTGCAGATCCAAATAATCTTAGTTTTGTCATATGTTCATACTGCTGATGAACTGAAAGTCACAATAATCTTATTTTGTCCTATGCTTTATACTGCTATATATACACATGCACACATCAAGTGTGAATGATATCAAAACATAATGAAACTTAAACAAAGGCACTTTCATAAAATTTCACTTGGATTTTAGTACTCATGCATAACTGAATGATATGAAATAATACATCAATTTCTAATGTTTAATAGGCAACCATGTTAAAGTTACCAAAGTACAAAATGTATTAGTCATACTTTTGGCAATTATAAAGTACCCTAGAGATGCATACACACATCAAGGTTAATTATCATGCATGGAACCATGCAAGAGAAACTGCCCTGGACCTAAGCTTGTTCAACTTTTATACTGGCATTTAAAAAAAAAAAAAAAAAAAAAAAAACTGAAATAATGCAATTCCTAATCAGTTTTACAATGGAGGCAGAAGAATATGTCAAAGCATTGCTTACACTGGATGTGTGACCACTGAGTCAACATTAGTAATGTGCATTTTGTGTTGCAAACTGCATGCTCTGCACATGCATCTGATCCCCAATGCACAAATGTGAAAGAGAGTCTCCTAAACACAACATTACCAGAACTTTTAAAAAGTCATTATTTTTCATTCTTGAAGGGAATAAAGCCCTAGAATGAAGTTCTATGCTATTTGCTGCAAATTTTAAATTTCTTACTGAAATATTTTTCTTAAAAATATTATGTAGTACAAGCTTTTATGCCAAGAGAAAGGTGAAAAACTTTGATTTTAATTGGCATATATTCAGATTATTGTTGTTACACAGGAAAAATGGCAACATCCTCAGGCAAAGCCTAAAGCAGGTGTCAGCAACCTATGGCACGCATTCCAACAGTGGCACACCAGGCTATTTGGAAAGTGTCAAGTCTTTGGAATATGACTTGCCTCATTACACGCAGCACTGTACACAGTACTATACAACTGAGCGGACATGGTACAACAGTTCTAAAAGGTTGGCAATGCATGGCTAAAGTGTATCGCAATGTGGTCATGAAGGCACATTTATTGAGCTTAAATAAAATGTTAATTGTTGTTCTAAAATTTATGAATAAAGTAATTTTACCAAAGTCTGTTAATTCCTGATTGGTGAGTAATCTGCACCTTAACTGTCATCATAAAACTTACAGACAAAAATTTATCAATCGCTATGAACTTTTACAATGGCAACCAGGCAATACACAGGGTTAAGAAAAGCAACATCGGGTCTAATCATTACTAATGTAGTATAGTACAAATTTTTCCCCAATAAACAGCACTTTCATTGTGAAATGATAGTGTACAAAATTAAATCCTATTTATACTTGATCACCCTTGTTGGTTGGCCTCCAAAATTGTCCATGTACTTTGTCATTGATTTTGTCAGCTGTGTTTCTGGTGCAGTTATATAAAGATCTTGCAAAGATTACTGATCAACCAGGAGCAAAATAAACTGAATAATCGCAATTTCAAGTAATGCGTAATCAAATTCTACAAATAAAAAATGACACCTATAGATGAACTAATTGGTACTGGACATCTACAGAACCTAGTACACTTTAGCCTTAGCTAAGCATCATTCTTTCAACTTTTTCAATACAGTTGCAACAACCCAAACATGTTTTTCACTCAACATTTTCACAGTAAAACAAATTTATAAATAAAATCTCGGGACCTTCAAAGCATCCAAAACATCCCTATTATAATTATAATGTGTGTATGTATGTATGTATATGTGTATATATATATATATATATATATATATATATATATATATATATATATATATATATATGTATGTATGTATGTATGTATATGTATATCGTACACCATCAGGTATTAACCATGAATTCATTGTATGCATGTTGGTACTATCAGAATTCATTATTTAAATCTCATATGGATAGAACTAAAAAAAAAAAGATTTCTTTCCATAAAAATGAATAATTGTTCGATTATCCATTCTAACCTATTTTATTAATTACGGCCAGGTGAGAAACACTGTTTAGTTACTGTATTATTTGCAGAGGCAAAACTTTTAGTTAACAAAAAAGGGTGTGTCCATGAATAAGTGAAGCTATCCCTGCTTTGATGATGGCCTAAATAAACAGTATATTTCACAGGACAAGATTCTAAAACAAAAAAAAAAAAACAATTGTATTAGTAAATAGAGGAAATGACTGAAATTATATTTAATAAAACTTCATACAAAGTCAGAGTGCAAGTAAACAAGCAGGCAAATAAGGAAACTACCATGCTGATGTAACTTGACATTAGGCGATTCTTGATAATTCTTTGATTAATAGTTTAAGCAGATAAAGTATTCAGTTTGTGTTATTTACCAAGTAAAACACTTTGCAGACTTCATATCAAAACTCTGGTCTCATCTAAAACAACATGAAAGACAAATAAACATAAATCAAATATATTATGCAACATAAAACTAAACTGAATAACATCAGCAAAATGAAGAGGTCCAAATGGGCCTGATATTGTTCACCTGGCTTACATAACTTAACAGCTGACCATTTCAATAAACAGTCTTTTGTAGTATTGTAAGAAGACAACCCATGTAAAATATATCCCAACCATTATATATCTATTTTACCTATTTTGATATAGTCTAATAAATTGAGGCATAATAAATATGCATAGATCTTGCTCATAATCAAATTCATCCAAGATTTTGATCACATAAACCTATTTACCAAGTTTCATTGAGACTGGATTAGAAATAGTCTTTAGAGAGGTAACAAGCTCAGCCAATCAGATGCAAGATCGCCTCATTAATATACACAGATCTGACTTATTAAAGAACCTTTGTAAGACCATGATGTTATAAGCTTTTTTTCTAAATCTGAGCAAAACCTGGTTAAATTTGGTCTCCAGAGTGGCAACAAGCTCAGTTAATCAGATACAAGATTACCTCATAAATATGTATAGATCTTGATCAAACTCGTCCAACATGATAACAAATTTAATCAAAATCTCATTTGTGTTGACAAGCTCAGCCAATTAGATGTAAGATCACCTAATTAATACGTGTGAATCTCACTCATTATGGTACTCATCCAAGATCTGGATAAAATACACCTATTTACCAAGTTTATTCACAATGATATAAAAAATATAGACCCTAGAGTGGTAACAGACTCAGCCAGTTAAATGCAAGACCACCTTATTATTACTCATATTAAAACTACTTGGACATATTTATAATACAAGTCTATTTACCAAGTTTAATTAAAATTGGATCAGAAATAGTTTCAAGAGTGGTAACAAACTCGGTCAATCAGATGCATGATTATGTCATTAATAGGAATGGTTCTCACTCATTATGGAACCTGGATGAGATCCTGATGATGTAAGCTTATATTCCATGTTTAATCAAAATCAGACTGGAAACATGGCCTCTAGAGTGGCAACAAGCTGAGCCAATTAGGTGCAAGATCACTTTATTAATATGCATAAATCTGGCTCATTATTGAAACTGAGCTAGATCTTGATGATACAATCATATATTCCAAGTTTGATCAAAAATGAATAGGAACTATGGACTCCAGTGTGGCAACAAAACTCTACCAGTCAGATGCAAGATCACCCCATTAATATGTGTGGATTTCATTCATTATTGGACTCATCCAAGATCTTGATGATTATCAGCCCATATTTCAAGTTTGATCAAATCTGGATCAGAATATATTGTTTCCAGAGTGGTAACAAGCAATTGTTGACAAATGCACAATCAATTGATGACACACAACAAATGATGAATGGAGGGCCATACCATAACCTCACTTGGCCTTTTGACCAGGTGAACTAACAAACAAACATACATACAAACAATAAACAAACCAAAAAATAATCTAACTGATAAAAATATCTGCTGTGTATTTACAAGGAGATGACTGAATGCAAACCAAGACAACAGAAGTCAAAGTAGGGTTAGCAGGTGATAACTATTCAGTAAGACTTACAAGTAGTATAAGTGCCTACATTAAGTAAAATTTCAAATTATCCTGAGTGAATAGGAAAATTATGTTTGTCTGGATCATTGGTTATTTATATAAGAATGATACATACCAAGAAAACAATGTCAAGAGGATACACTCCTAAAGTCATACTGATTGTAGCAAATACTATCATGGGGATGAACACCAAGGTTTGTCCTCTCGACTTCAATACATGACTATAGCTAAAACTCTACACTTAAAAAAGTTGGTGCTCAGTGCTAAGGTGTTTGTTTCTATATTAACTGAAAAGTCTCAAGAGTAAATGTTTGTATATTCAACTGTTTGTCATATATACACATTAAATTTATTATAAATGTCAAATGAGTGAAAAAATCTGTTATGACCACTGTTTCAAAGGATTTGTTTTATAAAAGCAATTGATAATTTAATAAAAAGATGAATAGATAACTTTAAGTCCAAAAATAAATGAACTTTAAGACCAGAAAACCAAAGGTCTTGTTTAACCTTGTTATTGCTATCAGTTTTAACTGGAGTTAAGAAAAAAAATGTAGTGTAAGGTCTTCAGTTATTGAAGAAACTTCGTAAAAGATTTGGTTTTCATAAAGTTGTTGCAATGTGGTAAAGAATATGTTATGTTTCTAGTGGTTTTTTAAATCTTTAATAAATTGTGCCATGTAGATAAAAATGTATGTGCATCAAATGAAATGTGTGTAATAGACAGCAAAAGTTTGCAACATAGAATTAATATATCAATCTAACATTTAGCATGTAAGACTATGATGAAAAACAAAGAAAAACACTATTTGTAGAGTAAGGAAGACATGCTAATCTCATTTAAACATCCCCACAACAAGCAGAGCTTGAAAACCCCACATGATGTCCACTCATACTAAGGAGTAGTTGGTGGTTAAGGACAAGTGGATTTTTCCTGGACAAGCAACACAAAATCACAGTAACAGTACAGTCTCATGTCATGGAAAAGTAGCTACTTAAAAATCTGAATCCACAATAGAAGAATTTACATATCAATTTAACTTGCAGGTCAAAACCCTGTTTCTGATAGGTGAAAAACACTTGGATTTCTTGGTTTCTATGCCCAGTCTTGTTTAAAAATTTCAATTAATGGATATTTTTTTAATACAAACCCAGAAAACCAGTGCAACGAATATTGTCAAGCTTTTTAATGATAAATTTTTCTCCTGTAATTATAAATCACGTCTTCAAATGAGTAAACTTCTGATTGGTTTATACAAGAGATAATGCTGAGGATAAGATAATTGATTTTAATTGTATTTCATACAACTGTTAATCATCTATAAAAGAAAAGCCCAAGTTTAATTTATGTATCTATGTACAGGATCTATTCTTAAAATGAAAATTAAGGGGCAAAATTAACCCCTCCATCTGGAAAAAGGGGGGAAAGTTTCTGAATATAGGAAGGATTTAATGAAGAAATAAAGGTTGAGCCTGAAAATATAATGCATGATTTTTACACATTCAGTTGATAAATTAGGACATATCCTATAATAGATCCTGTATGTATAACCTGTCTCATAGAAATTAAAGGTAAATGCTCTGCACTTTTTAATAGTTACCACAAATTGTTTGAAAGTCACTGCTTCAGATTGTGACTAGGAAGACATAAACACGGACCACGAGTCTGTTGAGTTTATATTAGAACTTCTCAGCTATCTAATATTTGACATTTGAAACAAAAGGATTTTCTAATATTCCTCAATCAGAATAGAATCTGAAAATTCACTGATGAAATATACTAGTGATCCACCTCTTTTTAGGCCACCCCCTTCTATAATAAAAAGGAGACCTTATAAGTGGGGTGGCCTGTCATGAGAGGGACATCGGAGGGTGTGTTATGTGTGCATATACATGTAAGAAGTGGATTATGGTATTTTTGTAAGTGACTGCAAAAGGAGCTTAATATTGGCTGGTGACATGACAAAGTAAGCCAAATATTTCCAGTATTACAATATCTCCATCACTTACTTCCATTTTTAATTTCATTCAGGACCAACCAAAAAAAACCCACAAAAACTCTAAAGGTTTGCTTTACATCTTGGACCATTTGATATGCACAAATAACTATGAGAAAACAATAAAATTCTCACAGAAATGAGATCGTATTGAGCAAGAAACATTTGCTGTAGAATGACAACAATAACACTGCCTCAAATTTCACCAACAAATCCTGACCCAAATTTTAAAATCTGGCACTCAGCTAGTCTTAAATAAAGACTGATGAAGTAAGTGCAAGAACTGTTTCATCAAAACATATATGATACCTACAGAAGGCACTTTCAAATATGGGTAAGCACCTAAAATAAGCACTCTAGTAATTTTCCTCAATGTCACTAGGGACTAAAGGATTACCAGGTACCCTGGCATATGCTTTTACTCTGACTGCTATTGTAGCAGAAGGGGTTCTGTATTAACTCCTGTCTGTGTGTCAGCAAAATAATCCAAAAACCATTGGATAGACTTTGATGAAAGTTGCTAAGATTAATGAGAATGATACAAAGAAGAATGATTAAATGTTAATGTTTGTTCATTAACAATTTCTGGAGTATTTCCACAATGAATATTACTAATACTACATACTGCATATCTTAGCAGCTTTGGTTACTTAGCCCATTCACAATTTCATCACTATGCAAAAAGAAAAACCAAAACATCCTCTGTGCAGACCAAGACTAGTAAAGGATTGGCAGGATAATGGAGTTGCTTCACCTAACAAAATCAATAACTTACCACAGTGATGAAAACAGTACAGCATTTAAGTACTTTCAGCTATTGATGCACACTAGTGGTTGGCATTTGCATCTACATCTGCCCCCCTAGCAGTCTGATATGTTTTATTCCTAGTTTTACTTTCAACTGCCTTTCCTTGGGTACCATGTATGTTTTGAAATGGAATGGATATAACTTCTAATATATAAGAATTTTTAACCGTTAAAAATAAGGTACAAGCTTTGCTGGTGAAATTAAGACTAAAACTTTTTCTTGTTTAACAACAAAACAAATATAATCTTATATTATCAAAAATTTTATGACATACCAATATGTCAAACCTGAGAGGTGGGTAAATTACTTTTACAACTATGGCACTTGTGTAAGAAAGACATTAACCTAGGTACTGCATACAATTTACCATTTTAAATACCATATATTCTCACTTATAACTTGGTTCCAACTGTAAACTGCATAGACCCAGCTCTGTCGTCGCATAATGCTATCTGGGTCTTTGCAGTTTGTTAGGAGTAATCAGTAGAACAAACAACATAGACCCTTATCTGCCAGTGCATTATGTGATGGCAGCGAAGGGTCTATGTTGTTTGCAGTTGGATACGACTTATAAGTGAGTATATACAGTAGCTGTTTTGATTTCATAGTAACATTTTCAATCATTTTAATGGCCAGACTCTATGATTGCTGATTATTATCATTGTGAATACACAATCATGATAACTACATTATATCTAATAGAAATTTACATAATTAAATTTTTCCAAAAAACTCTAAACCTGGATATGGCAAACAAAAATATTTTTTATTTTTTTATTTGGTCAATTTTTAAATGAAACAATGGAACCCAATTTGTTTTTAGTTTAAGCTTTTCCAGATTTGCATTTATTGTCAATGTAGATAGATGATCCTTAAATATTAGTTCTTAATTTCTAAAATGTTGAAATTAAATGGTCATCCAAATTGTTATTTAGCAACGTATATAAGAGGACATCGAATTTTTAATCTTGAAACACATCTTTTTATTTGACTAATATACTTTTTTAATAACGATAATTGCCAATAAACTCGATAAAATAATCATGACGAGGATATTAAGATGAAAGAAAATTAGCTTAATTTAAAATTTAAATTACATATGCAGCTTTCTGATGCTGTACCTTGCATATGGGTTATACCTTACATAAATCAGAATGCACCAACTTTACTTACGGAATGCATTAAGCACAAGCAAAACAAAGAAAACAAATAACAAATCTATGTGTTACATATTCTTAACAACTGTAATTTTTTCCAGACCATTTGATGACTCATCAGACAATGAGCTTGGTGATCGTTGCACCTCATCCTTGTTACCACCGGATGGACGAGTGTAGAGAGGTAGAGTCTTATCACAAGTTGTCGAACCACAGAAGCCCTTCTTGGGGTACAGCCCAGATAAGTAAAATATCTGTAAAGAAAATATGGCAACTCTGAAGAAAGGTTCTAAGTATCAAGCCTCATCTACTGTGATGAGATAAACATACTGCTATGATGCATGCAGTATGATTTAAATATCAAGCCTCATCTACTGTGATGAGATAAACATACTGCTAGGATGCATGCAGTATGACTTAAATATCAAGCCTCATCTACTGTGATGAGATAAACATACTGATATGATGCATGCAGTATGACTTAAATATCAAGTCTCATCTACTGTGATGAGATAAACATACTGATATGATGCATGCAGTATGACTTAAATATCAAGCCTCATCTACTGTGATGAGATAAACATACTGCTATGATGCATGCAGTATGACTTAAATATCAAGCCTCATCTACTGTGATGAGATAAACATATTGCTATGATGCATGCAGTATGACTTTATAAAATCAACAACACCTAATTAAATTTGTGAAGACAATGACAGCTACCATATATACTCACTTAGAAGGCAAGATTTTTTTCTAAAATATTTGAATCTTGCAGATAAGTGGTCAACTTAAAAGCCAGATATACTAAGAATCTTCAACTTATAAGATAAACACTTTAAAATTCTTACCAGGTACTGACTGTTTTGTATAACAATAAACAAAGTGCTCAGGGGATGAAAATTCACTCCCACAACTCAAATAGTACGTGAAATTTTTGTTGGTCAAGTGAATTTTCCAATCACTTGCCAGATCAGGCAAGTGATGATTCAAGGCTGACCAGTGTTTTTCTTTGATGAAAAGGATGTTTTGTTAAGAATATTGCAGACTCTGTTCATTGATGTACATATTTTCTACTGGAAATTTGTTTTCCAATTGTTTTGATCAAGATCATACAAGCACTTGGCTCTCTCTCTCTCTTTAATACTAATAAATGCTTACCAGAGGGAGAGCAGACTGGTCTCAGTTTGTAATTACTTAAAACTGGTGTTAGCAGAGTCACAGAATATGTTCCAGAAAAAAAACTTTCACATAATCAAATTTAGGTCATTGATATCATCAACTTGTATATTTCTACAATAGCTTGTTGACTAAAGAGTTTATTCTAGCAAGTTAAAATGTTTGGTACTTGCCTGACTGGGCAAGTGGATTTCTTTAGATTTTTTAACCACTAGTACTGTTGATGAGAGTGTTTCAGAGAACTAAATCTGCTATTTCAAAGTTAAAATATAATACAAAATCTTAACCAATGTGCCAGAATACATGGTTATTGACCAACATACGGAGTATCTATAGATATATTAACAGTACAGCCACTCAATTTCCTGGCAGTTTTCATGGTAAAATACATCCAGACTTATATAAGGGTCACAGATAAATTAAAATTTTCTCATATCTGAGCAAGGTGGACTTTTACATTGAGTCTGACACCATTGCATTCATCTTTATATCTGCTACAGTGGCTGCCATTGATAAACTCGAAATGAACATCTCCAAGTGACCATCTGCTATTGAAAAACTCAAAATGAACATCTCCAAGTGACCATTTGTTATTGATAAACTCAAAATTAACACTTCAAGTGATCATGACTAAATATCTGTTGAGTATAGTGCATTTTAGAGTGAGCATAGTTCTCATAACCTATGACTGATCCCTGTAAGTGTCATGTGCCTGTGTGAACAATAACTTAAAAATAGCGGGGGGGTGGGGGGGTGGGGGGGGGAATAATTTTAATTATGTAATACTTACCTGCTACTATTACATTGCTTTCCTTTTCTGGGACTCTAGTCCTCAGTCCAAGCTAATTATTGCCTCCTCTAATTAGTACTGGAGGGCCAGAATTGAAAAGAACATGGTCACAGTCTAACTACTTAGTCACAGCCAACATATGGAATACCATCCTCTTTTGACTTGGACCTACAGTTCAGGACATCAGAGTGGAGTGGGAAAGGGAATCTTTGAAATAGTAGCAGGTAAGTATTATGTAATTAAAATTAGTTTTATCTCCCCAAAACAACTTTTTAATAGCAGTAATACAAAACCTGCTACTATTGCATTGCTGAATTTACCAGTCTGGAGGAAGACTGATGGCCAAAACAAATCTGGTATAGAAACAATTGTACTTACCCATACAGTAGGAGAAGGTTGGGCCTTAGCTCTGATTCGCCAAAGATCAAAGATAAAAGGATGAGAAGAAGGTAGTGTCAGACTGCTAGAAGGTGGCTCTCATAACATCATCCAAAGATGTGTGATTCAAATGGGCCCAAGATGAAGCAAAAGCCCTAAATACATGGCTTTAATTCTCATGATAGAAAGGTCCCTCACAGTGAGGGACTGATAAGTTCTCTTGATAATGAGAACAATCCACCTGGAATAGTGGCCACCAAAATATTAGAAGAACTCTTGAGAGCTAGGAAGAAACACTTCCGACCCTTCCATCTCCCTTTAGAAGCCAAATAAAAGTTTAATCCTTTCAACACTATGTAACTTTATAGGTATACAGCCCTCAACACTAGAATAACTTTTGAGTGCAAAACAAAATTATCTGGGAATTTTAAAATAACTAAACTTTGCCAATTTTAAAGTTATCTGGCTGAATTTGGTGTCAAAATAAAGGTTAAAATAAATATTTTATGACTATTTCACTAAAATGTGCACATGAGTTACAACTGTTAAAATACAGGTGCAAACAGGTAACAAAACAGGTAAAATATGAATAATTATCTTTTTACCTCTTAGGAAAATGGAAAAGTTCGAAAAGTATAATCCAACTCTACCTGGATGTACTCATGATTAATTCCAGTAGTAAGACAAGGCTTTCTTCAGGTATTTTCCAGGTAGAATCTCGTCAAATTCTCATTAACAGGTATCATGAATAAAACCAAATTTTTTTTTACAAAGTTCTTATTGTTCTTTTCTTTAAGTAATAAAACAGATAACACCAACATATCTAATCCGATTTATGGAAATAATTTATCATTTATAATGTTTTTATATAATGTTTCATGAATTGTCAACTCCATACTACACAGGTAAAAGTCATGTGGAGCATACAACTCCTCCGGTTCAAAGTCCTCCGCATCATCGTCACTCTCCCCCAATAGCGCAGTCCATTGCCTCTCTAGATGTCTTTTTTCAGCTTTGTTTAATTTCACAAGATCGTAAACACTGATATCATTCAAAATTTCGTCTCCAGAAACTTCACTCTCATCATCTCTCATTTCATACTCCGCCATTTTCGATAAAACTTTATGTGATGCAACTACACTTGGAATTTACCTTCTTTCTTCGATATTTATAGTTGTATTCAAGCTAAATTCACAAGATAATCCCAATATAATATCTTCATTACATTAAGGAAGTTATTACAGTTATCCCAAAATTTATATATTCGAGTACTATCAGTTCTAACAAGAACAATGCCCAAGGCTGGTGCAATAGCCTCCAGTGTAGACAGACTTACTTCCCCAGTGCAATGATCTCCAGTGTTGAAAGGTTAAGACCCTAACGAGACAAAGGAGCCTATCTTGATCATCTCCAGCACAGATACAACTGAGACTGGGGCTATCGATAGGAAGTGGAGCTTCTGAAGGTAGCAGATTCTTAGCCAGGAGCCCAGGTTGGCAAAGAAGAGAAATCAAATCATAATTACCACTGAACCATAAACAACCTTTTCCATTGACAAGGCATGAAGCTCGCTCCTTCTCTTCACTGACACCAAGGTAAGGTTCTGTAAGAAATCTTCACTCAAAGGTTCATAAGAGAGTTTTGACAAGGCCCAAATAACACACAAAAGATACCATTTGGCATTAGTGAGCAAGATACTGGTCTCTGAAGCTCAAAATACCTGATGAGATCAGAAAAATGAGGGTGTGACCCAATGACAGAACCCCTAGAGAACTTGCGAATGAAAGGGCTACCCTGCACCTAAGAAAATATTTTGAAAGGTGGGAAGTCGTTCACATACAGATGATCCCACCTTAGACTTAAGGCATCCACCACCCAGGCCCTCTGATCTGCTACTGGAGAGACATTAAAGGGAAGCTTTTTGTTGCTCAGTCTCATACCAAACAAGTCCACCACAGATGGAAAGTGACTCTGCTACTGACTGGTGCAGAGACCATTCAATGAAGAGCACATGACCCCCTCTGGACAGACTGTCTGCCACGATATTTCTCTTGCCTGAAATATGGCGCACTCACAGAGTGATCTCCTCTGAGGCTGCCCATCACTGGATGATCCAGAAGAAGCATGTGTACCTCCCTGATGCCTGAGGTACACTACTACTGATGTGTTGTCTGAGGCAACCATAATGCAATGATGCCTTGAGATTGACACACCCCTGTAAGGCTAGAAACACTACCTGCATTTCCAAATTGTTTATATGAAGGGTTGCTTCTTCCCAGGACCAAAATCCCTGAAGAACTACCCCCTCTGGCTCCAGGTAAGCACCCCATCCCACAATCTGATGTATTGGTGTACAGAAAGGAGTGGGGTTTGGGGGTGTGAACTGGGACTCCAGTCAGAAACCAGTCCAGATTTAGTCACCAGCACAGGCAATGGTGAAAATGGGATATCACGGTATCAAAGCTGATTGAGGGTCTTTGCAGAGTCTCCAGTTTGCTAGAAGCTGGAACTGGAGAGGGTGCAAGTAAAGTCTCCCCAGAGGAACCAAGTCCGCAGCCAAGTTCAGAGTCCCCTGGAGAAAGATGTAAAGGCAAGCTGATAATGAGGTCTTGCTCAGAAGAGCCATTATGAGGGACAGGATTTGGTTGATCCTGTCCAAAGGAACATGAACCCTCCCTAGGCTGGTGAGGAAATTCATCCCCACACATACAAAGTCCTGAGAAGGGATGAGATCCAACTTCTCTAGGTTTGGGAGAAGACTGAGACAGGTCACTGTCGACCAACAGAGGGATAGGTCCTTCATTAGAGAATCTCCAAGAATATTGTTTATCAACCAGTCAAAATACTGTAGGATGGGAATCCTAATGACCTCATGTGGGCTGCAACTACCCCCATCCCCCTGGTAAAGACTCTAGGAGCAGAAGCGAGGCAGAAATAGAAGAGTTCAAAATTGAGACAAAATCCTAAGGTATTTCCTGTGTGGAGGGAAGATGAGGATGTGAAGGTACACATCCTGACAATCAATGGAGACTGCCCATGGCATACCCAACCGAGGTGGTAGTCTCCCTCCTGAAGCATTCTTCCCAAAGAAATTTGTTTAAGGCAGAAAAGTTGATAATAAGCCAAAACTTTCTGGCTTTTTTCGACACCAGAAAGATCCAGGAATGGAAAGCCAGAGTCTGGTTGTTTT
Source organism: Margaritifera margaritifera (assembly GCA_029931535.1). NCBI lineage: Eukaryota > Metazoa > Mollusca > Bivalvia > Unionida > Margaritiferidae > Margaritifera > Margaritifera margaritifera. The sequence goes on along the minus strand of JAQPZY010001440.1, from coordinate 2,489,930 downwards.
CCACCCTCTCGACTACACCTTTCCACAGAAGGGGTGTATTTATTCCCTAACTGAGCCAGTCTGGACTGGTGAAAGAAGATGCTAATATCCATGATAGGGAAGGATGTTCCTGGAAATGAAGTTGGAAGTTATCCTTTATGGTGGAATGAACCCACACATCATCCATGCTGCCCAATCAAACCTATAACATAAGGGCTAGACAAGCTCCAACCTGGATGCTGGGAAGAGGAAGGCTCTGCAGGAGAGTGGTGCAACTCCTTAAGGCTGACCCCCTCCCTCCTTGGTGAAGGTGAGGAGTCCAAAGACCTTCTCCCTTGGCCTCGCAAACTGCCTCATCTAGCGAATGATGGGCAAGAGGGAGCTTTGAATTAAGGCTGCTTCACTGAGGCTGTACCTGCTTTAAGAACCTGGGAGAAGGTCCCATAGGACGGTCAGGGTGAGAGCACTTCTTGGCCTGCTTTGTAGTGCCTGGAGCTGCTGCCACAGGGATATGTGTTGTTGGTCTCTTAAATCCTGTGATGCCATGGAGGAGATGAGGTCTCCAAAGAGCATCTCCACCTCAAGACGTGCAGACCTGAAAAGGTTCTTGCTGTGGTCCAGCAAGACCTTCAACAGCTCCAAGGCAGCATCCATGTGGAGTCAAAGAAACTCCATTGAGAGCGCCATCGACATGGAGAGTGAACAATGTGATTTCTTTGCTACAGCCTCCAGCAAACGCTGAAGTGCTGCTAGAAACAACAATTCCTCCTTTAAGACACTTAAGGAGGCTGCCGAAAAAAGATGGGCATGCAGAGTGATAGCCACGAGTGTACCGACCTTAAAATCCAAGGTCTCCAAGGTTTTGACACAAACCCCAGCCAATATCCCCACTTGTGACACCCCCGAATCCAAGGAGCATGGGCGATTAAGGGGCCAATCCAGTGAATGGATCCAATGTCTGGAGGCAAAAACCAGCAGCCAAAGCATAGAAGAGGGGATAGACCACCCCTTCCGCTGCCTGGTGAACTCTTGTCCCTGGGAAAATTTCTGTATAAGCTCCAAGACCATCGCCAAGTGTGGGAGCAACAGAAGATCTGGACAAGATGCTACCCCAGAGAGTCTCTCTAGACTGGAGAGAATCTTCTTGTCCTCAACATCAGAAGGCTTAGGACACAAGTCTGGGGAAAGGAGGTTGTTCACCGACTTATCGAACATCCAAACTTCCTCCTCTTCCAACACCTGTCCCAACAAGTGGGAAGGAGCCAGGGACCACAATGGAGCGAGAGGGACTATTGCCATCGGTTTCTCCAAGAACTCATACGAGTCCACCATGATGGAGATGACATCACTGTCCTGAGGCTGCTCCAAAGGACTGTCTCTCCCAGTATCTCTCTCCAGAGATGGAGACATCAAAATAGGGTTGTCCTAACCCTACTAGTGGACCATCTAGGTGAGTGGGATTGCTGATCCTTTCTAGATCGTCAAGGATGTGAGTGGCATCCCCCTCCTTTATGTTGACCCTGGCCAGAGGAGACGAAGCAAGTCCATGACCACCCTACCTTGAAACCAAGGGAGGGACATCCAGAGCACCATGGGGGTTATGGGGAAGTAAGACTCACTTCCCAGAAGAGCGAATCTCCACACTTTCAAAAGGGACTAAAAGGGAACATAGAGAGGTGGGATGCTGATCCAATCCCCCTCCCTAGTCTTGTGAATACAACCTGATTCCTGATCCCCTGTGGGATTAAAAGGTAACATAGGAACAGGAGGTTATTGATTCGACCCCTGTCCCCAGACAGATAATCAAAACCCGGTGACCAGTGGATGACCAATGACAGATGACTGGTGACCTGTGACTGGCACCCTGTGACCAATGCGTGGTCACCAGTCAAAGACCAATCTGTCAACAATGACCTGATTGATAAGCCCACATCCGATTAACCCGAATGAGATCACTGCTCTTCTCTCTTATTAATGTGCAATTCCCTATCATTACTGTGCAATTTGCTAATCTCAGTCACCATGATACCAACCTTAAGAAGGCACTGCTCATCCCTAGCAAAAGACTCACTCTCAGATATTTTTCCTCCCTAGGGAGGGGCCAAGGATCAATCCCTCACCGGCACTGCTGGCATCATGATGAGCATCAGAGATCCTTGGACCTTAGTAGAATGCTAAGGTTGCAGCATGTTCTTGCCCCACAGGGGCAGCAGTCTTCCCCACACAGGAAGGAATCCAGATCAGAGGGGGTCATCCATTGAAGATGAGGAGGAAGAGGGGTCTTTCTTCCTCCCCTTGTATGTGCAGTGACTTTCTGCTAAGTCCCACACGTGGTCAGACCAAAGACAACAAAACAGGCAGCTGTCCATGCATGCACACCCTGTGCACATTAAGCAGGTGGGGGTAAGTGTCCCATGGGACCTTCCTGTGCCCACACTTGCTCACACATTGTGATAATAGAACCTCTAAAAGATAAAAATTCATGCAAAACAAAAAATCCAGAACCAAAAAAGGGTAAACAATACTTACCCTAGCACCTGAACAATGAAGGGGGATACAATTTTAAAAACCACTGCTTGCTAAGCAAGGCACATAAAGCCCCCAAAATTTACAAAAAGAACACAGATAAGGCTGACCTAAAGCAAGGACTGAGGTGACAAACACTCAATCAATACAAAAAGGTAGATGAAATACCAAAAGCCATTAGAAAACGAAGGCATTTTTTAATGAGCGATATAGCTCATGCGTAGTGCGTACATCGTCCAAGCAAAAAGAGGATGGTATTCCATATGTTGACTGTGACTAAGAAGTCAGACTGGGATCATGTTCTTTTCAATTCTGGATGTCCAATACTAATTGGAAGTGGAAATAATTAGCTTGGACTGGGGACTAGAGTCCAGGAAAAGGAAAGCAATGCAATAGTAGCAGATATTGTATTATTGCTATTAAAGTCTGCATTTATGCATGCTAAATGGGTACTACATAGGGAATATTCTCTCTCTTTCATAGCTGTCTGACTGAAATGAGCAGGAATGGCACAAAGGAGGCCCTGCAATAGAAGGAAACTCTCAATGCAATTTATGTTAGCTAGTTTTGGAAATAGACTAAAGCATATGAGCACATTGTGCTACCATAAAATGGTAGTGTATTGCCTCAGTGTGACCAATATATATGCTATGTTCAATCCCAGTTGGTACAAACTAGACATTCTAAAACAACTAAAGATGTAAAATGCTATCTTCTTTGTTGAGCACTAAGAGATGGAAAATGAATTCCATCACAAATTTGTCTGCAATGCAGTAGGTGCTAAAAATACTGAGGGAAATAGTAAATGTCTAAAAGAGCATGATCTCCAATACTGTTACCTATGAACAAAATAAAAATGCAATCTGGCCACAACATTAAAAATGTCCGGAATTTGTTTGGTAATTGCATTATTTTTTAATAGTTTCATGGACAGAAAATTTCTAGGGTTGGTCTCCGGAAAATTGGAGGACCAATATATTTGGATTAATGATGGTAATTAAATTTGGAAGTGGTTCAGGAGAAAAGCATACAGAGTTATTATTTTTTCTTTCATTGAAGGCCAAAAATACCACATATAAATCTAAATTAATGTGAGACTAATAACACTTTATATTTGAAGCATTTTATTATAGCAATACCATTTTAAGGTGTTAGTGACTTCTGAGTTTTGCTGAGCAATGCAGTTACCGGTGTGAATCAGAACCCCACAAACAATACCTACCTAATTTTTAAGCTCAACGTAGCAAATTCATTCTCAAAATTATATATAAAATATTAGTTTACTTAAGACGTGTTCATTTTTTATGTTACATTTTTATTTTTATACCTTTACTTCAGCTTAAAATTACAGATTATTCAATTTAATCCCTATTGTGTATTATTTTGCTAATTTATACAACATTTTTTACTTAAATTTATGCATTCTGTATTTTAAAATGATTTTTTATTAAGTCTTAAAATGTTTTCCAAGGAGAACTCTCTTCACAACACAAAATGTGATTCTCAGTAGACCTGATCATAGGTTACTTCTCTTGCTTTAATATGCAAACTGCTATTTTGGCCTTCACAGTGGTAGCAAGGTCAGTCAATCAGATGCAAGATTACCTCACTAATATGTGTGGATCTTGCTCATTATCAAAACCATCCAAGATCTTGATGATATAAGTCCATATTTCAAGTCTAATAAAATCAGATAAAAAATATGGCTTCCAGAGTGGTAACAAACTCTGTCAATCAGATGCAAGATCACCTAATTAGTATGCACTGATCTCACTCATTATTTAACTTGTTCAAGATCATAATGAATGTAGGCATATATTCCAAGTTGGATCAATATTGGATCAGAAATGTGGCCAGCATAGTAGTAACAAGCTCAACCAATCAATTGCATGATCACCTCATTAGAATGCGAGGATGTCACTCATTATCAAATTCATTTGAACCCTTAATGATATAAGTATATATTCCAAGTCAAAATCAGATCAGAAATATGGTCTCCAGAGTGGTAATAATGATAACCTATCAAATGCAAGATCACCTCATTAATATGCATGGATCTCACTCATTATTATTGAACTTGTCCGAGATTTTGGTGATATAAGCCCATATTCCAAGTCTGATTGAAATCAGATCAGAAATATTGACTGCAAAGTGATAACAAGTAACTGTTGAGCTAAGAAAAAGACAGGTCTTTTTCAAACAGCTCCTACAGTCTGGTCAAGTTACTTTTTGCACCGCATTGGAAGGCAAGTTCAAGACCCAAGCATCAACAGGCCTTTCTTTTTGCAATGATGGCTCCCATCAACTTAAATAAAACTTTTTACAAGACACACATGCTGGTCTTTAACACTGATGACCCAGCTGCTGACAAATACATTGCTGGCATGTTGAAATCTTAACCTTTATGCATGGACTGGAAACCCTTTTGTGACATGCAACAATTGGTTCACATCATCATAGCGACTGGCTCCATATTCGACTTGGTGTCATTGGCTATATTTCAGCAACCTGAACATAGCCTAGACCCCTTCCATGTCCATGGGTGTATCTCATGCATGGCTCATATACTCAATATGGCAGCTCAACACTCACTCTATAATGCCACAGCTGAACCCATCAAGTTTCAGCACATGGAAAGAAATGCATTCCTACCCATGTCTGTGCTGCTAAAAGACCATCAGATCACACCATCTACCTTTTAGCCACTTATTTCATGGCCAGGTAGAAGGGGCCAGAAAACAGGCTGCCAAAGGGGCATACTTTGTGCCAGTCCAGTGCCTTTGGGCATAATACAGGGAGAGAATATCTGGTTTCAACACAAGTTCTTCATGGCAACCCTCTCACAGAAAACAACGCAATGCCTGTATCGGCCTTTTTCCGATACCCTGTTGGAAAATCTTCACCCTTCACCACAGAATGTGAAACACCCTGCCTCGACTATCTGTGGATCTCACAAGAATTTACACTCTACTCACAGAATGAGTGGTCGAGTTCCTTCACAACACAACCCCAATGGGATCTTACTCCAGGCAATTTAAAGATCATAGCTTTTTCAACCAACACCTACGGGCACACCAGTTCAGCATGGATACTTTGAGATCAGTCCCCATTGCCATTCGGGAGGGAGACTGTACAGGTAAAAGGTACAGGGTAATCATCCGTTTGTAGAAAGAGACAAAATCCTTTGTTTCACTCTTGCTTCACTTCAGATTTCCCTTCAACAAGGACAAATCCTACCTCATTCAATCCCAGCTTGTCATTCATCTGGGCATGAGGGGTCCAAGCCTCCTTTGATTTGGAGTTTGTCTCCCCCTGGAGTATCTCTTAAAGGTTACCACAGTGGTTCCCCCCATCCACTTAAAGAGTCACATCTTAGCTAGGGAATCTCTTCACCTTTCGGTTCTTCTCAATGTGGCTGCAAACCCTCCCATTTGGTACCACCAGTTCACCAGCCTTACACAGATCACCCTCCGACCCTTAGTGGTGACCAAAACATTACCAATGATGAAAGTTTTGGATTAATGTAGGCACCATCTCAGAAAATGGGTGGACCTGCCCTGGTTCAACTGCTAGAACTTGTGATCTGCACAGACACCAGCATAACCAGATGCGGTGCCCACCTCCTGCCCTCCTTGCAAGTGAGCAGGATTTAGCCCCTACCAGAGCACTCATTACACATCAGTCTCCTGGAGATGAAGGCCACAGCGAATATCTTTTAATCATGGCAGAAGACGCTGTTTTGAAAGGGCATTCTCATTCTATCTGACAACTGAACTGTTGTCAATTACATCAGAAGGCAAGGGGGAATGAAATCCCCAGACCTCTGCCTTCTTGTTTGGGATTCTCTGAGGTGGTGTCATCAAGTCTGCCACATTCCAGGCAGGCTCAATGTCTTAGCAAACTCACTGTCCTGGCAGAACCAGCTGATCCACAATGAATGGTCCATTCATTCCTTTTGTTTCAGTCAAATCTGCACCCCCACTGCATGGGGCCAATCTCTCATGGACCTATTCATGATGAGGTGGAATACAAAGCTCCCAACATTCATATCTCCAGTCCCAAATCTGTAAGCCTGGGCAGTGAACACTATTTCCCTGAAATGGAATGGTCTTGATGCATATGAATTCTCCCAACCCCTCTGATTTGCCAAAGTCTTGCAAAATGTGAGGGAATCATAGTACTGTCTTATAAATATTGCTCCCCATTAGTTGGAAAATTTGTATTTGAGGATTTGGATATCATTGGTTCCTGGTAAGTTCAGTCATTTTATTGATAATATCTATTTAACCAGCTCCGCCAACATGTCACAAACAAATCTCATATAACTTATAACTATAAAAAGAAATATTCTTTGGTGATATTATATAATTTAAAACATTGGTGTCACAGGGAAAAATAGGCATGGCTAGACCAGTGCCCAATCCAGGGACCTCCACATTCCAGAGCTCAAACTAGCAGGTGAAAAAATGACTAGAATAATTTATTTTGCCCATAAGTTTGTTTTGTAATGCATATGAACAATTTCCATTTCTCCCACTGATTTGGAGATGACCCCTAGTGAAACATGGCCTTCTTACTCTCTACCAGCTTTTGACTGATACTATGAATTTACTGAAACATCTTATCTAGATTTTTCTTGTTGCACATTGACAGCTGGAGCCCACACACTGTGGCACAGCTGAAGCCCACACACTATGGCACAGAGACATCCTCTTATTGGTCACCAGTAATTGGTCTTATTTATCAGCTGTGTTGATGAACATAATTACCAGCTTGACCCATTACATAATCATCCAATGCCTCGCATGGATTACTTTATGTGGCAAGGCGACTTGATGAGACCAAAATAATCTGAGTAGATACCACAGTCCTAAATTGTTTTATTTCAAAAGACAAGATGTTGAAATGTCGGTAGGAATAGCCATACACACATGTGCAAATTTGTCTGTATGGTAACATGGCAATGAATTCCAAACAGCACAACTTTATTTCTTGATTGGAATCAACAGTACAAACAGGTTCCGGAATTATGCATAGAGGAAAGTATTGAGTGACAATTAAGTAAGCAAATAAACTGATCAAATTAATTTTAATATTTTTACAAAGCTTTCATGAAAATGTTGCATTTTTAAATTCTTCTCAAGATACTGTATATATTTCTTTGATTACCTAATTTTTTCAACAGTATCAGGAATAAACTTTTTTGAAAGACATTCATTCTTTTAACAACACATTATAAAATAAATCTGCAGGTAGAGCATCTTGTTGTGATCATGCAATAAAATTTCTTTCTATTGACCACAGTAAGAACTATATACACTGATACATGTAACAATGATATACTTTAAATCAAAAAAAGTACATTTGAAAAAGAAAACTATATTTAACTCTGTTTCTCTCTCACTTCTCCCTCAAATGTGTTCACTTCTTCCTTTCTGATCTGAAGGGAGAGATCACTTCTTCTATTTTTCTGACTCTAGTCTGAGCTTGTACATTCTAGCCAACTGAGCCATCAGAACGGATGCATCTGATCCAATCCTGTGACAATCCCTCTGCTCTTGCAAGACATGTCCCCATCTATCCATTATCCATGATTACACTGACCTATCAGGGCTGAAAGTCAGTATAATCACTCTTCACCATATTAATGTGCATCAACCTGAGCAAAGCATATATAAAATGGAAATTGCTTTCACAGGGGTAAAAATTCATTTGTCCATCTTGAAGCGACAAGTGAACATTTCTGGAGGTCAAATGAATTTTTCAATCAATCGCCAGGTCAGACAAGTGCTGATTCAGCGTTGACCAGTGTTTCTTTTTAATTAAAAGCATATTCTGTTGAGAATATTGCCAACTTTGTTCACTGGAAGTAGATAGTTTCTACTGGAAGTTTGTTTCCCATTTGTTTTGAACAAGCTCATACAAGCATTCTTCAATGCTAATAAACGCTAACCAGAGGAAGAGCAGACTGGTCACAATTTGCATACTTACAACTGGTGTTAGGAGGATCGCAGAATAAGTTCTAGAAAACAATCTTTTACTCAACTGAATTTAGGTTGTTAACATCATCAATTTTTATATTTCTGTTGGTTGAGTACGAATTTTTTCTGGACAAATACAAATTTTAGTACTTGCCTGACTTGGCAAGTAGATTTGTATAGCTTTTTCAATCTGTTTCAGATGTCAAGATTGACAGAAAACTCAATCATCAATAATTTGTAAATAACTGGTTGATGTGACCTCTGGTGACTGATTATCTAAGAATCTTGATGATAAATGATTTGCTAAGTTTAAACAGTTGCCAAACACTTGGAAACGGTTTTGAAACCAAAGGCTTTGGCTTAAGACTCCAATCCTTACCTTGTGTTTCAGGCTCAGATTTCACCAACAGAACTCAAGTCTCAACTTGAACTTACGTCTTTATTACAATTATATGATTGGGTGAAACTTAAGTCTAACTTAAATCCACCAATCAAATATATAGACTTAAATTTAAGACATATGTTTGTGAAATTGGGCCCTGATAACATTTGAGCTCAACAAACCATATATAATCTATATATTATAACTAGAAATGCATTCATAGAACATAGATGCCTCACCACAGTGCATGAAAGATATCTAAATGCAAAACTCAGCTGGTCAGAAAGATGCACAGTCAAGGGTAACACTATCAACCCTACCACTGTCATGGTGTAGAATAACAAGATCTATTCTAAAACCTAAAGATTATAATTTGCCATTTTTACTCACCACTAGCAGACTGATTATTAAGCCAATTAAGGCACCGCAAAGCACATCACTCCAGTGGTGCATGTAGTCGGAGATTCTTGACAATGCAGTGTAATATGCAAAAATAAATGCTCCGACTTGCAAGACAGGACGAATCAGCCACATCTTCTTCCATGTACATCTCAGGTGTAAATATACCTGACAATATGTAAGGTGATTATAGTAAGGTTTTTTTTGGCAAACAATTGGACTGCTTCTTGCAATATGAGCTGCAAAACAAATGTCAATACTATAAAATCTTAAAAGTATATCCAAACATAAAAATAAGTGCATACAGGCCTTCTGGTATATATCTGAAATAAACAATATGGGTCTTGTATGCCTATTGAATAACAAGTCTATGACATAAACTTTGTTCTTAATTAAGTGCTAAAAATGACTATTATGGCAAAGCAAATTATTGTTAATTCCAAAAGTTATATATTTTATAAACTCTATGAGATACTATCAATTCATTTATTTTGTAGGGAACCAATTTTCATGGTTTAGTGAACAGAGACATTTTCATCAGTACTTGAATTCGGTGAATGGGGAAAGGGTCCCGTTCTTCCACAGTACTTGAATTCAGTGATTGGGGAAGAGGTCCTGTTTGTACAGTATTTGAATTCAGTGACTGGGGAAGGGGTCCTGTTTTTCCACAGTACTTTAATTCGGTGATTGGGGAAGGGGTCCTATTTTTCCACAGTACTGGAATTCAGTGATTGGGGAAAGGGTCCTGTTTTTCCAGTACTTGAATTCAGTGACTGGGGAAGGGGTCCTGTTGTGCCACAGTACTTGAATTCAGTGATTGGGGAAAGGGTCCTGTTTTTTCACAGATGGATTATTCTTCATTGTATATTTAAATTTGTGGTTTCTAGTAAGCTTGAAATCCACTAAATATTGCTATCCTACTAAAAATAATGAATTCACAGCATCTTGTACACATTATAAGATATCTTATGAAACCTCTTTTATACTTTATAAGATATATTATATACAATTTTAATTCATATATAAAAATAATTTTATAAGATACATTATATCCAATTTTAATTCATATATCAAATAATTTTATAAGATATATTATATACAATTTTAATTCATGTATCAAATAATTTTATAAGATATCTTAAAAAGTTTATTAGATACCTATTAAAGTTTGTAACATATCTTACAAATTTTTTAACATATCTTACAAATTCTTTAACATATCTTAAAATTTTTATAAGATATCTTATATACTTATAGTTGAATGCAAGATCATATTGAGAAGTGTCAGTAATTATGAATACCAGAACTTTTTGCCATTTTATAGATGTGATCATTATACAGAAATCTGATTAGTATTAATTGGCCATACTGGGACCAAAATATAGCTCTCACCCATTATAACATGCCTCATTATAATGCAATTCCGGATACAATGCGGTACTAATATGGACCCCATGACCCAAATCACACCAATGTATAACAATATGAGTTGAAAGAAAACAAGGTGAAACTTAGTCTTGTATCTTCATTTCCTTTTCAAAACACTATAATGTACAACATTTTGATAATACCCACTATACCATTGTTTGGTTTATTACTCTATTCTCAATATATTGCAGTTCCATACATATCATGGTCTCAATATAACACAGTTCAGTACATAATGCAGTTGGCGATTATGGACCCCAACTACCGCGTTATAATGAGAGCTATGGTCAGTTTGTAGAAGAAGCCAGGTTACAGAGGTGGCCAGGTTACAGAAGAAGCCAGATTATAGAGGTCAGGTCACAGATGGGGCCAGTTGAGCAAATTTTCACAGCATATCATATGTGGAATGTCATATACTCCTAGGAGTATCTGGTGATGATAATTCATCATGTCTGTAACAAGATTGCTTCCAAACTTACATTGGAAAATAGACTTATAAAAAAAGCTGCAAATTCATGCAAGGTAACTATACTTTTCAAGTTATATATTAGCTAGATGTATTATTGAATACTGTCCATAGCACTGTATGGGTTCATGCATATAACACTATGCGTATAATCAAACTTTATGAACTTGAATCTCTTCCTTTATACAATTCACATTTATGAATCATGAGAACATTGAATATTTGCTTGTACCTAGTCAAATTTGTCCTGGTCAAGATATGTTGAGTGCTTTTTGGGAAGAAATCATTTAAAGGAATTTCTTTTTTGAGTATGGTGGCCATATGTGATGCTGGATTGGCATCATCTGAACAAATTTAAAAGATCTTCATGCCAGGATTCTGTCAAAATTTGTCAAATTCTGTTCAGTGGTTTTGAGAAGAAGTTGCTTCATGGTTTATCTATTTTTAGTAATGGTGGCCATATTTGATGGCAGATTAGCATCAATTTAATGAATTTGAAGACATTCATATCAGTATGCTTTCTTTCTAAATTTGGTCCAGTTCTGTTGATCAGTTTTTTAAAGAAAAAGTCATTTAAAGGTTTTTCTATTTTTGGTAACAGTGGCCTTATTTGTTTGAACAAATTTGAAAGAGCTTCATGCCAGGATGTCAAATTTTGTCTAAATTCTGTTCAGTGGTTTTTGAAAAGTTGTAAACAGACAATGCATGATGGATAAAGGCCCATACATAAATTCACTTGGCCTTATGGCCATTCACCCAAAGCACAGCAATTTGTCAATATGCACATCTTCAGATGATTTCCATAATATGTACAAAGTGTTAGGAAGATCCACTAAAAAGTGTGAGACTGGTTGTATTCCCAAGATTCTGTTGTACACTACATCAGCTCCAAGTAAAAAAAAGCAATAATTCTAATAAAAATAGCATGTACCAAGTTTGACAGCAATCCATTAAAAACTATGGGAGTAGTTGTATTCACAAGATTATATCATACACTGCATACAGCTGCAAGACAAAAGGGCAATAGCTCAACCAGAAAAATCACCAACTCTTGGCAAAAAGTGTGGGCGGACAGTGATTTGTTGATGTGCGCATCTTCCAATGATGACCATATCATGTACATAGTTTCAAGGAATCCAATGAAAACCGAGACTAGTTGTGTTCATAAAATTCGGTCATACACTATGTTAGGCACAAAAACAAAAAGGGCAATAACTCTACCACAAAAATCACAACTCTTAACAAAATCACAGGAGCACAGTGATTTGTCTATATGCGTATCTTCAAATGATGATCATAACATTTACCAAGTTTCATGGCAATCTACAGTATTGAAATCTGTACAAGTAGTTGTGTTCACAAAATTCTGTCATACGCTACAATATATAAATGCAGTGTATGACAGAATATATATTGCAAGAGCAAAGTGATTTGTCAATATATGTATCTTCATATCATGACCATAATATTTAACAAGTTTCATTGTGATCCAATAAATGACAGACCCAAGTGGGGTTGATATCACTCATCTGGCTTGCATATCTTAACAGCTGACCATTTCAGTAAGAAGGTTTATGTAGCATTGTAAGAACACAACCTAAGTAAACTATCTCTCAAATTTTATATCATGTTGATTTTACCTGTTTTACTACATCCTGATAAAACTTCTTTCCAAAGATAAAAGCATAATTAAAATACATAGTTTCTTGCCCATAACTGATGGCATTCAAGATCTTAAAAGTGAAGTCTACTGATGAAGCTTTAATTTTCTGATCTACAGAGTCAAATGACTTTCAATTTATTGAGATTATAATTCACAATAAGACAAAAATGCAGATAATTCTAGTCAATTAGTTTGTGTCATTGTAAGATGAAAGAAAAGAATTTAAGAAGAGAGAGAACAGAAGATAAAAGGAAATATTGTTTAGGTATATATTTTTAAAGATAACATATCAATATATATGGAAAATATTGGCATTTCTTCAAAACAAATATAAGAGTATGCATGAAGAGTGATTTTCATTCACAAAAATCACCACCAAAGCATCAAGATAATTGGTGCATATATATACATAATTATACATACACTTTTAATTACATACCCATATTAAGAATGAAAAAAACTGAAAAATTATTTTCATGAACCTTTTTGACACTGCCATGAAAATGTACATGGTCATGTGCAGTTTATACTTCCCTTGCATTAGCATTTTAAAAACATTGGTAAAATATGTTCTTTCAATACCCTGATGTTCCTTCATCTTAAATACATAAAAATCTCATAATATAGCAAAATCTTTTATGCAAACTTATATGTACCCGTACAATGTTACAGACAGCAAGTTGCCTAAGAATATGTATCAGATTCCATCTTTTCTGACAGGTAATCTACATTAGAAAACATGTTTGCTTGCCAATGTGAAAAATCATGCAAAAGACTGCAAAATTCAAATGCCTGAATAGAGAGTAAGTAAAATATTCTAAACTCTATTAACTTTTTGCATACTAACCATCTATTGTCCAACTTTTCCCATTCACAGTTTCTATATGCACTGTATTTTTCTACATTAAAATTAAAGGAACAATCATTTTAAACTGAGACAAAATTGGTCTGTCTCTATTAAATCTACATTTTATAAATATTTTGTTTTGCATATAGAATTCTCAAATTAATTACATCATCAGCCTGAGTTTTATCTTTAATTCCAAAGACAATATTTGTGTTTGTGAATTCCAAATTATTTGTGTAACTACACTTACTTTCAATCTATTGTAAATTATAATTTAAAAAAGACTTAGTTATCTGACAATCCCAAAAATATGAGATATTGTCTCTGGATACAACAAAAACAATTGAGTTCATTTTAAATAATTCTAATTCTTTTGAGAAATGCATTCATAGGCAAACTTCTATGTATCTATGTAATATTTTAAGCTGTAAGGTTTGGAAATTTGGAAGTTTTGTATGGTAGCAAGAAAAATTCCTGCCAGTCGTTATCTTCTAAATTGCCAAATTCAAAATTTCATTTTCTTCTAGAAGTTGGTGCTTCATTGTTTCCAATCAATGTTTCATATATACAGTCATGTCCTTTTTTATTTCTTATATTGGTACACACAGCAATATTTATAATAACTGATGCTAAATGTATTTTTATGATTTTATAGCTGCAAGTATGCTTCAAAAATCAACGAAATTAATGTTAATATGAAAATATATTTTTAAAACTATCAAAACTTTTCCATGAACCATCCTCATTAATAAAATCATTCAAAAATATAACGTCTTTCTGAAACCATATTTTGTATTACACTTTTTCCATCTATTGTAATATAAGGATATAACCATATTTGTCTTTGTAACAAATGTTCAGCTGTGACCATTTTTAATGATCTTGTTAATGTTAGTTATAAATATACTTCAAAAACATCTATATAACAGGGATTGGTTTGGTTTTGGTTTTATGGGCTTAACGCCATTTTTCAGCACATGATAGGCTATATACATGGTGGCCAATTTATCTGGTGGAGGAAGAACCTGGGACATTCCCGTGAAGAACCACCGACCCACAGGAAGCAACTGGCAAGCTTTCTCACATAACCACATTGGCCGAGCCCAAGACTCGAACCCACGTGGACAGAGGTGAGATGGCAGTGATCGGTAAAGGCAAGCGCCTTAGACCACTTGGCCACCCGGGGCCCCTAACATGGATTGTGATCCTTTATTACCAAGTTAAGAAAATCTGTTCCAAATAAGAAGAAATTATCAGTATCTGATACTGAAAATTGTAACAAACTTTTCCATTTAGACTCATCAAAAAACATTTTTCTAAGCCATGTTTATTTCAAAGCATTCACAAAATTAAATATATTTAATCATATTTAATACCCCCTCATGATCATCCTTGACAGCAATATTTCTTTCGAGTTTGTCCTTTGATCCATGCCATACATAATGTAAAAAGAGTTCACTAAGAAAATGGTTGGACAGATTTGGTAATCACAATAAAAGATGATTAATTTTAGAGATAGCTAAACTTTTTATCAGAGTTATCCTTCCAATGGAGTTAAACACCTCTTATTCCACCGAATTAGCAGGTTATTAATTTATCAAATTTCAGATGGATAATGAGTTGTAATTTTTTCCAAGTTAGTTGAAAACTTAATGCCTAATACAACATACTACAACCCCAATTAAGTTTATATTCTGGACATTATTTCTTATTGCTACCTGTTCTACTTCCGATCCAAATTACCTTTGTTTTTTCAATATTTATACTAAGACCACAAAATTTGGAATATTGATATAAAAGATGTAAAGCAGACATTAGAGATTTCTCTGAAACATCAAGAGCAAGTGACGTATAGTCAGCATACTGAGAAGAACATAGGTTATATTACCTCTGTTTATTCCCCTAATATTTTCATATTTTCTTATCATATGGGCTAAAATCTCTGCAACAGGATAAAAATATATGGGATGAGTGGATCCCTTAATACACAGTCTCTTTCAAAACCAAACCAATTGGAGACTTGACAATTAAAAATTGCACAAGATAAGATGTTTTGCTAAAAAAGTTTTATCCAATTTATTATTGGTCAAAATTTTAAGAATGTATTAAGTTTATCAATAAATGGCCATGCAATGGTGTCAAATGCTTTTTCAAAATCAATCAAGAGAAGCAGCCCAGGAATATTGTGCTTTTTGGTGCAAAACATTCAATCATATAAGTTTCTAATGTTTTCTGTATTTTATCATCCTTTTAGAAACCCTGTTTGATCCTTATGTATAAATGTGTGGAAACAGTTTTAATCCTACATGTATCTCGCTCATTATCAAACTTGTCCAAGATCTTAGTGATACAAGTATACATTCCAAGTTTAATCAAAATCAGATCAGAAATAAGGACTACAAAGTGGTAACAAACTCATTCAATCAGATACAAGATAACCTCATTAATACACATAAATCTCGCTCATATTTGAACTTGTCAGAAATATTGAAGCCATAAAGCTATGTTCCAAGTCTGATCAAAATTGGATGAAAACATGGTCTCCAGTGTGGTAACAAGCAAATGCTGACAGATGGACGATGGAGACATGGCCATACCACAGTTATTAACCCAGTGACCATCTTGGTTTCAGTTTCGCTGACAAGAAATTGATATTACAACAACCCAGTGACAATCTCAGTTTCAATTTTGCTGACAAGAAATTGACATCACAAAAATCTGTAGAACTGCTGCTTTAAAGTACAGAGACATGTATTTTGCGAAATCTTGAGTTTTGTACTAAAACACACAGAACCCCTACATCAAACCAAAAAAGTTAGCTAACATAATGATAATGCAGAGTTACTAACAAAAATGTATTTGCTTCATCAACCAAACTAGAATAAGTATAAGTATTTTTGCCACTATGAAAACTTTGTGGGAAAACAACATAAGAAGTCCATTTACATCACCGCTAATATGTGACATCACAAAGACGTATGAATGAGATTCATTCATTGAGAATTTAAGATGGTCAAGGTCTTTTAAATTCATTCATGTGAAGTACAAGTATTTTTGATGCTATGAAAACTTTGTGGAAAAGCAACACAAGAATTCCATTTACATCAGCACTATTATGTGACATCACAAACAAGAATGAATGAGATTCATTCATTGAGAATTTATGATGGGTGAAGATTTTTAAATTAATTCATGTGAAAATAAAAAAAATCAATTTTTAAGTTATAACAAACATAATTTTACTTTTTTATTTCAATGAATTTGTACAAATTAACTGTTTGAGAATTTATGATGGATGAAGATTTTTAAATTCATTCATATCAAGATAAAAAAATTCAATTTTTTAAGTTATAACAAACATAATTTTACTTTTTTTATTTCAATGAATTTGTACAAAATTAATTGTTTATGTCTTTATTTGGTTTAAAGTACATAATAAATATGTTGTATTGAATTTGCACTGAAAAATATTTGTGTTGACTCGATGCTGTGGCAGGCTGATGAGCTTTTTCACTGCCAAAACAATATGTCCAAACAAATCTATCTATCTATCTATCTATCTATCTATCTATCTATCTATCTATCTATCTATCTATCTGTCTGTCTGTCTGTTTGTCTGTCTGTCTGTAAGAAATAAAATAAAACACTCACCATGAAGTAGACCATGCAATAAAAAGAAATAGAGGTATGGCCAGATGGAAATGACAACCTGTAAGATAGAATTTACACACCATATCAGAAAACAATTTTTAAAAAAGATTTTTTTTCTTGGTTTTTATCATCAAATATTTTGATAACTTTTAATTTTATTTTTTTAAAAACCCTTTAAGATATAGAGTAATTGAAAGTAAGAGAGAACTGAAACCACATAAAATTCACTAATAAAAATGATTAAAACAAAATGAAAATAATGAACAAAATGTGTCTGGAAAGTATATGTATTGTGTCAGTTGTATTTTCTTCCTAGTTTTTCCTAATATATGTATGCTGATGTAGATTTGTATTACTCTATTCTTATGTGTTTTGAAATGCTCATCAAATAGGGAAACTGGTTACTACAATAGTTCCTCTTGAGAGGCCTATTCCTATCAGTTTGCCTGACAATTGTATAGTTTTGCCATTTTGTCCCCTTAAGAGAGGTCTCCCTCTATCAGAGGCCAGTTTGCCTGACAATTGTATAGTTTTGCCATTTTGTCTCCTTAAGAGAGGTCTCTCTCTATCAGAGGCCAGTTTGCCTGACAATTGTATAGTTTTGCCATTTTGTCCCCTTAAGAGAGGTCTTCCTCTATCAGAGGCCAGTTTGCCTGACAATTGTATAGTTTTGCCATTTTGTCCCCTTAAGAGAGGTCTTCCTCTATCAGAGACCAGTTTGCCTGACAATTGTATAGTTTTGCCATTTTGTCCTCTTAAGAGACGTTTCCCTCTATCAGAGGCCAGTTTGCATGACAATTGTATAGTTTTGTCATTTTGTCCTCTTAAGAGAGGTCTCTCTCAATCAGAGGCCAGTTTGAATGACAATTGTATAGTTTTGCCATTTTGTCCTCTTAAGAGAAGTCTCCCTCTATCAGAGACCAGTTTGCCTGACAATTGTATAGTTTTGCCATTTTGTCCTCTTAAGAGAAGTCTCCCTCTATAAGAGACCAGTTTGCCTGACAATTGTATAGTTTTGCCATTTTGTCCTCTTAAGAGAGGTCTCCCTCTATCTGAGGCCAGTTTGCATGACAATTGTATAGTTTTGCCATCTTGTCCCATTGCGAGGCCACTCCTTTCACAAGACCAGCTTTTAGTGCAGGAGTGGCCTTATAAGAGGGAGACCACTGTATATTTGTATGTGTCTAAAACATGCCCATCTGTGAACAGCAAAGAACCAGATCCGCCATCACACAATATGCCAACAGATCAGACTACATTATGCTATTTGTTCTATTTATCATTTATAGTGAAAAGCATACACCCTGATCTGCCAGTGCATTATTATTCTATTATTGCCTTCTCCCAAGAGAACTGTTCTCCTATAGTGTTGTTTGGTGGGCTATACTCCACAAGAAAATACTGTAGGTGGCCAGTTCTCAAGGAAGAAGGCAATAATTGATTTAATACATCACATGACATCATGTGATGTCATCTAATGTCAGCACATGGCAATAGTGCACACTGGAACAGGTATAAATCCCATCATGTGATGTCATATGTCAGCACATGGCAACAGTGTACATTGGAACAGGTATAAATCCCATAATCAAGTATAGCATCCAGTAGTCAATGGAAAATGCATACTGTCCAAAAACAGATCCCTTTAGTCAGACAATTGGAACTTAAGAATTTATCACATGATGTACTAAACAGCAGATCAATGTCTATGCTATAGGCATGTAAATATGTTACACATGTTTTGAAAGTGGTTGCACAGATCAAGTAAATATGTACATAAATCAAATGCACTTGTTTCAACATGTATACAGCTTTAAATTTGCCTAAGAATCAGCAAAAAGTTTGGCAAAGCAAATCTGATCCTTCTATGGTTACCCACCTTTAGAGTCACACCAACCCACATCCCTGCAATGCATGAAAATATCTCAAACTCATGACTTTCAACCATATTAATAAACCTATACTGAACAAAATTGGAGGTATTTCACGTATAAGGAAGTGACAATTGAATCCCTGATGTTACTCTAATTTCTTTAATTAACATAAATTTTTTTCTTCACAAGAGTGCTTTATCATGAAGCTAATGGGCTGAAAATTAATGGGTTTTTTTCTCAGTTGTATTATTTTGCAATTAATTTTTTTGTGTGTTTGTGGTGACATACTCAAATATTGCAATTAGAGTTCACTGCCTGGCAGTGTATATATGGTACCACTTAGCAATGGTTGAGGTGCTATCATGTTAATTGACACTGATTAACACTGCAATCAAAACAGAAAGGTCAGGTTACAGTGTTCCAGAAGTACATGTATATTGATTGGCACATCTAATAACCAAGCACACACATGATCCAGTACATCTGAGTAGAACATCATGAAAGCATAATGCTATGTACTCAAACCATTTGGAATATCATGAAAGCATAGTGCTATGTACTCAAACCATTTTGGAATGTCATGAAAGCATAGTGCTATGTACTCAAACCATTTGGAATGTCATGAAAGCATAGTGCTATGTACTCAAACCATTTTGGAATGTCATGAAAGCATAGTACTATGTACTCAAACCATTTATAATGTCATGAAAGCATAGTGCTATGTACTCAAACCATTTTGGAATGTCATGAAAGCATAGTGCTATGTACTCAAGCCATTTTGGAATGTCATGAAAGCATAGTGCTATGTACTCAAACCATTTGGAATGTCATGAAAACATAGTGCTATGTACTCAAACCATTTAGGAATGTCATGAAAGCATGGTGCTATGTGCTCAAATCATTTTGGAATGTCATGAAAGCATAGTGCTATGTACTCAAACCATTTTGGAATGTCACAAAAGCATAGTGCTATGTACTCAAACCATTTTGGAATGTCATGAAAGCATGGTGCTATGTACTCAAATCATAATTGGAATGTCACGAAAGCATAGTGCTATGTACTCAAACCATTTGGAATGTTATGAAAGCATAGTGCTATGTACTCAAACCATTTTGGAATGTCTCGAAAGCATAGTGCTATGTACTCAAACCATTTTGGAATGTCTCGAAAGCATAGTGCTATGTATTCAAACCATTTTGGAATGTCATGAAAGCATAGTGCTATGGACTCAAACCATTTTGGAATGTCATGAAAGCATAGTGCTATGTACTCAAACCATTTTGGCATATATGAAAAGACAGTGGCTGCTTGTGATAGGGTAACAGGCCCACTATTCTACAAGGTCATAGGAAGAACACTGACCCATGTTGATACTACCATCGGTTCTTCTGGAGTAGCAGTAACAAGATATTCAAGATGACCCCAATGGCAGACATGTTGGGGGTCAGATAAGACACATTTTCATTTTGTACCACCTAGATATCATAAGAACTCTTTTATTGAAAACCACACATCAATACAACCATTGATTCTGGAGGAAAAACATTTACAAGATTTTCATGTTGGAGGTCAGATTGGCACCATTTTCCTTTGGTACTAACTACATATAATAAATAGCATTTTTGTTAAATTCCCATGTCAATATGCCCACCCATTCTGGAGAAGTAGCAATAATAAGACTTTCAAGATGGGCACCATATCTGCCATATGGAAGGCCAATGGGCACCATTTTCAATTTGGACAATCAAGACCTTTTAAAAAAAATGCATTTATAAAGTTTCATAGCAATCATGATAACAAACTTTGGTCTAACAGACAGACACTGGACGGACGCTGGATGCTGACAACAGGCCATTGCATAAACTCTTCTGATCTTTAACCAGATAAGCTAAAAACAACCCAAAATTCTATCAGAAGATTGAATAAATGGTGAAGGACAACCTGCATAAAACAAAAAACATGCAATGCATGCGTAAACACTATTGTGGTTACATGTGGGTTCTACTGAAAACTCCCTGCTTTATCTTCAAAAATGCATACAGACACAGATGTATCTAATGTAATATATACCTAATGTCAAAAAGGCCCAGAAATTTTGACACAAACTAGCAAGAACAACAACTGGCTTTCTGTTACAAGCTGAGACTTTAAAATGTAAATTTGCAGTAGAGGTAAATACAATGGAAACTCTCAAGACTGAGACCTCAGTAAACCAAAATCCCATTGAAAATAACCTAGTACTTTGGTCCCCTATTTCCCTCTTTTTAATAAAATGAACTCAGTAAAACCATAATCCCATTGAAAATTAACTAGTACATGTACTTTGGTCCCCTATTTCCCTTTTTTAATAAAATGAACTCAGTAAAACCATAATCCCATTGAAAATTAACTAGTACTTTGGTCCCCTATTTCCCTTTTTTAATAAAATGAACTCAGTAAAACCAAAATCCCATTGAAAATTAACTAGTACTTTGGTCCCCTATATTTCCCTTTTTTAATAAAATGAACTCAGTAAAACCATAATCCCATTGAAAATTAACTAGTACATGTACTTTGGTCCCCTATTTCCCTTTTTTAATAAAATGAACTCAGTAAAACCATAATCCCATTGAAAATTAACTAATACTTTGGTCTCATATTTCCCTTTTTTAATAAAATGAACTCAGTAAAACCAAAATCCCATTGAAAATTAACTAGTACTTTGGTCCCCTATATTTCCCTTTTTTAATAAAATGAACTCAGTAAAACCAAAATCCCATTGAAAATGAACTATTACTTTGGTCCCATATTTCCCTTTTTTTTAATAAAATGAACTCTGAAAAACCAAAATTTTAAATTGGCCCACAGAGGTTGTTGTCTTGATTGTTCATTGTAGTTCCAAAAGGACTAAATTTATGTTGTAATCTAACTTAATAAAAGATGAAATAAAATGACAAGTCATTCATAGAGAGTACTGAAAGAAAGTGTTTGTTTGTGTCTGTATTTGTATTTTTCCTGTACCTAGCTTCTTCAATTGCATCTTTATCTGTCCCTGTGCAAACATCTTCAGTGATAAAGCCAGTTGTACTGGAACAGTTTGCAATGGAAGGTTTGCATACTGTCAGAAAATGGGGTCGCAGTCGCCCGATAGAATATTTGGCAATGTCTGTTAAAAGCTGGGTCACAGCTGCTCCAAAAAAGAACGTGATCAACAACTTGTAAATGAGACCAAGAAAGGCCTTGTTGCAACGAAAGGAACGAGCACTCTTTTTCTCTCTGCCAATCTCAACTATAATCATCTGCAAAAAGAGAGAGACAATAATCAAAATGTAAATGTGCAGGTATCTTACGTTTTTATTATATGTTGGGAGAAACAGATTGTTGCCTGGATAAATGATTGTTCAGATAAATAATAATAATAATAATATACACAACATATCATATATATCCCAGGGTGTTTCAGTGGTCTGGATAAGTGAAAAGTTTGGAATATTTATGCTTTACTGCACAAAGTGGTATTATCATGAGCCTAAAGTTGTAATGTGATATCACCACATATTTACAGTATTGTCACGATAATATCACAAGATTTATATTAGCAATAAGTCATTCTCTATACAGCAAACTGAAGACATGTGCTAAGCCAAGGCCAAGATTACAGCTTGTGGAAAATTCCATTGATTTTTCTCCACTTACTACTGCCTGTAAACTTTTGCTATTTATATCTGACAAACATTTATCAATTGAAATGTACTAGTGCTAAGGACACAGCTGATTTTAGCAAACATCCTCCTCTGTATTAGTGCTCTGTATTGCAGTACGAGAAACATTTACGTGGGCCAGGGGTGGTGGTGATGGTGGCAAATCTTAAATCTATGTTATATCACCAATCTTTATTCTTTGCAGATAGTGAATCCAATGATAATACATTGTGATGGTGATACATGTATATGATAATATCAATACTGTACCACTGTCATCTGATTTTATTAAGAATATCTAACTATCTGATGGCAATCTGCGTTAAATTCTAGATAACAACAGAAATGTCAGATGGTATCTATTACTCCATCACTGCCTTCTCTTGCTGGAACTGTTCAACTATAGTGTTGTTTGGTGGGATATAGTGCCCAAGCACTATATGGGCACTGTTCTCCATCAGACAACACTGGAGGAGGGCAGTTCAAGGGAGACATCAATAAAAGATTTAGTACATCGCACAACGTCATATAACATCAGTGCGTGGCTACAGTGCCAGCTGGTACTGAACAGGTATAATTCCCATAGTCAAGGATCACATCCTGAAGCCCAATCGAATATCTGGGCATTTAAAAAAAAAAACCTTTCTCTCTGTCCAGATAATTTATGTGCTAATGAAAATTATCATTTTTCCAGAATATCTTGTCCAGAAAATGAATATCTCTATCATCTCTATTTTTAAGATTGTGTAGTGATGCACCCAGCAATGCTGGTTGGAAGTAGACTAGGTAAGATAGATTGCATTACTTGTGAATAAAGAATGTTTCTGTGTTTTCTTTTACAAATAAAGAATTCTGGTTGCAGTTTGGTGTTTGCTTTTGTTTGTAAAACTATGTTAGTCTGTTCATGTACATGTACTGCCATTGGTGACACTTGTACTAATGTAGGTCTAATGTGTATTGAATATCCCCAATCACTTGTCCGAAATGATATAATTAATTTAATTTCTGTAAACTATGGGCAAGTTCATGAAGTGTGGCTGACATCATGTTGCTTAATCTGTTTGAATGGGCATAAGGTATTCACAAAAATAATTGATAACAAGTCTCAATCATCACTAGAAATTTATCTCTAATCATGACTGACCCAGATTATAACAATGTATACAAATGTTGACTGCAGCGAGTTCTAATATTGAGACCGCTCATAACATAAAGATAGTCTGAGACAAGAGAATGTATTGCAGAAATAAATTAACATTTTTTTCAAATTGTCTCACCCCTGAAAAATTTAAAGATAATCCATGTTTTCTTTTGCAAATGATTGAAACCATCTCAGCACTACAACTGTAAATATGGCAAGGATGCCCCCAAATATGCCAATGAGCTAAATCACTTAAAATACTTCAGGAATTTAATCACAGAATCCAGAAACTATCTTGAATAATGACATGTATACAGCTGTGTATTATTAAAGTCCAAAACTTGCATCCAAATTTGTTTGCCCTATTCATAGATTATAGGTCCCTTTCTAGACATTTTGCTATTTTATTCTTTTTTCTTTAGTTTAGACCTCTTCATTACTCTGGATAGTTTAGCTTCTCTGTGCCAAAATGAAAATATTTATTTTTTTACATGTCACTCTTTGTGTATGTGTATGTGCATGTGTGTCTGTGTGTCTCTGTCTTTATTGTCCTCTGAGGAAGACCTTGCTTGAGGTCAAAACATAGGTAAACTTTGTTATATTCCTTGTACCATTTTCCAACTTCTGTGTAATTAATACTATCTATGCTGTTGATGTGCATTCCCATTTTGTTTCTTTCAAAACTTCTTGGGAATCGACAAGTTT
The DNA here is from genome assembly GCA_029931535.1 of Margaritifera margaritifera. Lineage (NCBI taxonomy): Eukaryota > Metazoa > Mollusca > Bivalvia > Unionida > Margaritiferidae > Margaritifera > Margaritifera margaritifera. Next base: position 2,465,207 of record JAQPZY010001440.1, on the reverse strand, counting down.
TGACATTAAAAATGGGTAATTATTACGAAGAAAACTGGTAACTAAGTTGTCAATTATTTAGATGATTTTGTAGGGACTGACATTCCTTCATTAGTTAATAAATTCTTTCAGGAACTTGGTATTCTTTTGCAATGTTGTGGTATAAAAGAGGCTATGGAAAAAGTCAGTGTGCCTTCCACAACAATGGTTTTTTACAGGTATCTTGAACAATACAGAAGCTATGACTTTAGAAATTTCTCCTGAAAGATTACACAAAATTCCTCAATCAGCAAACATTTGGTTGAGTAAGGATGTAACAACAGTAAAGGTAATTCAGTCACTAATTGGGAAAATTTTGTGTTATTAATAATGGCCATTCCATAAATGAATTTGATCAAGCCTGTTTGAGAGAAATCTGCTTTCTTGCTGACTTATGAGTTTCAAGCTTTGTTATGTAGTGAGCCATGACAATAGACTACCCGATCTGCTTTCAATATGGTATCTTGATAGGTTTTTCTCAGAAAGGAGTTTTTGAAAATAACAAAGGATTATAACATCCAAATCAAAGTTCCAGAGCTGCTGTTTCAGTTTTCAAGTGACTGCTAAATCCACAAGTTGAATTCATTCTCATCTAATTGATTGTGTCATGAACATGATGTTACATGACTTGAACTTTTTAGTGAATTTTTTTCTAAGAAATGTATATAATTTCCAATTTGTATTTGTATTTGTACATATATTTCTCACACTATTTCCTTTACAGCTTGCTTAATTTAATTTTTTTCAGAATCTGATCTGCTGCATCTTATACAGCAGAAATATTATCTCCTTTTTTGTAAATTTTTCCATTTAAAGCCCTCTTCCTGCTGAATTAAATAACTATGCATTTACAGTATACTCAATTTCTTCCTAGAAGCTTTCATTCTTCCGATTCCATCAGAAATTACATTTCCAGTGTAAAACTTTGACATTTAATGCTAGAGATAGAATTTCCTCAAAACTGAGGCTTTCAAATTAAAACCTTTACTAAAAGGCATTGCTAGATCCAACCTATTGCCCAAACAAAGCCCTCCCCACTACATAGGAGATAATACTGGATATGTTCAAAGTCATTAAATTCAATGATGACAATGACTTTGTCTTCTAGATTTGTTTTTATTTTTATTTTTCTTAATGGCAGTAAGAGAGTTTGATATGAACACACAACGCTTGAGACAGGATATCCTTTGCACTGAAGATTTGCTAGTTGTTCAGATTACCAGTAAATGGTTGAAAACAAATCAGTTTAGACGGAGAGTTTTGACGATACTGATCATAGCAATTCCTGATTTTCCTCTTTGTCCAATTGTGCTTATAATCATATGATTGAGAGATTCAATCTCCCTTCCAATTATCCTGCATTCTATCTTCATTCTAAAAAGGAAGACTATGAACCCATTACTGGCCCAAAATTACACGGGTATTTATGCTACGTTATGAACAAAATTGGAAAAGACAAGTCTCTCTTTTCATCTCACGGTTGCAGAAGAGATGGCGCTGCTTGGACTTTTGATGATCAGATCCCTTCAGAACTAATTCAGCTACATTGGGATTGTATTTGTTATGCCACCAAGGAATACCTTTGTTTTAACTTTGAAGAAAAGTCTGCTTTCTCAAAAATGAGTTATTTGATCTTGAATCAAACTTGAATTGCTTTTCTTCCACGAAGAAAGACATTTTCCGTTACAGTTTTGAGTGAATCCATCACCAAATATGTGATTTGATACACTCAGGTTCAAGCATTCCCAGGAATTACCATATCAAAGTTACAGAATAAGATTCAAAACAAATCAGGCCTGTATCAGCTCCATATATAGATCTACTATTATTCATGTTGGCACAAATGATTTAAAAAGCCTCTCCATTTCAGAGATCTTGAGTTCCTACAACAATCTCATTACATTCATCAGATCTCAATCATCTACTAAAAAAATTGTATCTGCTATCATTCCTAGACCAACAGATTTAGAAATAACTTGGGAGAAGGTGAAAAGTATCAATAAGGGCTTGAACGTCTTATGTTCCTAACAAAATGTTTAATTTCTTCAAACTTATTACTAAGGAATGATCAACCTATTAGACAGCTTTATGCTATTAAAGATGGATGACTTCATCTTAACTTGGAAGGCACTTGTGTTCTCAGACAGTTCTTTATCAAGACAGTGTCTGATTTAATATAATTTAATCAGTAGCGTATAATATATATGTACATAAGCGTTTAATTTGAAATTGTTATCCCTTGATAGATTCCAAACTGCATTATCATTTCTATTTGTCGAACAGACTTTGCACAGTCGTATGCATTCTATGAAAGACTGTGATGGTCAAGATGAATATAATCTTGAAATTCTCTTATTAGTCTTGCAGGGTGGTAGGTAACACCCTGGTGTCTGGTCTGGTGAGAGTAAGATGTAGTAGTCAATTTTAGGCTTGTTTTTTGCCTGCACTTTGGAAGCTGGATTTGGATCATATTCTATTAATTAATTCAGCTGTGTGATCAAAATATTTAATTCATTGAAATGTGAAAAGAAATTTGATATCTTATTTATGTAATTAAATGTGAATATTAAATTTCGCCAAGAATTAAAGAATGCATTTTTTAAATGTTTTCCTGAGTTGTCTTAGTCAATTATCACATATTCTTGTTTGTTACAATCTCACTCTTAACCTCACTCTTGCATATACTATCTTATACCTTAAGTTTGAAACTAATAATAATTCACCTAGGTAGTTTGCTATGTCAGCGTCTTTTTAGTTTGTATATATATATACAGTGAAACTCCTCAAAACCGAACCCTCAGTATACTATAATCGATATCCCTTCAAGACCACAATTTTTTGGGAGTCCCGAATTTTTCCTTATTTAATATCATCGTTTTTTCCCCAGTAAACCGAAACCCCTAAACTCTGAATACCAGAGCAATTTTCAGTCCCAAATTTCAATTTTACACTTTAAAAAAAAGCTCATAAAACCAAAACTCAATTCGAACATGGAAATGTATTTTAGCTGCTAAATTCCTGAGACACGATGGAACAGATTAGTTATGGTTAGCAAGTACTGTAGTAGACTTATCTGTGAGACAAAGAATCGGAAAATGTCCCAAGGGCACACGAAGTTAAAACAATACCTGACACAAGTGACAACACAGATTAGGGCTGACAACAGGCTAATCACAATCACAAAGTTTGGTCCAGGTCTGTGATGTAGAACTAATGTTAATCTGTGGAACCATTTTTCTTCTTTCAGTAAGTGACCTTGACCTTTGATCTTTTGACTCCCAAATCAACAGACCTTTTTCTTCATCAAGAGGAATTTACCTCTAAGGTTTGGCATGGTAGGTGTGGAAAAGGAAAGTTAATAGACAGATGGACAAACAGACTGGGTTATAGCATAATATGCTCAGCCAAAGGACAGACATATCAACAAAAAAACCATGAGGGGTATTTAGCTTCACACATAAACTTCTGAAACCTTCCACCTGCACTATACTGCGAGGTCTCAGGTCACACGCACATATCATACACTTTTACAATTTTACTATTGGCACTGAAGAAAGTACAGGAGTTTTTAAAGCTTTAACTGGTTCTCAAGTGAGAATCTTTATTGAACCAGTTGCTTCCAATAATTCAACATTGTGCCATTACTACAACCTGACTAATCTAACTCTATTGCACTTCACCTTCTTTTCTCCCAATATATTCTACCTCTGTGCAATATTTGCAAAATTCAGATTGCTTGTTTTTGTCAGCCATTTTGATTTTACCAGCATTTCAAACTTTTCTCATGTCATAGGTCACATGCTGTATTCATTGAAATGGAATATTGATTTTGCACACAATTACATGACAAACACAAAACAATGTCATTTAAACATGTAATCATGACAGCCCTAACTAGGGTTGATCAGAATCAAGAATCAGTTTAATAATTGCTTTTATAAAACCAATTCCCAACCCATGTGTAATTGTCTCAACAGTCTACAGTACTCCCTCATAGTAATGCTGTCCATGGGAGTCATGGAGAATGCTGTCTTGTGGTGAGGCTGGCTTATAATGAAGTACATAATACATATACTTTTACTACCACTTAATAAAATGAGAGCAATGATAATACTTGCCTTATAACAGGAACCATGTTATAATCAAGGGTCTTATAGTAAGGGACTGATGTATGTTTAAATTCATCAGTCTACATAACAGATAACAGAATGATGATCTATTTGTATTTTTAATAAAGTTCCCACTAAACATACATACCAAAAGAACTTTCAATTCTTTTTTTAAGATGATTTCACCTATTAATTATTAGCCTGATAAATATTTTTGAACTAAGGAGAGAGGGACTGATCATGAGATAAAGGTTTTTGAAATAAAAATTTGTCAAAACTTTGTGAAAGTAGAGAATGGGATTATCTTGGGAATATTTGTAAGCATCTTGCAAACTGAAGCATCATTGTCAAAATCTAATATAAGCTTGAGTGCCCCTGCATGTGCTCTTGCTAATGTATGTCAACAGTAATAGGAGAAGACGTCCAAATGCGCTTTCTGGTTGACTACTATACTGTATGGAAACTGAAAGAACAGAACAAAATTAAACACTGTCTCCAAAATGGTGAAGCATAAAAAAAATAGAGGAGCTTTCAAAAATTAGAGCAAAGCGCTTTATTCCTCTAAATAAAGCTAGCTGGAACACTGAATACATCAATACTTACAGCTAGAGTGGGCAGTGCTATTCCTACAAAACCAGCAGCCCAGGTTGGAATGGTGTTGTATTTATAGGGATGCATCAGACTCTGGTCATCGCAGTAAAAGCCTCGCTTGTATGCTACAGCTACTTTAAACATAATCAAAATGGGTATTCCAACTGAAACAAATTGGAAGAATAAAATGAGGTATACAAGATATATCTGCATTGGTTGCTTTATAAAGAAACTATGATACTTTATATTTTTTTTAAATGTATTTCCACTCATTTTAATGTTGTACTTCATATTTAAGTTACTTGTAGTTGACATAATTGCATACTGGTCCATCCAGGTAACTACATGTATATAACAGTGTAGTCCAAAGTGAAAAATATGATGTGCCAGAAGGCAAAAAAATTATATTTAAAAAATTACAGTAAGGGCACCTTACATGTGATTTAGTGCAATCCATCATCAATTTAACAGACAAAGAAAGGGGCATGTATGTATGTATGTATATATATATATATATATATATATATATATATATATATATATATATATATATATATATATATATATATATATATATATATATATATATATATATATATATATATATATATATATATATATATATAATTGTGAACACTTTCTTGAATATAATAAAATCATGGCTATATTAATAAAACTTGTCCTTCCTACACATAAAACTTATAACTATAGTAAAATGTTTTTGATCCCACACATAGAGTTCCTGGTGATTAACTTTACTACTATAATTACATATCTAATGTAAGCTCATAGAATGCATGGGTAAGCAACGTATCCCAAGTGAGCAAGCAAAGTATTCTTAAAGAGTAAGCAAAGTACATATGCCTAATACATTACTTGCTCAGTATGACACTGTTCATGAAAGCCATATAATTGTTGGATAAATGAATGCTGGCTATGAAAGATTAGACTGTATTTTACATTCTGGATTAAATTTGATATTTGTTGTTCATCACAAGTTGTTTAATCTGATTTAATACCATTCAAAGTAGACAAATAATTTTCAAAGAGAGTCAATTTTTGCCATAAATTATTTCAGTATAATCTTAAGCCAATAATAACTGGTATTATGTATTACCCCCAAAATGTGCAAGCTTATTCTGATCAGCATTATGGGTTAGAAGCTTCAATGGTCAATGTCATATAAATGAAGAATAACCAATGATGATGATAAAAACAACAATGATGATAGTGTTGATGAGAGGAAAGTAACACTGAACCATGAAATTTCATAAAGTTTCAATCTTATACTTGTAGTCCAGTCACATTATTATATATCTACATATCCTCTGTTTACTGCCACACCTTCCATTACTGAACATTACAGGCAGATGTGCTGTGGGACCAGTGATCTCCCCAGAAATTTTCGATAGCATCGGGGTAAGCACATTTAGGTCATAAAATGTTTTACAAAGTGCGCATTAACGTCATAAAAGTGAAACAAATTAATATCAATGAAAAAAAACAGAAGTGCATATATTTCCATAGTATTTTTTTTTTACCTAGGTTATAACAGTAACAACAATGCATATCTCATTTGTTTCTTAATTTAAATAAATGATATTCGTCTTTTCTTCTTTTCACCATATATACTGACTGCAACATCACAATTAAAGTCTTCTAAGGATTGTCCTTCAGTAATGATTGTCATCAGGTAGTTCAATACCCTCTGTGTCAACCTGTTCCATAAAACACTGTTAATTCTATTCATTGAGGAGAATGACCTTTCACAATCTGAAAAAAATGGAACATAAAATTTATTCATTGATGTACAAAAAAAGAGACAAAACTACCTGAATCCTAATTAAGTTAATTACCAATGACAAATTCTTCAGGAGTCAAGACAGTGATGTGTTTTAAAATAATCATCACAGAACAAGATAATACATACTCCTTTCCATGAGGAACAATATATCAAAGTGTTTGCTATTTTTAAGCTAAAATATTGTTCACATTTAAAACTGTTTTATTTACCTGCTGTTGAATGCCCCAATTAATGCGGTCTTTTCCAAGGTGGTATGTTGTGCCATGGCAGACTGGATTCCTTGGCCTTCAGATGAGAGGATGAACTGTGCCTCTAGATCCTCAGCTTCTTGGTGAATAGCGCTCTTTTGGTGTCTATCAAGGCTGTATTGTTCTACTGTAGAGCACGGAGTCTTCCCCCATACATCTCCACCATTCTTTGGCTTCATGTTGTGTTTCTGGCACAATTTACCCAGCATACCTGCAAAATATATATGTAATTACATAGTCTTATTTTCAAGAATTTGATATAGACCAGGTGGAATAAACTTTTGAGGTCATGACTTCACCGAATAATCAGTAAGCATATGGATGAAACTATTTCAGTTATATTTACAAAGGAATACATTTTATTTATATCTTTTCAAAAGAGGTAAAACTGGAAGATAAAGATTGTTACGTTTATTACTTGGACAGACAGAAAAGAGAAATGAGAAATTAATAGGGTCGCACCCACTTAAGTTAAGGTTTACTGACCAAACTATATTTCTCTTGCTCTGAGTAAACTATGTAAACATAATAACAAATCGTGAATAAAATGCAATTTTCATACCTCGTCACAACTTAATAAGAACAACTACAATTGCAACTACAACTACTGGTTACTACTATAAAAAAAAATTACAAAAATATTACAACACCCAACCCCAACCCCCACCCCAGTAGATCTGAACCAAAATTTAGCAATATGGAAAACTTACCATCCGATCTAGCAATTTCCACCCAAGGGTATAACGTCTTCCATTCATTATTAAATCCCGTCCTTCGTTTCTTGATATCATTCTTTTTGGAAATCATGCTGATGCTGTCGGAATCAGAATCACTGCCTCTATTTGTGACACCAATTTCTGATTGTCGTAACCAGTCCAACATGGGACTAGCTGGGCGCTGGGTAATTTTTTGTTTCTTGGAAGGTCATTTTTCACAATAATTTTTAATTTTATCTGTGTAACTGCTTTGGATGGTAGTGAAAATGACTGAAATTATTATAATACACTACCAGTAGACTCCATTGTTGCTGGCCAATCACGTGACTATGTGCAGACATAACCCTCACCAAAGGTCGCACACCGGCAATCGTGCAAGCCAGGTACAAAAGATAATGGTCAGGTGAGTGAGTAATTATCCTGGATTATCTTAATAAAATATCCCAGAAGAGGTAAGAAACAGGTGTCATTTGAGTAATTGGACTTTGAATTAGGTGACAGGATGTTTGTTTAACAGATTCATTTTATAAGGGTAGTGGGAAACATCAAAGCGTAGCGGCACAAGAGCATAGCGTAGCAGCAGGTTCTAAAGCATCGGGGGTTATCGGAGTTTGAAACGATAGCGTAGTGGGCCCGCTACGGTAAAAGGCCCTGGGGAGATCACTGTGTGTGACATTCAGCATTGAGAATATTGCCGCTGGGGAACACACCCCACACCCTTTGTTAGTCTGTGTCATTGGGGAACACACCCCATACTCTTTGACAGTCTGTGTCGTTGGGGAACACACCTGACACCCTTTGTTCATCTGTATCTTTGAGGAACACACCCCACATCCTTTGTCAGTCTGTATCATTGGGGAACACACCCCATACCCTTTGTCAGTCTGTGTCAACGTGAACACACCCAACACCCTCTGTCAATGTGTCAATGGGAAACACACACCACACCCTTTGTCAGTCTGCTAGTTTGTGACAAAGCTTGTCATAGCTTCTTAGGCTAAGCTGCTTACCAGTAAACAGTTTTATGGCAAAACTTGTTATGTTAAATAAATGGCTGATGAAAATGCTTGTGAAGATATTTTTTACATTTTTATTCTGCCTGATTGTTTTTTTTTATTTCTTGAAAATTTGTCTAAAAAGGGGATATTTTTAGATGACATATTTAAAAAAGCAGTTTGACATCACTTCTTCTCCTGAATGTCTCCCAGGATTTTACTTAATTTTTGTAAGCTAAATAAGTCACTATGGATGCACCTCTTGAACTCTTCAATTAATATAAGCTCTCTGAGGTTATCGTAATCTTGATCAACCTTCTAGTTGTTCTTTTTCCTTGCAAATTCGACTCGAGTTCGTCCAGTTTCTTTTCTGTTATTCCTAAACCTTTGTCAATATGCCTCAGGTACCAACTCATAACCCTTCAAGATGTACTCCTTAACCACATTATAATCAGTACATTGTTCTACCGACAGTGAAGTGTAGACTTCATGAGCTTTGCCAGTAAGTACACTTTGTAGTAACAAAGTCTGATGCTCTCTAGGCCATTTCAAGTTTTCAGCAATTTTCTCAAAGTGAAGAAAGTATTTATCTACTTCTTTTTCCTGAAAAGGGGGTACTAACCTAATCTATCTGGTAACATCAAAACCTGAACTTGTTTGTAAAGGGGGGATAGTGCTCTGCTTGCCAGTTCTAATTCTTTTAATCTATATTGCATTTCTCTTCCTTCTCTTCACATATCTCCTCTTTCTCTCTCTCTCTCAGCATCTGCATTTCCCTTTCTCTTTCTAACTCTCTCTGCCTCTCCTCTTTCTATCTCTCTCTCTCTGCATCTGCATTTTTACTTCCCTTTCCTCTTTCTGAAGCTGAAGCTTTCTCAGTTCTAATTTGATCTGGTTTTTAGCTGTAATTCCATTAATTTCCAATCAAAACCAGATACAGAATTATCAATTAAACCCAAAGCACTATTATCCAAAATTTCCTTTCCCACCAAATATGGAATTAAAATATTCTTTATCTCTTGCTTTGTCAAAGACACTATTGCCCCAGAAAGATCATAATGTCTGGCAAGCTCAAGCAACTCGTCCTTTTTCATAGACTCTAACCCTACCTGGGTAGGACTTGAAACAAAGTTCTCAACCTTAGATGACATTGTCAATGCTTGCTGGTTTCACCAAAGATTTCTCATATGGGTGAAATAAAAAATCTTTACTAGGGAAAATGAAAATTCCAAAATAAAGTTAAATTAAAATGTAATTTAAAGAAATTCACATCCCCGACAAGCCCCCAATTTATTTTATGACTCTAGGTCTTAAAAATATCCCACAGAAAGAAAGTGAAACCAACAACTAAAAAGATTCCTTACAGACTGATCTTTTAGAACTGGAATGAATTTGTTTACCAAAATTTGTATATAAATACACATGCCGACATGACCTATGTCACATCAGAATGAGTAATAATAATGGCAAAATACTGGCCTACGACTTACAAGCATGGACAAAAGTTTAATATGTAGTAGCCATACAACTTACAATTATGGACAAAAGTTAAGTATATAAACATCATACATAACACAACAATGCGAGATATTCTTGAAAATTTTGCCTCTAGTTCCAAGGTCAACTGACCTCAGAACAAGCTATGCAGCACCGATTGTTCAGGCAGTGAGACAACACCACTCAGGGGCAACGTCTTACATTGTAGGACTAACAGCCCCATAACTTCCATAACATGAAACGTCATGGTAAAAACATGACTTTTGATTCCCAAATCCTTTGGCATGGCTGTGTTTTGAAAAAAATCATTTTTCAGTAATCTTACAAAAAAACTAAAAAGAAAGAGAGAAATAGATTTCTTGATGACATCGATATATGCCCATAACATGTAGTATGTATAAATAGTAAACAATTGTTACGACTCTATGGTCTAAGAAAAATGTAACAGAAAGAAAGTGAAACCAACAAATCAAGTAAAAAATCAACAAGCAATTTATTACTAGATAATTAAAATGAAAAATCAAAAAAAGTCACTTACAGTAATGTGTTTTGAAATCCTAATAATCCAATAAGAATGATTGTTCTAATCACAAGTCCTAAATATAGAATGTTCCAAATTCACGGCTGTGTCCTTGAATGTTATTATGTGTCAATGGTCTCCAAAGTCCTGATGTACTAGTAATCTTGATGTGCTGATGTCAAAATGAAGTATTCCAAAATCTCTGAATAAGTTCAGTTAAATTCCAAAATTGTCAATTAAAAATCCAAAATCCAAAAGTTTATGAGCACTGTTATAATCCAATGAATATTTAAAATAATTCCTCTCTTAGAATTTGGAATGAATTTTCACAACTGTAATAGCTCTTTACAAGACTGATGGTAATGTCAAAACTGAATAAATGTCCACCAAACATGGTATATATAAAGATTGGTCACATGACAGAATGTTCTAGAATGTGTGTCATCTTAATGGAATTTTACTTGTAAACAAAAATTCAACCTTGACCTTCAAATTGAGAAAACATATTGATCAAAACAACCTAATTCAAGGACACTAGTTAACATGTTTTTCCTGATAACATTAAGATTCAAGCAAATATTAAAGCGAAGAAACATTTATAATTTCCCAAAATATTTATAATATTATATAAACATCATACATAACACAATCCCTGATGAAACCAACACCAAAATTGATAAAGCAAGTGTGGCCTTTGACAGACTATGTGCAAATGTGTGGGAGTACAGAGGCATCAGTCTACAAACAAAACTGAAGGTCTACAAAGCCATTGTGTTGCCAACCCTGCTGTATGCGTTATGAAACCTAGACAGTGTACAGACACCATGCCAAGAAGATGAACCATTTCCACATGGGCTGCCTGTGGAAACTGATGAGGTTAAGATGGCAGAACAGGGTTCCAGAGACTGAGGTTCTTACACGGGCATACATTCCAAGCATTCACACTCTGCTGATGAAATCACAGTTGAGATGGGTAGGCCACATCACCAGGATGTCACAAAAGCGACTACCAAAGAAGATCTTCTTCGGCAAGCTAAAGGAAGGAAAGCGATCTCAGGGTGGTCAGAAGAAATGCTTCAAAGATTCCCTCAAGTCATCCTTGAAACACTTCAGCATTGATCCGGAGTCTTGGGATGATTTCGCACAGGACTACTCATCCATACTGGAGCTACAGACTTTGAACAGAGGAGAATTGCAGAGGCAGTGCACAAGCGCGAGCAGTGTAAATCTCAGAACTGCAGCACATCCTCTATTGATCAAGAAAACCCAAGCTGCATTTCCTGTCAAGTGTGCCACAGATGGTTCAGAGCACAAACTGGCCTGATCAGCCACTCATGTACTCACAGAAACCAAACCAGTTAGTGATGTTATGGTCCACTTCGAACTCGAAAGACGAACAACAACAAATAAACAGTCCTGCTTAGAGCTCATATAAAACTATCCTTGCGGCAGTTTATACAGCTAAATGTCATTGAGGCAATTAAAAGGTAAGGCAGTCTGAGATAAACAACCACCATTTCACACATTACTGAACTGGCTAACAATAGCTAAGGTGATGTCATGTTAAGTACTTTGAATATTGCTGTGAGGGAGCCCATTAGGCTAATTTGCATAGGTAAAGTACACAAAGTGGAACAACCCAATTCATTTGAATTAGGTAAATCAAAGCGATGCGTGTTGAACAACAAAAGTTATTACACATCATTGCCTTGAATAAGAATGTTTAAGCCATCTTTATTGAAGATTGTTAGCAAGTTTGTAAACAGCAGAAATGTTTCTTTGAAGTCAGTTTTTACTCCATATATAAAAAGCAAAACATGATTTTTTCCAGAAGTCAGAATAGTGTTCAAGTGTGATTCAGAAAAGGATGAGCCATCAGTGAAGCTAGCGAAGCCCTGCAAAACTAAATGTCAGAACTCCTGGTTTATGGAGTCTGACTCTGTGAAGCACAGCAGCAAGGGGGAGCATTTAATTCTTTGCAAATACTGCAAACACCATATTGACATTAGTCATTCTGGAGTGTATGACATCCGTCGACATACTAGCACCCCTGTATGTAACATCAGGACAAGTCAGAACATATAATTTCTACAAGCTGAATGGAACATTCTGTTTGGTTCTATTTATTATTATTCATTATCTTAAACTTGTTAAACTACCAACTATTAACTGACCCATGTTTTTTAGGATGACTTTAGCCAATGAAATAGATTGACTGAAAGACAATAATAAGCACATGCTAATATTTACACAGTTGACTTGTGTTCATAAAGAGGCATTTAATACTGCTGTATTACCTGTAAGGCCCCCGTAAAGCGGGAACAAAAAATCCCCCCCCCTCCCCACAAATGAAATGGTCAGTCCCTAATGTGATTTATATTTTCTTTTTCCATAGAGACAAGTGTATCTTGTGGTCCAACTGCATTGGATACAGTTCTGACATTGCCATTGCTGCAACTATGTACTGCTGCACAGTCAAACCTTCTTTTGTTACAGTATAACTCAAGCTTTCAATATGTTTGCATTTTTGTCCAATATATTTTTCATAAAGTCTGCTACTTTATTCTCTGGTTAGTGTTCTTTAATTCATGTCGGGAAACAAGTCTACATGGGCAACCTATATGAAACAAATTAGTAATCAAGATCAATTAATAATTAATAATTCAAATACATATAATGTTATAAATAATATTATTTACTAAAAGAGATGATATGTAATTAAAATTATTTCCAATATATGATATATCAGTGTTGACAATTATATGATGTTGTACGTAATACAAACAGAAAACATTTTTTTTCTCAGAAAAAAAACTTTTTTGAGTGCATGCATAGGACATGAACATGAACCCCTTCATGTGTGGACTTGCCTTTTCCAGGTAAGAGCATCTGTTATGATGCATGTGTGTAAGAATGTTTTTATTACATACACATCTTCTTATATTTTCTGTAACGGTAAGATAAAATCTAATGTTGCTGATTTGTTAGGATTCTTTCCACAAAAAGTATACAAGTATACATTTAAAAAGTCACTGTGATCCAAAATATTAATTTCTAACCATTTACAATATACAACTTTTTGATGAAATGTGATATTACTTTTAAATTTTGATTTTTTTCATTTGTTCTGGCAATTTCTCATTTTGTTCTTGTAATAACTTTTGTTTTGGTTTGTTCAGTTAAATGAAGATACACCTACAATCATGTATGAAAAATGAAAATAATTCTTAATACTAAACTTTAAACTTTAATTTACTTAAAATTCATACAATTATAGTTTCATAATTCTTGAAATTCCGGTCTGTTGTGGTAATGTACATTTTCTTATTAATTTACTATCCAATTCTTGCCTGTAAAATTTGATGTTGCATCGTTTGTCATCAGTAACAAAAGTACACGTTACTCTATTATAAAATAATATTAAATTATCAAAGTTAAGAATCAGGCAGACACAACCAATGATACACTATGGTACAAACGATATAATGTAAGTACGTTTCGGTGTTTCCACTGTGTTCGGTGTTTCTACGCACCTTATCCTTTGCATAAGATTAGGAAACGGATGATATTTGGTGGGCTAGGTAGAGGATTTCCAACCCACCCTCTTTCTTAGCCTCAGAGACTATCTAACGTCAAGCTCCTGTGTAACCAAACTTTGAGCATGAACCTTCCCCACCACTGACAGTGACACTGATCTATGATTATTCTAAATTGACTCGAGACTTGAGTTCAACCCACTTTGTGACTTTAAGAACCACTTTGAACAAATTTTTTTTATACAGTTTTAGCTTATCACAACCATTTTTTTTCTTCATAAATTATATTCATACCCAATGCTATGCAAAACAGGTCGACAAAACCCCGAAGTATCATTCCTCTTGTCGTCATTATGAAGTTTACGCTGTCTTGAACCAGGAAACCAGGAATTCAATTATTAATTCAGAGTGACCTACCCTATTTTTTTTTTTTTTTTTAACTGCTGAATTTAGTTTGGTTCTCGGCAAGTTTGTCCTTACCACGCGAATACTAAAAGTTCAGTAGAGGACCAGTTTAGGCCGCATCTTTTGGACTCTAAATGAAACACGTTATGGCATTGGCCGACGAATGCACTTTCTGCGAAATTTCAGCGGGAAAAGATGAAAAGACTGAAATCATTTTCAAGGTAAACTGTAACATAAACACAAATCTTTATATTTTCTGCACGGGAATCATAGATGTTGTTAGTTGGTACCAGACAACTGGGCAAACCAGAAAATCCGGTTTGTAATTTGTGACGTCATAATGTTTACTCGTGATAATGTTTAGTCATGATCATACACCGGGCTATAAATAGATAGGGAAAAGCCCAGCAACGGACAATAACATAGCAACAGTGTTCGACTCTGAATTTAATTTGAAAGGAAATAAATTAAATCACTATTTTCAGAGTTTTAATAAAATGAGGAGAAAAAATCTTTTCAATACAATAAAACACAATTTTTGCAGCAATCTGTTTTTAAATAAGAAAGTTATATATATTACAAGAAGAGTATCCACGGGGAGTAACTCTTGCTGGAATAAATGTATAAGGAATTCTTTACGAAGCACTAAATTCTATAATACAAGAGCCGCATTCCTACGTCCCCAATATAATATGAAAATCCACTCAATGCAATCATCAGCATGTATTTATTTTTCACATCCACATATCTTCCAACAGTGTGTGAAAATCAGTTAAACTCAACATTTTCAACCCCATTACAGATCAATACCAAATAAAATTGTGGAAATGACAGTAACGCTTATCAAGCGTGACCCAGATATGTAAATAAATCAGTAGATTAGAAGTGTGGGCCGTGAACTTACCATTTTTGTGCAAAATTACATAAAGAATTGCCAAGCATCGTTGTTCCTAATTAGACAGACACCCATAACAACTGTGAGAGTGAACTTAATCTTCGACCCAACTGGCACAAAGTTTTTTCTGCACAAAATTTGGTGTTCCACAAGGCCTGCAATAGGTGGACATACACTCATGACACCTTTGCTAATAATGATGGAGACACACATGCCATAACACAACGTGTCACGTGAAAAACATGATTTTGGACTCCCAAACCCCCCGACACGGTTGTGTTTCTAAAAACACGATTTAAAGCAATCTTTGAGAACAAAAATTTCACACACAACCCCAAAAAAAAAAAATTTGATCAATGCAGCTATAATAAAAGCACTATTGATGTCATTTGCCAATTTGCTGAATTTAATACCATTCTAGAGCACAAAATATAATGCTGACTTAAAATGACTTTGTGATCTTTGGCTACACGGAAGTGTTATTATATTATATATGTTTAGTATAATAAAATATCTATTCAGAAATCAATATTTAATGGATTGAAAATATGCTTTAAATGAAATATTTTCAAAGGTTAAAATGAAAATAAGTTGGTTTACTGGTTTGAGATTTTGCTCAAAAGATAAAAATTCAGCGATAGTAATAAAATATGTTATGCCATTGTCTTACTCATCAATGACTCTTTATACAAAATTTTTGGGAGTAAATATAATTTGAAGAAAGCAAGATTTGCATGAGAAATCAATAAAAACCATGGGTAAATTTATATTACATTCAATTACTATGTTTGCAAAAACAGTAATAACTACTAAAATAAATCAGGTGTGTGTATATATATATATATATATATATATATATATATATATATATATATATATATATATATATATATATATATATATACACGAATAATAGTTACTGCATGGGTCATGTTTTCACGATTTTGTGCAGTTAATAATTTGCATAAAATTAAATCATTCATTACGAATTCACAGAAAACAAATAACATACTGTGCTCTAAACAAAGATTTGTAAAATATATTTCATCTTTCAACAGAGATAACACCTCCATTTATAATTTTCTTTATTTTAATTATTACAAGGTCCACAAGATTAGCAGAATATAGACGTATAATATTGACGTATGATATTGTATTGAATTAAATCATAAATTTGACAGAACCCCAGTTAAATTTTTTAGTATAATATAAATAAACGAGAATTGCACACACAAAAAAAAATTTCACACGGGTGAATGAGCTGCTTTGAAAATATTTAAATATAAAATTGCCAATGCAAGATAAACAGTCTTACATCATTATAACAACGCCATTCAGGGCTGAGCAAATCCCATAGCCCGATGTCCCAGACAAGTCATTTTTTAAGTCGGGCAAGTAAAATTTTCCAAGTCGCTAGTCTGGGACAAGTGCTTTTTAAAAAAGTCGGGCTAGTCCTTATTTTCGTGCTTTAATCACTATATCTACCTTTATTTGGCCAATCATGCCCTCCAGGCGTACTGAATACTTGATTCTACCCCTCTTCGTGTATACATTTACATCCTGTTACCGCTTGACTGCATATTGGGCTAAGCGACCAAATTATCGGCAAATCAAAACACGTCAAACAAAAGAAAGCCAGTATGATCAATTAGTAGTGTTTTAAGCGGCTTTGTTGCATTGTGTTTACTCAAGCCAGATTATCACGAGCGGCTCACTATGATTTTAATCCAGCGAGTCATTGTAATTAAATTAATGAAAGGTACTTTACCGACATCAGTGTTGGTTTCTTTTATGAACTGATTAAATGACAGTAATGATTCTTTAATTTTTAATTGATTATACAGATGATTAACTTCCACGTGCGATATTGCGTTTGAAGCGAAACAATTGCGCTAATTAATGAGCTGTCTCTGTTCGTATTTAAAAGAGAAAATGTATGTTATGATCACTTTAGAAGTAGTTGTCAAGCAAGCTGATAGTTACTCTGTGGATAATATGAGTTTGCTAAATTATTTTCGCAAGGAAGGTAATAACGGCGATTCGGAGAAGGAAAATTTGTTTGAAAGTGGAGGGATTAAACGTAAGACTGATACTGAGTGTGCGGTAGCTATTTCTCCAAAGAGACATAAGCAACAATCGGTGATGGCAAAAAATGTCAAATATGACACTACTAAGAGACAGAGAAGTCAGAGTTGCCGACACTCCACTAGGAAAGGCCCTTTCAAAACTAAATGAGACTGAAATGAAAAAAATGAGAGCTCTCTTTAACACAGCCTTCACCCTAGCCCGTTATGGAAAACCATTTTCTGATATGGAAATGATGTGTGCACTCCAGGAGAAGAACGGTGTTGAACTTGGCATAAATTATAAGAACAGATTCAGGGCAAGAGACTTTGTTCTATCAATCAGTCAAGTCTTGAGAGAAGAAGTTAGGGAAAGTCTGAATTCCAGTAAATTCCTTTCCATTCTTGCTGATGGAAGTACTGATGCTACCATATCAGAGCAAGAAATTGTGCATGTAAGATACCTGGACAATGGAAAACTGAAAACCTCATTTGTCAGCATTGTGGAGTTGAAATCAGCTGATGCCTTGGGAGTAAAGGAAGGCATTGAAATGGGTTTGGAGAAAGTGGGTCTTACATTGGCTGATCTTAGTGATGTTACTAGCAGGAAACCAACCAAGCCCATCCACTGCTGAGTGTGAACGAGGATTTAGTTCAATGAACTTAATCAAGACTTCTTTAAGGAATTCCTTAAACCAAAAGAGTTTACAAATGCTAATGAACATTTCTGCAAATGGACCAGAGCTTGAGGACTTCAACCCAGACACAGCTATCAACTGCTGGCTTAGTGCTGGTGCAGGTGGCAGACAAATACATGGACATTTTTTCAAATCCATCAGCTAAAACATATATACATGAACCTGAAGAAGCCAAATGTATAACAACCAATGTTTTTGAAAAATTCAATTCTTTTAAGAAATAATTATGTTGTATATTATTTCGTTTGTTTTTTCTATGGATTAAGTACATACATCTCATCAAATCTCGGCAAGTGATTACCATTTTGGGACCAGTGAAAAGTAAGGTGGGACTAGTGAAGGCATACCTGTGATTCTACCGGCGGTAGGCCAAAAATACCGTTTTAAAGACCGTCTACCGCACATACCGTTTAGTAGTCGAAATCTACCGGTTTTGAAAATTTAAAGGAATTTTTTTTTTTTTTTTTTTAACCCGTTTTTTTTACGTGTTCTATCAACACATTAGATAAACCAGCCAGAACCAGTCTACGGGGAACCGGAAATCGGTGCGACGATGCGTGGTTGGGTAGTAACATGTGTACAATAAAGCGGCTAATTGATTACCTTATTGTTGTAATTTGGAGAGTTTAAGGCCAAATGCGGGATGTTGTTTGAGGTGTTATAAGTAATAAAAGGATCAAAGGTAATCCATGAGTCTTTGATTAAAACTGGGCCGATCTGACGTGGAAGGAAGATAAAACGGAGACACCGACCAAAATTGATCTTTGCAGAAACACTCGAGTAAGTATTTTGATTTGATATCTTTTAATTGTTCTTGTATTGTTCACGATGGTTTAAGATGAATATTTAAGGGCAGCTTGTATATTTTTTTTTCAATTCATGTCAAAATGCCGAAACGTCCGCTTTCTCCCAACGCTAAAAAGCCACCAGCTAAGAAATACTATAACAAGTTTAACAACGCTTGGATACCAGAATTTAAGTGTGTGCAGGCGAGTAGCAAAGGTCCTGACTTTGCATTGTGTCTTTTTAGGCTGGTGAATCAATGATTGGACATCCACATGTAGAGATGACCAGGCTGCTAAGAAAGCTTCTGGGAAAGTTTGTTTCAACCAAGGTCATCACCAGTGAACAAGATATTAGTTATTACTAATGTGAAATTCAGACTTCTAGAAAATTAGCATAAAAGCACAAAAATTATGTTCAAGTCCTAGATAAAATATATCTGCGAGTTAAAAATGTATTACTTAATATTTAATTTTAAAGTTGGGATAAATTATTAAAATCATGTGTTTTTTAACTGTTTATTTCAAGTCTAAATCTAATTTGTTTAAAATTAATTACAGTGGTGAAACTTGTCAACAGATTTTTGGACATAATCCTAGAAGAGAAACAAGCCCTTGAGGATGAGGCTCGGGAATACATATCAAGTCTAAGCCAGGAACTTCCTCCTCGGGGTGAAATGAGCTTGGAGCAGTATTGGAGATCAGTCAGCAGCCTCAAAAACCCAGCAACAGGAAAACTTAAGTTAGAACTTCTTTCCAGACTAAGCGTAGTTGTCCTATCATTGCCACATTCCAATGCTGACACAGAGAGGACATTCTCCATTCTTCGGAAAATCCAGAGTGATTCAAGGGGAAGTCTGGACCAGAAAACTATTGAGAGCCTGCTAAGTGTGAAGGTTGACAATCACAGTGAATGTCACCAGTGGTCACCAGACAGTGATCTTGTGAAGGAAACTAAAAATGCCTGTGGATTTTATAAAAAAATCTTTGTAGTGAACTGTGAGACGTACAACTCTTACTTTTTCATTTAATTAACAATATACTGGCTCATATTAACTAACTATTATTGTAACATTTTCCATCAGATTCTGAATATGAATCATGTTCAAAATTTGTGTTTTATTATAATATGAAGAGAATACATATTATGTGACAAAATGAACTTGTTTTGTTTTCAATCCCCTTAAAACACGTAAAATTTATGCCGATAAAAAATCTCCCTTTTTAGAAGTCAATCTACTGATCAAAATTTGTAAATCTACTGGTTTGAAATCCTGGTTCTGTCACAGGTATGTGAAGAGTAAGGTGGGACTAGTGAATTTTCTGAAACCACTTGTCCTGGACTAGTGGTTAAAAAAAAATTTTGCTCAGCCCTGCCATTATCTCGCGTACAATTGGTGTTTTGTTTCATTAAATGCAGATTTGAACTGCTGAACGAACCTAGGAAATAATGAGAAATATCATATTTTAAACGAATGTATATATATCACTGTTAAATCCAAGACGAAACTTAATAATATTTCACATGGTCCGAATCAGCCATGGTCTGAATCAGCCTTTTACTCCATATATTAAATTCAAAACATGATTATTTAGGTAGGTTGAACAACAGCACCATTCAATCTCTAATACAGTGTCTAGTATCCTCCAGATTTGGGGGACACACAACATTTTAAAGGGACAAAGGAAAATTTTAATACTTAATGTACTAGAAGTGCTAAAAAATGAGATAATCTTATTTACTTTGACAGTTTTGCCAGCTTAACTTTCTAATATTTTCCTTGGACATTTACATTATTGCAATAAACGTTTTATCATGTGATCAAGTCGCTCGTGAATACATTAACATGTTTGAATATCTGGTTATCCTGAAATGAACTGCACCATGGAATTTTCCATTCCGGATCTTGCTCTCATTTAACTTTAGCTTTCACTCATTATCTACTAGCATTTATTTTATAATAAATAGCCATGTTTTCTTAATTACTTTTCTTTAAAAAGTATTAAACCATTAAGCAACTGACAAATTATGTATTTGCATAAATTAGTACCTTTTTTCATTAATTCAGCCTGAGAATAAATTAAATCTTCACTGCCGTAGGTGTGACTTTAACCTCGAAAATACCTTACAATAGTTGTGGTCAAAGACTTAAGCAACTCGGCTAACTACCACAAACCTTGAATGTTTTCATTGCCAGATTCATTGTTTTGAAATGGATATTCATTGCCATCTTACAGGTTTTATCACTTGTAGTGACTTTGGTCATTGCTTGCGTCAACATAGACGTGGAAGCACATCTGCGAAGGAAAGTGTTGACTTATTTGTGAACACAAATGACGCTTGCATTACCATCAAACCAACTACTGAACTATTGAAAGCAGCAAAGACTGCATGTAATGAAAACTACATTCCACTGTCCAATGGATTTTAAAGACAGTAACTTGGTGTATTTTTGTATTTTATATCTGTGAGGTTGTGACCATGTGTATGGTGATGTTATTTGACAACGGAAAGTCTACCATTTATTTGTTTGTATTAAATGCTTCAGAGAAAACAGATGGTATTTTCGTTTATTCAGATTTGAATTTCCAGTCATTTGCTATAGGCTGATTTGAAAAGATAGCTTCTTCTCATTTGGATAATGTCACTTTTGGGGAGTCACGTACACTGACATCAGAACGCACTTTTTTAGTCTAAAACAAAACCCCAACACTGTCTGGGAATATGGCAAGTATGTGGAGATAATGTGGAATAATCTATCCATATCTCAAATATTAAAAATCTACCCCCTTATGGGCAGCCGTCACCACCAAAATTACATTAATCAAATGACATAGTATGAAATGAAATGATTTAACACAACAATGAAATGATGCATTCAGATTCCAAATGACATTGTATTAAATGAAATTATTTGAAGAACAAAACAGAATGATGAATTCAGATTCCAAATGACATGATATTAAATGAAATGACGTAGTATGAAATGAAATGATGAATTCAGATTCCAAATGACATGGTATTATGATTTGAAGAACACTATAGAATTATGAATTCAGATTCTAGAAGACGTGGTATTAAATGAAATGGTATGAAATGAAATGATTTAACCCGACAAATGAAATGATGAATTCTGATTCCAAATGACATGGTATTAAATGCAGTGATATAAAATGAAATGATTTAACCCAACAAATGAAATGATGAATTCAGATTCCAAATGACATGGTATTAAATGAAATGATTTGAAGAACAAAACAGAATGATGAATTCAGATTCCAAATGACGTGGTATTAAATGAAATGTACGGAAAGTAAACAGTTTAACAAAGTCTGTCTGGGAACAGCAATACAATTTAAGGTCAAACTGCAAATCATTTAGCGAAAAACCAAACATACACAGAGTGGCGCTTTTATCCATGACGCATGATGTCAGCACGCCCAAACTTATAATCTACAGGCGTGTTTACAGCATTCGGCTGAGATTTTTGCAGACGACACTCGGACAGCCAAGATAGTGTAATTATTGATACCAAGAGAAACATATAAGGTAAGGTTTCTTTTCGCAAGATATAAACAACAACTATATCTGGTCAGGCAAAATTACAGTTGCCCCAGGTCATCTGTATTTTCAAGACCAAAGCTTTATTGATATATTGTCATGCCATAGGGAAGATGCCAGCAGATATTGTAAGCATGTGATTACTTTTCACAAGAAAAAAGTTGCCAACTTACATTCGAAATGAGTATTTTAAGTGTCTAAGCCAATTCCCACCAACTTTAACACAATGTATGCTGTTGTAATCTATTTATAAATTTAAAAATATTGAGGCAACAGCTGATTGGTCAAAATCTAATTGGGGTAGAAACCTAGAAATGTTTCAATTCTTTTGGCCAATCAGCAATTTTCCTTTTTTTTGGCAGCCGTGTGTAGCTCATGAGAATGGAGGCTCGACCAAAATGGATCATTTAGTACAAAAGTTGGTGGAAATTGATACTATTGGAATTCTATTAAATGCAAGTTATTAACATTTTTCTTGTGAAAAGTAATTACATACTTATATAAATATCTGCTGGCATCTTTACTTTGGTGTGACAATATATTAATAAAGCTGCACAGTCTTTATACTGGTGATCTGGGGAAAGCGTAGCAATGACTGACCAAACGAAAATCATAAAATTTTGACATTATCTGTCCTGTAATTTCTCCCATAGCTAACTCTTAAAGATGTGTGATAGCTCATTGAAAAGGAAAATTATGACACCTATAGTACTGAAAAGTTTCACTGCAAATGCAAATACCACTAAGAAATTAAGTGCTATGTGTGGAACTGCAATTTCACAAGTTACAAACCTTGTCTCTTATTAAATGTTTATCTAAGGATCCATGTATTAGAATATAATATTTTGACCCATTTTTATTATCAAGCTTGCATCGGGTACCTATAGTTTTTTAGTAAAAGCGTAAGCAGTGTAGTGGAGAAGTGTATTGTGTTGAGTATAATGAGGACATGGTTGAGTAGCTCTTGCAAATCACTTGTCCCACGGACAAGTGATTGGGAATTTTTTTCCTGACCCCTGCACACATAACATCATTTACTTAAGTGTAGTCTCACTGCATCTAAATTATTCATTAATCCTTGGTCCCAGGCAGCAGTTTGGAATGGGTTTCATGGTACCTGCCCCTGGGGAGGTTTCCAATTGAGTTAAGTTTGCAAATACATGTACATTAATTTGATGTTTTTCATGACATTTTTGTGTTTAACTCTTGACTTTTTTTTTTATTATTTTTTTTTGCACCATGTTTACATGGTGTTATACCTGGAGTTATGAAACATGGTCAAGGGGTGCTTCTTAATGAGTACTAGACCAACATCACAAAATCAGGCCACTGTGACCCACATTTCATGCTTCACTTACTTTTGTTAAACTTTGTTTTAAGGTTATTTCTCTAGCTCTGTTCATGCTTAGAATTATTAAACTAGATGATTGTATGCATCTCTATTAGTACCATGCCTGTACAACAAAAGAAGGACACTGTCCTTCATTTCACATTTTACTAGCTTTGGTTAAGATTTGTGCATGCTTTGTACGTACTATCCTACCTAGAATCATGCAACATGGTGAGGGGATGCATTAAGGAGTATTACACCTTCATTGCAAAAGTAGGTCACTATGATCCATAGTTTACACTTCACCAACTTTGGTTAAAGTTTGTGTTTAAAGTTAATTTCTGGTCAACCCTGGGGGCCATTATTTGGATCCCCTGCTTTGTGCGCTCGGTACAAATTCGAGGAAACCACCACGCTTTTTCTAATCACGATTGTGCCTATCTTTCTGGCATTTAGCTTAAGGAAATGGCCCTTACTAAGCTTGCCTATGTCAGCTGCAGTTGATAGCCCTCTTCTACTGCAAAGACAAAGACTCGTTTAGAGACACGCTGAGAGAAAACGATATCATTGAGCGGAGGACTATGAATTTTGTAAAAAGGAAAGTTATGGCAAGCTCCATTAGCGCACAGACCCACCAGTGTCCTACCAGTTTGTTACGTTATGTGGCAGCATTTGTTACATAATGTGGCAGCTTTATGTTTTTTGCATCGCATGCCACGCCATAACACTTGTGGTCTTAGGCTACTTGCTATTTAGAGTTAGGTGATCAGTGAGCCATACTCAGAATTTCATAAGAGCCATGGCAGAAGCTGTGACTGAGCTTGAAATTGACTAGCTACTAAAAGGATTGGCAGTCAAACGGGAAGATACAACTACGGCCACTAGTAAAACATTAGCACATCAGTGTGAACGCTTCTCTGAGCTAGTGGCTTCTAGAACGGCAAAAGAATACATTGGCCAGCCTCTTACCTTTGCGGACCTAAAGGCAATGAGCGATGAAGAGGTTGCAAAAACCAATGCCATATACGAGGCTAAACTGGGAGTCAGGATCATTGCTTCGTTCGGGTGGCTCTGCTTAGCCTGTACATGGCGGTCTTGAGCCTCTTTCTGCCCAATAATAGATAACTACAGTTGCTTCTTGCTGCATTGATGAAACAACGCCGGGCTGAGAAAAGACAACACTCACGACGCTCCAGTACAGGCAGCGGTAGCTGCACAAGTGCAAGATAGTGCGATGTCATCTTACGTTCCCTGGATCGGCCTAGCTTTGGTTGCTGGCCTTGCGTACGCCTTATTACTAAGCTCACCGACCTGAGAGCGGCAGTAAAAAGCAGTGGGACCGTCGGAATGACCAATGCTACAGGTGCCAGCAGCCACTTTTAGACACTTGCCCGACCTTCTTCATATAGAACCTAGACTTTTAAGACGCAGCAAAGACCGTTATCATCACAGCGCTGAGCCTTTGGGCATATGCCATGCTAATTAGACAAGACATCATTCCTGCCAATATTATCATGACTGCCTAATGGCCTCTGATGCTGTCATAGTAGGAGGAGCAATCGTTAATGCCCTCGCATTATCTAGCTCAAACTACATCTTCTCTCGGCTAAAATAGGGAGCCGAAGAAGAACGCATCCGCCACGACAAGGCTATGGAAGAACTCCAAGCTGCGCTGACCGAGTACCAGCGTTAGCTCAACGGGCGTCTCGATTACCTCAATGAAATAAAGCAAGACGAACAGTTGGCTGAATGGGCTTATCAAGACGTCGAAGAATCTGCATGCGCCTACAAACTGACACTAGGTCTGCCGAAGTGACAGCCAAACCATGTGGGAATAACTGGGTAACAACCGCAGGCAAAGACCCAAGAACGCAGCTGCGCGAATTCCTTGAGATCCTGAGTAAGAGGTCCGTTAACAGCCACACGCGTCATCTCACCGCACAGGTGGCCAAACCGTTTAAAGTACGCTGCACACTCCCACATGCTCAAGAAGCTGCCTGGGTAACATGCGGTCTTGTCATGGCTGACCATCTTCCACACATTATAACCGCCAAGGCTGTTCCTGAGCCCGTCATACCCGAAGTCAACACATGGCCGCTGAACGTCCTCCAGCATGGCCATGGTCATAAGCTTTCAGCAGTTTCATTCTTTTCCTACGCTGGCCGCAGCGGAGGCTTCACTGAGTACTTGCTGAAGACCTTGACAATCTCCACGTGCTTTTCTTGGGTTCTAAAGCACCATCCAATCTGCTCCACGAGCTTGGAGTCCAGCCTTTGGTTCGTCTCTTGTGGCATCCCGGACGGCCCATAGACATCGCCCTCATAGATCTCTATCTTGCGCACTTTCGCGAAGTGGAGGATCCCTGGTCAGGCGTGTTCGTTGTGGTAAATGAGTTCCACCGCCTGCCCCACCACACGGTTGTGCCCACTGTTAATGATATCACTGCCAATGATGTCCCTCAGGTCGATCGCCCGCTTGAGACTTTTTTCCAGGTTGACCACGTCATAGACGGTTGCACTGTTTTCGTTAACCTGCCGTTCCCACACCTCAATTTATTATGCGGCAGGCCTTTTTCAGACCCTGCCCACTGGCAGCATTATCAAGGTATTCCATCACCCGCTGCATGACGCAGTTTAAATTACCATCTCTGATGGAGGTGGGCAGATTAGCAGGGTTACGTTCTTGCAGTTCATAAAGGCCGCATGTTATGGCCACCACTGGTTAGACGTTCCCATGGTAAGGCCCATCAATGCCTGTGAGAAGCCCAGGACGTATTTACCCAATCTCAGGAAAACGATCCAAATTCAGAATTTTTTTATATTAAAGTTTAGGAAAATGGACTCTTTTGATGTTCTCTGATAAATAGACATATTCAGCCTTTAAATACGAAAAATGACCCACAAATGTCAAAAAACAAAATTTTCAAATGGAACGAGGCACGCATTGCTCATTGTCTGGTTATGGATGTTATACATTACGGAAGTTATATTTTGTTATAATATCAGCAATAATTTTTAGTTCTCAGAATCATTTGAAGAAAATTCATAATGTATTGACGATTTTAGCTTTTTGCTATGGACAACTATGTGAAAATACCACGAATAGACCGTTTTTATTTGAAAATTGCGTTGTGGATATTATTATTTTCTTAAATGTCACAGCTTAACACCAAGTAATTGAATATGTTTTGAGCGAAATCCAATCAAAATAATTTTATAGAAGGCATGAATTTACTTTGTAAGTATTAATATGTAGCCCATAAACATTGTATGTGTTCTTCATTAGTTACGGTGAAATCGTTAAGTAACCAACAGAAAACTGTTATGGATGTTATAGGCTATTCAGCGACAAAGTAAAACTGAAACAAAAAATTAGAAAAGTATACATAATGAATGTATAGGGCGTTGATGAAATTCCAAGATGGTAATACAACGCAAAAACGTTAAACAGACGTATAATTTATGCAATTTAACTATGGTTTTTTAAAGCTGAAGTGCTGTAGTTGCTGATGCGACAGGCAGAAAATGCAATATTTGCAACTTTTGATTCATCTGCATATTGAAAAGATAAATAAAGTACACATTTTATTGTATTTAAAAATATTAATAAATACCATGACTTTAATTTAAAAGTTAATTTATGACAATATATTCTATCGCTTTTGTTTTTTTGTTTTTGTTGTGCAAATGAAAACTATCAGCGATGGAATAAAACCTTAGTTGGACCATTTTTCTTGGATTGGGTGTATAGAGTGATGTGTTAAACAGCTGTTAAAGAACAACCTTAATAAAACCTTCTAATACATATAGAAGATGAAGATCCGGTGCAAAGATATCTAAACAAGAGACATTGAAAGTTGTGTTTTGAAACTTGAGTTTCTTATTTCTTTTTTTTTTTTTTAAGTTTTTATTTTTTGGCGGGGGTTGGGAGTGGGAGCAGTGATTTATAAGAGCTATTAAGGAAAGCGGCGGCTAAATATAGGCAAAATGTCAAACTGAACTTTTTTTAGAAATGATTTTTTAAATGGCAGAATATGTTTTTCCATCTTTAAAGCAGTAGTCTTGAAAGCTGCTAGTTGCTCTGATATATTAAAATAGTTCCGTAAATACGCCCTTATTTTCATTTCAGAAGCTGGCATTTGAAGACATATGACATTTAATAACAATGAGATTTTTTCACAGGCATAGCCACCTGATGATTTACTGTAGTATATAACCAACCACTATTGACTTGCATTTAAATTTGTATCACTCGCTGCTCCGTCGC
The DNA here is from genome assembly GCA_029931535.1 of Margaritifera margaritifera. Lineage (NCBI taxonomy): Eukaryota > Metazoa > Mollusca > Bivalvia > Unionida > Margaritiferidae > Margaritifera > Margaritifera margaritifera. The sequence goes on along the minus strand of JAQPZY010001440.1, from coordinate 2,437,172 downwards.
TGCAGCTCCGCTGCTGACATCTTTCCTTCCACAGCTCTGTCAGTCAGATGTTACAAAATACACTTTACTAAATCGTACTAGTGAGTAAACCAGAATAAATTAATACACGACTACTTCTATTTACTGTTTTAGATTACAAATGTACCAGTTGCACTCACGTTCTATACTACTATTCTAGGAAAGATAATGACTATAAGTGATCAGCACATACAAATATTAAATGATTTGATGATAATATGTACTTAAAATGACAGAATAATAAATAGGTACATATTGTTCATTTATTTAATAATAGTATTCACCTAGCACTTCACATCCGTGTTTATAAAACAAAGCTTGGTAGGCCATTAAAGACTATGTTTTTAATTGTGTACCAGGTGTATGCATTAAATATTTTGCAGACTTCGTCTTAGCCCTATCTTTTCAAATTTGTAGCAAATGAGAATCATGTAAATATTTTACAATTTCACTGGCTTACTCAGCAGAGTAAGGTTGTTGTTTCTATCTTTATGTTTCAAGCAAGAAAAATATATTACTTCATTTTTATCTTATCGCCTTCTGTCTCATCAAATAATTTAAATAAATCTGGTTGGTTAAAATTGGCTTTAGGGCCGTGGATAAGCTGTTGCAGATTTTTTCATCTCCTAAATGAAAATGGTGCTGCACAGATGTCCAAAATGGCCACCACAGTGGCCATTTTGAATAGCTTGTTATCGATACATCACCAGAATGGATGGTCTTATCAACACTGAAAGACTTATTATGATGTCTGTTTGGTTCTAAATGAAAATGGTGCCGCTCGGACAACCAATATATGGCATACACAGCAGCCAGCTTGAAAATCATGTTATTGCTAGTCCTCCTGAACTGAAAGTCATATCAACATGGAGTTTTCACTAGAAGACTTATTCAGATGTATAATTGGTCCTAAATAAAAACGGCGCCGCTCAGACTGCTAATATGGCCGACAGCGGATATCATGAAAATGTTGTAATTGCTACTACTCCTGAATGGATGGTCATATCAACATGGGGTTTTCACCAAAAGACTTTTTATGATGTCTAGTTGGTCCTAAATGAAAATGGTGCTTATCTGGCATCCAATATGACCACCATGGCAGTTATCTCGAAAATCTTCTTATTGCTACTCTTCCAGAACGGGGAGTCATATCAAAATGGGGTTTCACAATAAGACGTTTTATCATGTCTAGTTGGTCTTAAATAAAAAATGGTGCTGCTCGGACATACAGTAAGTGACCATCTTAAAATCTTATCGATAGTCATATCGACATGGGGTGCCGATCTGACTTCCAATATGGCCAACATGACTGCTATTGCTATGTTGAAAATATCGGAGAAGGTTTCAAAACTAAGCAGTTGAAAGAATAAATGGTCTTATCTCAAATTCCTCAAAATTCTTTTTGACCAGTGGAGCATCTTTACCCATATATTTGATTTCTGTATGGTTATATTTGCTGATTGCTTGTCTTTAGCTAGTTATACAGAAGACGCGTCACCTTTTTGTTCCAGTTGCTCTCCAGTAACAACAGACATTTTATTTTATTAACTTTTTTCGAGCAAGTAAATGGAGTCGGTGTATTAAACTCCCTCACGATTTTGTAATAAGTAATTCTGCGCACCGTGCATTTTAACAATCTCTTCGTATGATACCGTCCTTCTCTAAGTCAGAAAAAACGTTAAATATTAATGATAGTTTATACTTTTTGTGATGTCTTTAATATTTTTGATTGAAGAATACCATTCCAACCCAAATCCTTTACAACGGAAATATTTATTTCCTGAGAAATGTAAATGATTTAAAGATATATGTAAACTGTTGGTTTATATCTATTGTGGATTGATTTACGGTACATACAAAAACCTGATGAAATGGGTTTACTATTTTGTGTGTACATGACTGTGCTAGAGGCACATGTGCAAAGCATGACGATGTTTGTTAAATTATTTTAATTTTATCTTCTGAAGATTTGTTCATTATGATTTTAAATTCACAATAAATTATAAATGGAACCTTTAATTGTTGCTGAAAATGTTTGTATTAATAACAGGACGTTTATCAGTCATAATGTCTGTTATGTTGCCTACATTATAATCGTTTGTGTTCAGCTAATGTTTCTGGTATGTTGAAAAAATGTAATATTTTTTTGACATATGCTTTACGTTTGTTTATGATGACACAAATCTCAATAAAACTCTTTAATGACACCATAATGGTACTTTCTTTCTTTGTAGTTCATTGACTCCGTTGTAGAGCTGCACCAAAGCTGTAACATTAAGACCATCACATTGAATATTAATAACATATCAACATCTTTTTCTCTCTCAGATTTTATTACCGTCGCGTAAACATTAACGGATATATATCAAATTCATAATCAAATTTATTACTGCCCACTAGCACAAAACAAAGTATTATCTGGGTCACTGTCTATATGAACTTTTTGCGGATTGTTGGTACTAGTTACATCATATACAAATCAGAGACATGGCCAAAGCAACCAGCTATACAACACATTGCATTACTGAATGTAGCGATGTTGAAGTCTATTGTTGAAAGTATTTAAATTTCAAACAGGTTTTGATTGCATAGGCTTTTGTTATGATACCAGCTGAAACAATTACAATATATTCTAAATTACTGTAAATGGCATATATCGCGCTGTGCAAGCTATCAACTATGGTCGCTGATAATATTTAATTCAACACAAATTTTAGCTTATTTGTGTATAATTTTTAACTGCTTTAGTATACCATTTATTATAAATGGGGGAAGTTGTGAAGTTCTAGGTAAAGTACTCTTAAACACTCAGTTAATGATGTAGAAAATCTCAAAAATGAATTAGACTTAAACATCAAATTGAAAGAAACTAATCAATTGATCAAGCGATTGTAGAAAGAACAAACAAGATACAGTAAAAGAAATATGATATGTGAAATAATACACAGCAGAACAAATCACTATTAAACAAGTGAAAAATGTGTATGTTAATTATTGTGTCCTTTTCAATAACGATTTTCATTAAATCATTTAATATTTGTATGAATTGATCACTGATAATCATTTACTATATTCGAATAGAACTATAGAACATGAGAGTTACTGGTACACTAGTAATCTAATACGTTAAAATGAAATAGTGTAGAATATGAGTTTCTGGTGCAATTACTATTTGATGAGTAAATGACATGTTGTAACATTGACTGAGCTATCGAGGAGTGTGCAGCAGAGCTGTGAGCCACATAGCAATAGAGCAGTGAGCAGCAAAGCAATGGAGTAGGGAGTGATAAAATCAAAAAATAACTTAATAGTGATAGGTGAGTGGGCTAGGACTGTCATCATTTATACTACTCATAGCACTGTGATTCAAAGCAATTTCGCATGTACAGTAAAACCTGTCTTGAAAGACCACTGCTATGAGAGACCAGATTCTTAATGGACAGATTTATGGATTAAATAGTGTTATGACCTGTCCTAATGAGAGACCATGATTTGTTGGCAGAAGGGGTGATTTTTCAAGACAGGTTCTAATGTATCAACAAATGAAGAAACTAATCAGACTGTCCTAATATCATGACCAGTACAAGTTTTACACAATTTATCATTTTTCTCATGTATAGATTTCTTGTCAGGGGATCTAAAATAAATTGCTACTAATATACTTTTCAGCAAAGAAGCTTGCATTTTTTTTGTTTTTCATACATAGATTTTTATTTTTAATCCTCATTTTATTCCATGTTTAACTCATATTTTATTATTTGTTAATAATATGACAGAAAAATGTCAGTCAGCAAATTGGTTCAAATTACTATGACAGCTGGCAACATTTGAATCTGATCTATACAGAGTATACACTAATATTGCTGATCACACACACACACACAAGACTTTGATGACTTTGCATATAAATTAAGTCCTTAAGTCACTAGTTTAGATATTTCTGAATTTTTCAGGGCGATGGATTCACAGCATTCCAGGACATCAAACCGGCAGCACGGCACCATTACCTGATCATTCCAGATGAGCACATTCCGGATCCAAAGCATTTAGATGGCAAGCATGTGGAGTTAGGTAAGAGAAAACTGTCATGGTTGTTAGACAACATTTGTTTTCAAATTATTTTTGACGGTTACTTTTTTCATAAGATGCAGTTAAGTTAGTGTCTTTTAAGATTGCTGTTAAATGGCCACTAATCTGTTTCAGTGTCTGTGATGAGAAAACTGTGAGTGGAACTTTTCAGTTATGCATGATTAGAATCTATAATGCAGATGAAAGATTTAGTTGTGCAGTTAAATTGGACATCTCTCTTTATATTTATCAAGTTTAAAAATCTAAAAGTTTGATCCTATATTTTAAGAACTTTACCCATTTAACCTTTTTTTGTTTTCTTTAACAGCAACTGAAGCAGTAAAAGCAACAAATGTTTTAATATATAATTATCATTTTATAAAGTAGTTGATTGAGACTGGTTGAGAAATTGTACTTTTTATTAAATGTTTAATAAATTCATTGAGAGATTTTGGTTCAGACTTGGTTCAGTAATTAATTGTGAAGTTTAAAAGATCTAAATATAAAATTGATTAAATGTAATATAATCTTCTGATTATTACTCGACAATAGGTCAATAAATTTGGCCATATTTGGATGTGTCCAATAATATGTAGGCATATACTTGCGTCTATATTCCAGGTAACACTGACATTCTAATATAAAACGAAATTTGTCCTCTGTAATATTACAAAAATGACATGTTCTTTTTTCATATGATGCTGCTTGTGGCTTAAGCCCGTCTACTTGTTTGAACATGGAGTCTATGAGATGATGTTCGCAATTTAGTTAGTGCTATTTTAAACAATTTTATAGTAATAAATGTAAAAACTGTTTGCAAGATGAATATATTGCGATCTGTAGGGGAAGATTCAAGCCAGGAATTCCAGTTCTTTCAGGCTTTGTTTTACTACTTGTAGGAACATATCAACATTGCTTACACCTTGTTTCATCCATATATGTTGGAAACCAAATGTTTCTAAACGTTCTTAAATTCTTACTACCCATGGAATTTTGTTTGAGCTTACTATAAATTCTTTATATAAAATGTGATACACTATTTGTGTATTTTTTCCTGCTGGTACAATGTACAACTTTTAACCAAATATTTAAGTATGTCTAAGTATGTCGGTATACTGGTGGCCACCGGCCACATTTTTAATAGAACAGAACAGAACTTTATTGATATGACGTATGCAAAAAGAATTAGTCAATACAATACGTAATTCATATACAATACACTGTTGCATAAATGGACGAATAAATGAATGAATAAATAAATAAATAATGGCGATAGAAACCTGTGTACACATAAATCCTCAGAGAGAGAGAGAGAGAGAGAGAGAGAGAAGATAATCTAAGTTGAAATGCATTATACACATATTTACCTAGGTATTTTACAGTTGTTAAATCTTCATTTTTAAGTAATTGTAGTAGTTTATACATGCTTGGTTTCTGCCAATAATAAGGATCAATATAAGATTTTCAAAGTGAGAGGTATAGAGGTCAAATTAAGACAAAATGATATTCATCTTCGACATCATTATTTACACAGAGTTCACATTTCATTTCATGCCGTTCGTTTCCTACATGCCTACCAGTCTCGATATTTAATTTGTGTGATGAAACCCTTACTTTACTTACAACCTTTCTGTGGCTGGCATTAGCAATTATTCTAAGATAAGAAGCGGTTTAGATGATATCTTATTTATCTTTATACATATATGAAGTTTTCGAAGCAACTGCTGAACTCCTGATTGAGACACAGCAACTAGGTTTTTAACCAATGGAGATGCTATTCACTTAGTTTACGCTCGTCATTGTTTGTGGCAGTGGAATAAAAAATAGAGGGATTCATTTCTGTACGAAGTTGGAATCGAAAGAGATTATAACCACTACTTATTCTTTCTCGCCAAACGACCTCTTCATGCTCATTAATAGCTTTGTTAACTATTCTCTTCTGTTGAGGCTTATTTGGGAAGCATGTCTGGTTCATACAATTTATGAGGTTAGTTGGGGCATACTTTTGAATTGTACACCAAATATCAAGAGTATGACCAGTTTGTTTTGAATATACAGTACAGCTCACGTGATTTTTCGGAACCCACGCATCGCGGTGGGGGTGGAGAGGATTAAGAAAAAACCCTCCACCATCACTCCACGTGTCCTGATGGAGTTGTCGCGGAGAATAGCCCTGCACACCACGCTTTCTCGCAGAGTCGCATCCGATCACCACCGCGGAGTGGACGTGGTCTCGATAATATGGGTGTGGCTTACTGTTTATCACTCATGCAAGCAGAGGTTGAGAGAGAGACGGGGGGGGGGCACCGATTTATCTACATCGTTATCCCTCTAGGGAGCAATTTGCTAACTTTTTTACACTGAAAAAAACGTAGTAATTCAGTTAATTATAAATAATTCCTTGTTCTAACGAAGATAATGTATGATACATAGTGCCAAATCATATTTTAGATGATGATAGCGTAATGACAATGCCTCGCAAACTGTATTAATACTATATTTTGCGCAATGAATCTAATTTTTTTTTCTTCAATACCGTGTTATCAGAATCTAAACATGCATTCATATCCTTATTTCTTTTTCAGTAAACGCAATACAAAATTTGAATGATCATATGAAAGTCAGTGATATTGTACTACCTGCAATGAAAAGAACGATAAACATCGAACAAATTAATACATGTAACAAAGCTGCAGTCATACCTGACTGAAGTGAAACAAAATCGCACAAGTTCCGATGGTTACTCCATGCATGAGTACTCATTCACATATTGTACGATTTTTTCTGACATCCAATCGCTTAAATAAAGCATTGTTAAGATTTCACATCATTATTTTATTTTAAACTGTACTAATTTGCATTAATTACCAAAGTAGCGGGTTTTTAAAAAATCACAAATTGTCGCAAAAGGTCATCCTAGATACATGTAGTTGACACGTGCAAATAACCTAGCACAAGAGAAGCCATCAACACTGCTGATATTGACGTGTTAATTTCATGTGCTAACTGTTAACCTAAAAGTACAACAGCAGCGCTTCTGTGGGTTTGTTTTCTTTGCCAGTGATTTGACAAACTTGCGCATCAGATGAAATTAATGTTTAACTTTTTCTTTTCTGTTCGTTTTCCTATTTCATAATATGCATAATACAGAAAAATGATCAATAAAAGACCCCTCCCCTCCCCACCTCTCTCTCTCTCTCTCTCTCTCTCTCTCTCTCTCTCTCTCTCTCTCTCTCTCTCTCTCATAAAATATGGAATCCAAAGCACTACTGCGCAAGTCATTGTAATCTATTAATATTAAAAACCTTTTTTTTTTTTTGTACATGCTTCAGTAAGAGTTTAAGTATTCTATGATTGGCTAGCTTTCTTGAATTAGCGGCCACCTCATTCACACTAAGCCAAAAAGATGTTCCTGCCATTAAAGTTTTTCGTGATTCTGCTTATGTTTTGAAGAGTTTTTCACTAATGCGAGTTTCAAAAATAACACTAAAAATGCTTAATAATGTTAACCAAAATTTTTATTTTTCGCTGCTTGACATGTCAACATTTTTAGTCAATCGTCAGAATTAAAATATTAAAATCTGACTGATTATAAATCTCAACGTACACAAACTGAAATCTGGAAACGTTCAGTAGTGGTAAAAAAGTAATAACATGCTAGAAATTATTGCGTTATGGAGCAAAAAAGAAAGAAATTTTCCCACCACTGCACAGGAACTTCCGAGCACGTGCTCTAAAGTCATGTGTGTGTTCATGGGCATCCACAGGAATTTTCAGGGGGGGGGGGGGAGTAAAAGGGGTATATTTATATATATTTATTATTTTTTTAAAATTGGGGCGGGGACGAGGCAACATGCCCCCCCCTGCAGACACCCAAGTGTGTGTGTGTGTGAGTCGCACATTTTATCCACTGAGCCACAGTAACTCGAGCTCTCTAGCTGTAAAGCAATATACCACATACAGAAACACGATTAATAACCAAAGGCTCTAACAGTCACAAACAGGAAACTGCATTCTTTAATATCTGCGTAAAAATAATTAAAAGAGTATATTTTGTTTTTATATTTTCGCCATAGAAAAATGAGCAAATAATAGGATACACATGGAGACAATACATCCATGCAAAATGCTTTAAACTTGTTGGAAATTAAAATCTCTGAACATTTCAGATTTTAGAATTTTCCATATTATTTTTCATTTCTGTAATAAGCCGAGTTCAGATTAATTACAAACAATTATCAAATTTCTGTTGTTAATGGCGGGACCATAATTGCGGCTGTAAAGTACAACGCGCCAAGTCAGATGGCTTCGTGTGATAAAAACACACTGTTCCCAAGCTGAAACTTACATCATCTTTTGATGCAAACCCTTGTTAATATTTTACAACAGTGTTCACAATGGTCACTGCCTTGATTTATGTAGAACATCCGCTGAAGTCAAGTCTTTATTAGGGAGAGACAATTGAATTTTCCAAGGGGGGGGGGAATAAATGCATGAAAACAATTGTCTTTCTCTGATTGTTGTAGTAGACGTTAATCCGTTCTATATTTCACTTAAAATAAATAAATATTGTGATGAAAGAACAACAACATATAAACCCCATATATTAAATGGTCAGTCCCTTACAGTACACAAGCAGTCATAATACTCAGCCTCGTGACTCTGCTATTATTGCTTAAAGACTTAGCACGCAGTTTGCATTTCAGTGTAAATTCAGTGTTTTAGGTTTGTTGGGGGGGGGGGGGTAAAGCAGAAGCGGATGTTAATTTGGATTATAATTGTCCATATCTCAGAGAATTACTTTCCTTTGGAACAAAATGATAAATTTATTCTGCTTGAGAAGCTCAGCAATGTGTGCTTCTCGTCAAGTCAGTGCATAAGTTTGTTCATATTTCTTTGAAATAAATTAAAATCATAAACTTATTGCAAAAGAAGTCGATCAACCTTTTATAACAGTAATGTGTACTGAATATACAAGCCTTTTGAAATTATTTTTCTATTGTCCAAATATGATCAAAATAAAGACGACTGATTCTTCAGATGATATCCGGTTGTAAATCGCTCTTGACGTCTCAGTCTTTCCATGGGTGGTTTTCATTCATTGGCTGTTCAGATGTCAATCAGTAATGTCGACTAGCCCTTCCATGGTGGAGTTTACATCGGCGTGCCTGCCAAAACGCGGTGGTGATTTGTAGGTATTTATGCCAATTTATGCCTCCACCGCGGAGTGTTATCGTGGAGCTAGAGTGTAGGGGATTAAGTCCCCCACCGCGATGCGTGGGGTTCCGAAAAATCACGTGAGCTGTACTGTATGCCATAAAAAAACATATTTCACCGAGTGGGTGAAAATACTAGTTTTTCATCCACGAGATGAAATATATCCATTATTCACTCAGAACAAGCATTTTTTTAAAATTTAATTTATGGTCAGACGTATTGCTTTGCTAAAGCGTATAACAGATTGAAGCAGCAGATTTATTAATGTGAAATTTTTAACCTTTTGTTTTGCTGTTTTGTGTTTAAATTCTCTTTCTTAATTCAATATAAAATAGCACATTTTTAAAAAAATGGAAAAACAAAGTAATTACAATGTGGATTTGAATCTGGATTTCCTGCGTAATAGGTTGCCACGCTTACCCATGGGCCAAGCAGTTGACAACAAAGCATATGAAATTATTTGGTCATAATGTTATCAATGTATATTGACTAATGTAAAAAAAAAAAATAATTATTATTTAAATTATTTCTCTTGGAAAATCCACTATTTCACTGACTGCCATAAAATAAAACATAATTAGGGAGGCTTCAGAGTTTTCAGAGAAAGAGGAGTTTACGTTGATCAGCGTCAGCTGTAACATAGACTTGTAAATATTCGAGCAAGTTTGTTCTTGGAATACTAGAATTTTCTTCACAATAAAATGCTAAAGTTTACTGAGTTCATAGAGGTCTCTGTTTTGAAGACCATTCCGAATTTTGCAACCATATACTAGTGTTGGGTTCACAGTTTTATTGTACAGACTGGCAGCTGTTATTGGGTTTTGATTTGCAGTGCCAACTCCAAGGTTAGCATAGCAAGAAAAAAAGTAACAACAAAATAAAAACAAACCTTGACGTGCTTTTCTACAGGCGTTACGGATGCCATTAAAAGAGCGACATGACCAATGTTGTAATAACCCCAAGTGAGCTGTCGAATCAGTTTCCTGAATCAGTTTAATTAAATTTCAGAGACAACCTGTGGTTTGAACCTATCCTCTTTCTAAATACAAGAATACATTACTTTTTAGTATTTCTTTCATAACGCCATTTTCTTGAGTGTTCGGCAATTATCACAAACATCTCAGATTATTAGGAGAGTTCGTAACACACGTAAGGTTACCTGCAAGTGTAATACAGCAGAATGGTAAATTACCTATTTAACAACCTAGGTTGCTTCTGTACTAGCTTATGCAGCAACTCTTCTATGAATACCAGATAAAGAAAGGAGGAAAGGACGCCACCCTGTCGGACTTCTTCTCTGATCTCAAACCATTTGGACTGGTATTTGTTAACTGTAACTACACTTTTTTGTACGTTCTTGTACGCATCTCCAATTATATTCCAGCTTTTTTACCTTTAATTCGAATATTGAAGACTTTTAAGAGTATTGCGTCATGCCAAACAGTATCAACGCCTGTTTGGTATCGAAGAAGCCAGCATATGTAGAGCTATCATTGTCGTTGTTGTAGTTGATAACCTCTTAATGCAGCTGTGAAGAAGCTTAAATGTTTTTGAAAACCTTTTAGTTGGGAATTGGGGAACCAAATTTCATTTATTTTTAGAAAATTATTTATTTTGTATTGCACGTTTCTTTTCAAATAGCTTGTACGTTACAGGTAATATGGATATTGATCAGTTACTGTCAGGATCAGCTTTACTTTTCCCATTACTTTTTAAATCGATATGATGAGACCTTTCCTCAATGTGACTGGTATATATTCACATTTAAGTATGAAATTAAATAGTTTTATAGAGCTTTTTTGGAGTGGTGGGCCACCATACATGAAGTGTTTATTTTGCAGCAAATCATGACTATACGCTTTGTACTTTTTAAGGTTTGAATAACATTTGACAGGTCCTGTTGAGTAATTTCATCAATCTGTAAGTTCTAGTTTGCATACACATTTCCTTGAGCATTGTTTGAGGTTAGAAACTGCTTGCTCAACAGTATTATGGAAATTACTGTTTACAGAATCATGATTTTTCAACGTGTACAAATGGTTAAGTAATCTGCAAATGCATCGACTACTGAGTACGGGTCAGAAAAGGTTCGACCACCATGACATATTAACACATGGTCTGCATAGGTTTTTTTTCGTTTTAAAAAGTTGCCACAAGAGACATAAATCACATTAAACCGCTTCCTGAATTTTATTCAAGGAATGAGATACAAAGGCATCACGAGCAATGCACTGTTCATTCCTAAATTAATATTTTGTGTTTTTTTACTTAGCATACGATTCATGCTGTAGACTAGTGGTCTACCTTGTCTGATCCTGGCAGTGCACGCTTTGCGTTTCATTTTATCATAGCTTTTAAGTGTTTCATTCCAGTATGGCTTTGTATGTGGGATAAAGTGTTTATCGGGCAGCATATCACATACAGTTTTCAGCATACGGTCAGTTAGCTTGCTACATAATTGGTTTATATCACATGATCCGCTAATCTCCCGTGTATTCCTCTAAGTTACACGTCAGTGCATTTTGATAATCACAGGTAAAGTTTTTCGCCGACTTTGTGCCATGCCATTAGATCATATACTTGAGGTAACTCTGGGGTTACACTGTAGTGAGTCTGGACTGAGCAAATTATAAGTGATCCGATGATGTTATACCATGCGGGTTAATTTGTGAAACTTACTCCAACAAAATTTATAGTGACTTTAAAAATAACTCAGAAGCAATTGTTTTACTTTTGGTTTACAGCAAATGCCGGAACTATCAATACATTCCCCTCAAACCTCTGGGGAACTTTAGTTGTAGTGCACGCGTAGGGCTTGCTATTTTCAACTTGATTGCAGAACACTGGGAGGGTTAAGTTCAAATTATTCAATTACATTTTGTATCTAGCTTTTTATTTTAACCGAATATTGCATACTTGTGAAGGCATCCATAGAAACAATCAACCAGATATATGTACTATTTTACAGTAGTACATACTACAAATATTTATAGTAAATCTAGTAATTTTAAAACGTTGTATAATTTGTTGTTGACTAATTGATTTAATATCTCATCAGGAATATCTAAGGCTGTTCTCGTTTCTAATGTTTTTTGGGGTTTTTTTGTGTGTGCTAAAATCTTTTATATATGCCTAAATGTCTAATAAATACGAGAAAATTCTAACAAAGCTATTGATGGAAAGAGGTTGGCATCACGGTTGTATTGGTAGTAGACTGCATTAAATTGGTCCGTTACAAAATGTCAAATTTTACATACATTGGAAATTGTCAGAGCTTTTATATGTGTTATATAGTATTTAAACTGTTATTGTTGAGCATCATACATTTTTTTTTTAAAAAAAAAAAGCAGGATCTATATTTAATTTTTTTTTTTTTTTAGATTGTCATAGTGTTTGACAGTGCCGTTATTTAAAAACAAAATTTAAACTCAGTGTCCGTCCGTTTTGGTAATGTATCTTTTCCCACCCCACCCCATATCTCATTTGCAAAAATGTTAACATAACATTGCGTGCACTACAACTGAAAAGTCTAATCTTGTTGACGAAGAAACCGCCATCGCTGTCAGAAAATTGACGCCAGTGTCTAACCATGCAAAAGATCTAGATTGGAAGTATGTTTAACTAAATTTCACATCAGTGCTTTTTACCCCAACCATAACCTCCATTAGTATTGATAAATGGGCCGGCTATTTTCACTTATATGCAAGGCTATGATTGCAGCCCAGTTCTTTAACTTCATGATGTTTTGAGAAATTTGGGAAGTAGTCTTGAGTTCATAATTATATTCCCCCAAAATTAACAATATATATATATATATATATATATATATATATATATATATATATATATATATATATATATATATATATATATATATATATATATATATATATATATGTGTGTGTGATCTTATTTTTTTCTTATTTTTGACGTATTTATCTTATTCAGTTGAAAAGATGGTCAGCATCGGAAAACAGTTGATTCAAGACAGAGACGATACATTGGATGACATAAGGTTTGTTTCAGTTGCAAACTTCATTATACTGGTTTCATTTGTGAACAGTATTATTTAACATTATCGTCATCATCACCACCACAACAGCAAGAACAACAACCGCAACAACACTTGTATTGAAACTGACCCAGCAAAAAGGTTAGAGTGATTTTTTTCTTTTTCGAATTAATTTATGTTTTAAGTTCGTTTTCACGGTGTTCTTAACAGGATATATGCATCCCATCATTTTGCAAGCAGTAATAATTACTTTCCTTCCAGTGTAAAGTAACAATATACGAAAGGACACAGCTCTGTGGAATATAAATTTAGAACATGTTAGCATATAGTAAGAACATGAGTGTGTGTGTCTGTCTATCTATCTATCTATCTATCTATCTATCTATCTATCTATCTATCTGTCTGTCTGTCTGTCTGTCTGATACTCAATTTACATATCCAGATTAAGAACACGATGATTGAAAATGAATGTGCAAATAATGCGCTATTTCTACAGATTCCTAGTCATTCCAGCCTCACCTAATTGTGTCTAGGCTAACCGAATCATCCTCTATTTTCTTAAAATGTTGTCTATGGAAGATAATAATTTCATGTTGGCATTTCAAAATGTAGTAAATCTCTTTAATATAATGTTCAAAAGATTATTCAATGATAAATGTCATGTGGTAATTACTGTAATGATTGCACATATTTTTTTTAAAATTTGTACCAAAGGAAAATATCAGAAGACTTTTTACAATCTAAAAGTATTTGCAGACAGCAATAGATATGAAACATATTTGTATCCATAAAATCATTGAGATAGGCACCTGCTACCATGTTTAATGAGAGTTTTCCTGAGTTGTCTTCTTTCCTTACAATACAGTAGCTATTCTCGGTTGTTCTAAAACTTTAAAAAATTTTGACATTGTAAATTCCCTCAAAACCAAGGTTAGAACTACCATATTGCAAGAAATTGCTTTTGTTATATTGTTTGCTTTGCATAATAGCACATTGTTCCTGAAAAAAAACTAAAGGCATGGTTTCTAATTATTGTAGTCTCGCGTGTGACTTGAGACAGTTTTGTAACTACGATGTTGGGTTTATTTGCAATTTTTATAATAAAAATAAATACAAAAAAAAAAAACATTCGGATTAAACAACTAAATTCCGAATCAAACTTTGTGCATCTTTTACTTCTGCATTCGTCTTCTGTTTGTTTCAGAAGTTACAAAAAATCAATATTAAAAATAGTCCCTTATGACGTTTTTAAGTACCCATCAAATCTCCATACAGAGTGGTAGCTCTGTGGGTCCAACCAGTAGAACTGATGCGATGGCACTTCGACCTGCGTCGGTCTGAATTCAGTCTTTCGGCGTCCGTTAGCAATTGTTGTTATCGCCGCTCCTCCGAAATAACTCGTAGAAAAGTAAGGAAACTTGTCGCACTGTTGTAGTATTACTCTCCAGGATTTGGGAGCACCGCTATAAGGAGGGTACTGCACAGTCAAAGTTGTCGGCTGTACAACTCTCACAATGTAGAAAAAGTTAATATTCACTTATGTGTTTTTCACTTGCTTGGGTTGATATTCATTTTAATCACTATGAATTTTTATTTTTTAAATTTTATTTTTATTTTTTGATAATTATACTTTAAAATTAGATAATGATGATTCAAAGAATACATACGCAGTACAGTGTGATATGAAATTTTGACAAAATCTCAAAATCTATTAAATTGCATAGTATGGATGGCGACATCAGGATGTTGAATATCTTATTGACATTTATCAGATAACATTATACCAGAGCTAGTAAAATCCAAATATATGTTTAATATATACCTTCTGACACAAACTGCTCTCTGAGTGCAAGATACCATTACCAGAAAAGAAAATATTTAATCCAGAAAACAACAATATAGATATAAAGCAATTAAAATGATTTATAACAACTTGAATATTCCTACTAATACTGATTTGAGATATATTAGTGGAAAAAAATATCTTATTGATAAAGGGATAAAACTGCAAATCATATAGAGAGCTCAGGTGCCAATCTCGTTTGTGCACGATACCGCTCAAATTTTCACCCCGATTCTAGACATATTTTTACCTCCCTTTAAATTGAGGTAGCTGAAATATGCATTCCATGCGAAGAAATAAAAGCAACCAAATTTAGGAACCCAGCTGAAAGTTTTGGGCTTTCGTTTCTGCTAGAAAATGCAAATAATAACAGCTTAGTTATATATATTAACCAGGTTGACTATACTACTAGTCTGGAAACATGTAAACCAGTTCCAATAACACACGCTTTTTCCGATAATATAATGTTAACTTGCTTACGAAGACCGTGCGAAATTAGTTAACACCCGTAATTGTAAAGAATTAACAGATCTCTTGGGCCGAAATCAGACGAAGGCGATAAATACTGCACCTAACTGTATCAGTCCAAAATATTCATATGCTCCTCTTCAAACCATGCTCAATTACATACTGACTGACAACATCATTAGTTCCAATGTCAAACATTGTGAAATAATCCAGGAAACTAAAACTTATACAACATCAGACCACATACCTGTATTTTGTTCCATTCAGAAGCAAAACAATATAATCCTAAATTTACGGAAACTGCAGGATCTAACGGCATGGCACAAAGTCGACGACAATGCGATCGGTCATTTTTAAAACGCACTAGTGGGTTTTGATACAATAAAGATTTGCAAGAGAGATTGATGGTCTGCACGAAATAAATCAACTGTGTTTTGATACAACCGAATGCATGCTACAAGCTGCACGAGACGTGCTTCCTGTTATGCACTTTAACCCGCACACCAAGCCATACTGGAATGAAACGTTAAAGGGATATCATAAATTAGAACTTGAATCTCGCATAGTCAGCGTTAGACAAGCCAGGCCAAGAGGTTAGCAGCACGAAACATACGTTTTGTATAAAAAACAAAAAAAAACAAAGCATGAATTCAGGAACACTCAGCGTAGAGCTGGTGAATCATTTCAAAATAATTCCCTGAATGAAATTCAAGATGTGGCCGAATGCGAATTACGCCACTTCTGACATTTAATTAAACAGCACAATCCAAACAAAACACAAATCGTGTGTTGAAATTCATTATAGTTGTAAAACCTGTTCTGACCTACCTTCGGTTGCCGGTGCTTTTGCAGATTTTATTTGCTGAGTTGTACACACCGGAAGATCATGATTTGTATGACAAAGACTTTTACCACTCAGTAAAGAGAACAGTCCGTAATCTCAAATATTATTATGTGAGGCACGTGCATAAACAAGAATCTTTAGATGATGAAATCACTGAGCAAGAATTATGCAGCATTCTTCGAACCATACAAAAGTCACACGCGCCTAGTCTTGGATTTCCTTAAAAATGAACACATTATATATGGTGGTCATCAGCTAAATGAAACAATCTTAAAATTGTTTAACTCGATATTAAACAATGAGAATATACCATATACATAGAGAAAATGTCTTACAGTGCCTATCTACAAACGTAAAAGTAGAGCTGATCCCGATATTTATCGGCCAGTAACATTGTTGCCATTGTTGTACAAATTATTTGAGAAAATTGTGCAAGCAACAATTAATAATTTCTTGGTGATGAATGAAACCTTATTTGTAATCAACAACAACAAGGCTTTGAAAAAATTTAAGCTGCCTCACGGCCTTATTTAATCTTCAAGAGGTCATTAATTACAACTCTGACTGTGGTAGTCCTACCTATGCTGCCTTTCTTGAATCTCAAAAAGGCCTCTGACACCGTTTGGCATGCTGCACTACTTTTGAAATTATATAATATGGGAATCTGGCAAAATATCTGGAGCATAACAGGGAATACATATCAAAGTGTACAAAGTGCATTTGTCGGGGTGGGTGGGTGTCTTCTTTTTTGTATCTGGTAACTATAGACGAGTTGCTACATGACTTAGTAAAGAGTAAACTATTGTGTGAAATTGGAAGTTTAGAGTGATGCTGCCCTACACTTGCAGATGACATTACATGACTCTCAAATTCTCCAGATAACTTAGCTAAAATATTAGACATTATTCTCGAATATTTATAGGTTACTGCATTTGTATGGGAAAATATGAACGAGTTTTTTTGAGCTATACTGAACGACGTCAGGAGTGCAGTATAGATCAGAAAAAACGAGTTCATATTTTCCCATACAAATGCAGTAACCTTTTTATTATATACTCATTTTGCTTTTCTACCTAAGGCTGAATAAAAAAAAGAACACACTACAAGAAACAAAGTAACTGACTTTCTGCTATATTCTAAAGTAAATACACAACCGAAGTTAAACACAATAACAGTATTCATGCGCACATGGCACCGCCCAGTGACCTTTGAACTTGGTTGAGTAGCGCGCGCTCTGTGATTTATTTCAAAAAGAAATCTCATTTTGGTCTACTTAAAATTGAAATTTTGAGTCATATTGTGAATGACTGCGCCTTGGAACAACTTTCCCAGTTGATCTGGAATGGAGGTATTTAGTTTTTATGTCGATTCAGCTAAATTCTGCTCTTTTAGTTTTTAGCTGGTTCTATTACGTATGATGTACATGTAGCTAGAGGGACTGGCCTCGACAGCAAGCTAGCTTATACATGTGTTACTGTCCTGTCATTGATAGTTTGGAATCATAAGGTGGACAAAATATGAAATTCTTTTAAGTGAAATTCTCAAGACGATGCAGGATTAAATATTTTTTTAGGGAATATTAAATTCATTTCGTTTTGGAGTGCAGTAAATTCGCCTTTGGAATGTGATTTCTGTTGGAAATGTAGTCTAGATTGCAGTGCAATTTCGCGCCGTGGATCAGAAAGTACATTTTGAAGAAATTCAGGATGCAGAAAAGTAAGTACATTTATTGTCATTCTTATTACCAGCTATAGATGACATATTTATATGTACTGTCATAATAAATCCAAACAATTTCTCAAAAAAAAAAAAAAAAAAAAAGGCAAAATTGCAAAGCGGCTGGGGTGTGAGAGCCCATTTCGTCAGCGGAAAATAAGGCTTCTTCGTTATCGTGGCTTCTTGGCTCCGAGGCACTTGCTTTTATACCAAAACCCGCCTTCTTTAGTTGTATTTTTTCGAATTTAGTGCTTGGACTGACTTGTAAAATTAGCGGTCTCTGAGAGAAACGGAATATCATTTGGTCATAAAATGCTTTTTTATGCTATTTTTTCTATAGACTCTAGAGAGCACGGTTCATAGTCTGAACCATCGGCTAAATAAGTGTTTAAATGATCAGAATGATATTTTCAGTACTGCATGCCTCACGTTTGTTGTCATAAAGCCACCGCTGTACATTGTGAATATCACGTTCAGTCACTTGCTTGGTTGAAAGATTCTTTTGTGACTCAATGAATTCATCCACATCGTCAGCTTTATCATCTCTACTCTCAAACAGCTTGTTTAGTTCATCCACAGACAAATCTAATAAAGCAAAAGCTCCGGTGTCTGCTACATTTGCGTACATTATTTGTTTACAATAAAAAGTAGTTCCTAACACGCGATACTATTTTTAGACACACGTGTCGTGCAGTATGAAGCCGTGCAGTATGGAGAAGTACTGCACGATTCTGACAATGCAAAGTTAATGGAGAAAAAAATGAGTATATAATAATCTAAAATATGGCACTACAAAAAAGTGCTGCAAAGTCTTATCTTGTTGTTTGGGGGTGGGGGTGGCAAGAGAAGAAATTCTAATTACAAGCTGTCCCTAACACTTGGCGATGAAACAAATTCACGAAACTGACTCTGTTACTCACCTATTGAATATACAGGATAGGTCACTTCGTTCCGTTAACCGTACCCTCAACGCATGTAGAAGATCAAAGCAAGTCTTTTTTGGTCTTCCAAATGATGGGAAATGGTACATCAAACCTAAACCCACTAACAGTCACTATTTTATGTAAGAAAATGGTGATTCCAAGCTTAGTCTTCACCTGCGAACTTTGGATTGAGCTTCAAAAGGCGACCTACTGGAGCTCAACAAGTTGCAATACTTTGTGGCAAGAACACAATCAGGAATTCCCTGAACAAACGCGCTCAGATATATACGAATCAATGCCAGGGCTGATAAGAATCACGACCAAACTTGATCATCGTACACTCCTTCCTAGGTAAACTCGGCACTCTGCCGAATAACATTGTCTCCAAGGAAATATTTCTCATACAAATTCATATGTGTATTGTGATAGTACCCAATCTGTACAAACTGGTTTTATTCCAGATATTTGGAATTTACTTCAGAAGTATTAGCTTACAGATTTCCTCTTGAACTTCATTAATCAATCAGTTTTCCCTAACAAATCTCTCTGGAACAATTGGACAATATGACTATATTTGAAAAGGAGGAGACTGTTTGGCGTGAAAGAATGAATAGACATCATGATTTTGATTTCGATACCTATAAAGACAACTTCGCCCTTCCATTCTGTATTACATCGCGAAGAATAATTATGAACGTAAATTAACCAGTTTTAAAGATCCCTGTGGGTATTAAAGCCATGTCTTGATGTTTCTCACTGTCATAAATGTGTTCAGCATTATATCGATCTACTTCAGCATATGGTCACATCATGTCTATTAACAACACGAATTGCCAACGACTTTCACTGCTACGTGTTTGAAAAGTGGAACTCAAGCAAAGTAACGACGAGTCACAGTTAGTAAAACTTTCAGGAACTAACCTCGAAACTAGACAAGATAAAATACAACTTAATCATTTTTAGTTCTGTTTATTTCAGTTTCTCGTCCTTCTATCACAAGTGTATTTCTTGGTCTGAAGACTAATAGTTTTGTCAAAAGCAAAACTTCCCAAATCAGCTTGTATCAAACATTTGAATCTAAAAGGCTTCATTTTAAAAACAAAGCCTTCTTCATGGACCCAAACTATAATGATAAACTTCCTTAAGATTTATGCACACCGATTATATGCCACTATTCATGTTTGCACATACTTTCTAATTGTTGTTATTCCGTTTGTTTTTTCCTCCTCTGTGTTAGTTTAATAGGTATCATTGACTTTCTGGAATGTTTACCGTAATTATCAATGTAAATAGTGAAACAGTTTTCCTTGTGTTCTGTTCTTTTCATATTTGCATATTGAACTCACCTTGTGGAGGAAATAAAGATTGATTGATTGACTGAATGGTTAAGAAGCCTCTGCTATTTAAAGCTGCTAATTGTTATACTAGACTAAATGCAACCAGAATAATACAGACACATAACCTAAATCCGGAAAACCTAGTTTTAATAGCAGCAATACATTATCCCATCACTATTATATAGCTTATGACTTTTTCGTGTCGAAAAATCTCGTCCGTTCGATGTGAAAAACATCCTCCCGCTTAGAGTGGAGATTTTGTCAACAAGACACGTCACACCCGTGCACCTCTCCGCGCCTGCGCGAACATTCATCTTTTTCATGGACGCCATGGCTAATGGTTGTGTCGTGCGAACGTAACCAGAGAAAAATTGTCTGCTGCGGTTTTCAACCACGTTTGGGCTCTCCTTTCAGCCTAAATTCATCTGGGTTACATTTGTCCATCTCGTCTTATGTGTCTTATGCTGCCCTACGTCAGTGTTTGTTCTAGAAAGAGTCTGTCTAGATTGCCACGTGTATTCCGTCCTTAGGGGTTAGGGTACACCATATATTTTTTCTTTTCAGAAATACAATTTAGCTCACGGTAAGTCTTGTGTGTTCATTACAACGTAACATAGACAACCGGGATAGCGCCGCAATTAACAGGTGCATAATTCTACCAATTAAATATTTGATTAAATATTTTGTTTGCTAATTCATCAATTGTATTTTAAAATAATAACCACGCGTGACTCGTCACATTACTATTCTGTACTTTCTTGAGAACAATAAGTTTGTCAAGAAAACTAGACTTCTAATCCTTGTTAACATGTATATGTATATTGTTTACCTTTAGACAAAATCCACTGTGGTGCATGTAGACCGCCAAAGTTTATGCAAACAGAGCGAGGTAAACTGGTGTGCATATAGCACGCGATATTTACAAAAAGGGCGAGTTTTTCACGTGTGGAAATAAAAGGTGAGTTTTACACGTTTTTTTATTGTATTATTTTATATAACAATTGTTTACCTTTGAACATTCACTGGGGTGCATTTAGCACGCAGTGGATGCAAAGAGGTCAGATTAACTGGTGTGCGTATAGTACGCGGTATATACAAACGAGGCGAGTTTTTCACGTCTGGAAATAATACAGTATTGTTATTATTATTATTATTGTTCCCCTGCAGATAAATTCGTAATTCAGGGAACAATTGGTTACCTTGTGCAAATATACTGGGGGTATATAACAACCGGTACATACAGACAGGTGAGTTTTACGTATGAAGAATAATACAATATTATTTTTATTATTATTGTTCTCTTTCAGATAACATTTTTGTTCAGAGAACAATGTCGGGTCAGTCTGAGGAAGTATGGCCACAAGAAGGGCCCTTGGGACACTTACCCAGACTGCTTCACGTGTTCAAGTGTACATGTAAGGAAAACATTGTACCTCTCGCACAAAAGACTAATGAAATCTGCAATCTAGCCTATTCCAGACGCATGTATAAGGGCGGAAGAAACATTAATCCGCATCATCGTCTGAATTTTCAAATTTTTTCTCTTATAGAGTCTCAACCAGGAAGGAAGGGCAGGAACACACTGGGTGAAGTCTAGTTCATCAAGCTCAGAACACTCCAGGGTCCCAGGAGTCTATGGGACCAATCTCAATAGTCCGGAGACAGGTTGGGAACAGTAGCGTGTTGCTGCCTTCCACCAGGATTGAAGTGCACCGCTTATATCAGAGTAGCGTGTTGCTGCCTTCCACCAGGATTGAAGTGCACCGCTTATATCAGAGTAGCGTGTTGCTGCCTTCCACCAGGAAGGAAGTGCACCGCTTATATCAGAGTAGCGTGTTGCTGCCTTCCACCAGGAAGGAAGTGCACCACTTGTATCAGAGTAGCGTGTTGCTGCCTTCCACCAGGAAGGAAGTGCACCGCTTATATCAGAGTAGCGTGTAGCTGCCTTCCGCGAGGAAGGAGGTGCACCGCTCGTCTCAGGGTGGCGTGTCGCACCCTCTCGAATGGGAGGAGATGCACCGCACCTTGTTTAGTGATGAAGACGAACTAGGCTGACATATCTATGTCGCCTAACTGGCCATTGACCGGTGCCCGGTGACCGGTCCGATCACCGGGTATTGACCGGTGACCGGTCCTGTCAATGGGCATTGACCAGTAGGAATGACCGGTCAATGTATGATGACTGGTCACCGGTGACTTCGTCCCGGTGGCTGCTTACATCGTCATCTCAACCTTTCAAGCCTTGTACCGGTCATCACCCAGAGGTCTCATAGTGCGGGGATAGGTGATCGGACCGAAAAAAAAAAAAAAACTCTACCATCATACCTTGTACAGGATTGGGAGTTCTGCCCACAGGGTTCAGACGAGGGAAGGGGATCGGATCGGGATCCCCTCTTTCCTATTATCCCAATGAATCCGTACGAGAGGTGGGGCCCTGAGTAGAGGCGATGCCGCGGCTCGTGTCCCGCCATCGCCTCCTCGTCAGGTGGCTTTCACCAGCAAGGCGAAAGCATAGCATCATCCACGGAAGACAAGCGGTCTCGTCTTTATCCTGGAGCATCTAGAGCACATAGACGAACAAGTACGGGAAAAGGCGTCGGGTACACCTATGTCACTGTCTCAGAAGGACATAATGATGTCCAGCCACTCTCCTGCTCGGAGTGTTCTAGATGATGATGCATTTATCTACCCTTGTTGACTCCAGTGAGATCGAGGTAGAAACAGCTCTTTTGTCGCCTCCTATCAGTCCCACTAGTTCCTCTCACTTAGATGATTTGGAAGAGATCTGGTCTTTTGATAACGCTGTAACTTGTGCTAGACGGCGTAGAGGATGGTCTGTCCCTCCCTCTACTTTGAGACCTTGGTCTCTGCCTCTAATTACTGGGTACATTCCCGAAGTGGAAACCCATTAAGAACCTCTCCAGTTGGATGCAGATATGTCTCAAGTGGGTATTATAATTGAAGCCTGGGCATGCCTTCCTATTAAAATAATCAAGCCTTTGCGCAGAAAGGCCGGCTTCTGGTCGCCATAGCTTCCCATGCAGACCTCTTCTCAGCTACTTCGTTTAGTATGCTGAAGGAGGCTACTCTGAACCCAGCCGCATTACAACGCGTGCTGGAAGCTGTGATCAAGACATCCCGGAATTCACTCTCTGTCGCAATGGTTTTATCAGTGGAACTTCTAAGGGCTGCTCCTTTGGAAGCCAAGAGCCTCTTCGGAGGACTCATCCCCACTGGGGCTTCACAAGATTTGAAGGATCATGAACATATATCCTTCACAACTGCACCTGGTCCATCGTAATCGGCCAGGAAGCACACTAAGGTGAATTGCCCCCAGGGGCCACCCACTAAATTTTTTAAAACAGATGCAGCCCCAGTCCAATGCACAAGCTCAAATGAGACCTTCTCTTCCTGAGTAAAGTCCTCAGGAGGAACTTCCCCAACCCACCTTCCTTTCCCAAGGAAGGCAGTGTGGGGGGGGGGGGATGGCCCTAGGGACTCGTACCCTCTCCTGCCGTGCATTCCTCTCCTAATGTCCCTGTAGGTGCTTGTCTAGGCCTCTTTTCAGAGGCTTGGTCAAGTAAATTGGATGATGGGTGTGTCCTTTCTATGGTAAGTGAGGGTTACCGGCTTCAGTTTCGGGGAACAACCTCCTCTATCAAGGACCCCGATGTTCTTCAAAAGTCCAAATTGGTGAATTTATAGGAAGAGGTGCACACCCTTTTACAGAAAGGGGCAGTCAAGAGGTTCCTGAACGATCAGTCTCATGCATTCTACTTCCAATTCTTCCTGGTCATCAAGAAAAGTGGGATATTGTGTATCATTTTCGATTTCCCCGTTATACCGGTGGGAATACCTCCAGGTTTGCTTGGACCAGGAAGTCTTTCAATTCTGGGTTCTGTCATTCGGAATTGCTTCTGCACCCCGAGTCTCCACCCATGTTATGGGAGTTGTAGTGCCATATCTCTGATTACTGGGAACCCAGCTTCTCCAGTTTTTTCACGAATAGCTGATCCATAATGTTCAGGTTCAGTCCCTCCATCAGGACCTGTTCCGTTGTTGGTTCACAGTAACTCGGTTGGGTTTGTTTTACCCAACCTTGAGAAGTCAGAACTTGTTCCATCTCAGTTTACGTAGGGATGAACTTCTTCGTGAACCAGAACTTATTCCGGGTTCCACCGGATCACATAGATCGAATCCTGGCACTTTTAGAGGCGCAAGAACATTGTTGTCTGCTTGCCTTTAACTAGCCCTTTGGTAACCTTGAATGCCGCTGCAGATCTGGTTCCCTTAGGACGGCTCCATATGCGCCCTCTACAGTTTCTCCTTCTCGCAAGGTGGAAACCACACAAGGATTCTCTATCAGCTCTGATTCCTCTAGGAACAACCTAGGAATGAAAGCTGTATTTCTAGCGTTGCAAGGGTGCATCGACAGAGTAAAGGGGTTGATGTGTCATGGTCTCCTCCGACAACACGCCCGTCGTAGCGTATCTCCGACATAAAGGAGGCACACATGCCCCTTCTCTTTGCGTGGAGGTCTGGAACCTCCTCCGCTGGACCACCTCGTAGAACATTTCCCTCCGAGTTCACCACATCCCAGGGAAGAAGAACGTTTTAGCGGACAGTCTGTCCAGGTCAGGCAAATCAGTTCTCACGGAATGGTCTCTTCACCGCGAAGTGACAATCCCTTTTTCGCACTATGGGGAAGGCCCCTCGTGGACTTGTTTGCGACCAGGCTCAACAACAGACTTCCCTTTTACGTCTCTCCAATCCCGGACCAGAGAGCTTGGGCAGTGGACGCATTCAGCTTCCAGTGGGATCGTCTGTTCGCATACGCCTTCCCACCATTGCAACTACTACCGCAAGTTCTGCAAAAAGTAATAACTTCCACTGCCCGGATCATTCTCATAGCTCCGTTATGGCCCCAACGATCTTTTAGACCTATTGATAGATCAACCCAGGTCTCTTTCTTACAGGAGGGATCTTCTGTCACAACACAGGGGCTCCCTCCTACGCAACAGCCCACACATTCTCCACCTTCACGCTTGGCTTATCTCAAGCGACCTATCCGCCAGAACAAGTTTTCGGGCCGGGTTGCCACTTGCATCATTCAGGCCAGGAGAGCTTCTACATCCAAGGTCTATGATGCCAGGTGGAGAATCTTCTGTGATTGGTACAGTAGGAAACGTGTTGATCCCAGCTGTCCCTCGGTAACTGCCATTGCTGATTTCCTTTTGTTCTTTTCGAGAACAAAAGATGTTTCAGTATCAACTATCAAGGGCTATAGAGCCGCCATCTCTAACACACTTAAATTTTCTCAGGGCTCGCAAATCGGTTCAGATCCGCACCTTGCTGATCTCATTCAGTATTTTGAGCTACAGAGACCTGTCTCCCGCTCTCTTACGCCCAGATGAAATCTATTATGTGTTTTATGGTCCTTAACCAAAACCCCATATGAACCATTGAGCGAGGCTTCCCTTCAGGACCTCACACTCAAGACTGTGTTTTTACTCGCTTGGCATCTGCGAGAAGATGTAGCGAGTTTTATACATTGTCTGTTGACACTGGCTGCCTCCGGTTTAATGACAATTACGAATCCGTTTCCATCCTTTGTCAGCCAAATCAGTTACCTGCGGTGGCCCCATCACCTATAGAGATCCCCAGTCTCAGTCGAATCTGTGCTGGAGATGATCAAGATAGGTTTTTATGCCCAGTTAGGGCACTGCGTTTCTATCTAAATGCTTCAAAAGTGGAAAAGAAGGGCAGGACACGTCTTTTCCTTCCTCTTAAGGGTTTCGTTGATATTTTGGCCTCCATTATTTCACGGTGGATTGTCACCACACATAAAGAGCTTATCAGTCCCTTACTGATAGAGACCTCTCTGTTACGAAACTTAAAGCCCATGAGGTTCGAGCAGTCACTGTCTCATGGGCCTATCTAATCACTCTTCCTTGGAGGACATCATGAAGCAGCATTTTGGCGATCCATACTACCTTCTCTACCTCCGCTAATTCCGCAGGTATTCTCTCTTGGGACCCATAGTTGCAACACAACATATGGCCCAGAGGGACTCCAACAATTTGTAAAGTGGATCTCTCCCTCAAATGGTGAGCACTTTCCATTTTTCTCTGTTTTTGATCAGTTTAACACATCAGCCTACCCGCCTAACTGACAAATTCAGCTATATAATAGTGATGGGATAATGTATTGCTGCTATTAAAATGTATTTTTTTTTGGGGGGGGGGGGGGGTAAAACTAATTTTAATTATGCAATACTTACCCATCACTATTATCAAATGCCCTCCTCCCACCCCGCTCTGATGTCCTGGCGTAATTTCGTCTATGATAAAGATGAATGTTCGCGCAGGCGCGGAGAGGTGCACGGGTGTGACGTGTCTTGTTGACAAAATCTCCACTCTAAGTGGGAGGATGTTTTTCACATCGAACGGACGAGATTTTTCGACACGAAAAAGTCATAAGCTATATAATAGTGATGGGTAAGTATTGCATAATTAAAATTAGTGTTACCCCCCCCCAAAAAAAAAAAAAAAAAAAAACATAATAGGACCATCTGTATAACTTTAAGAATTAATGATAAAGCTACCAAGTAGAAAACGAAAAGATTTTTTTTATGATTTTGATATTATAGACGATTTTGCGGGAATTTTGAGCATAAGAGAGATAGAAAATTATTTGTTTGAGAAAGAAAGCTTTACAGTAGATTCCAAACAAGAAGTGTGCCTTGCTTCCTAAATTGCTTACTATTAACCACTTGTTTGGACATAACTTGCAATCTATTTGCAAAATATTTGCATTCTGTTTACAACTTGTTTGGATTCTGTTTTGTAAAGTGCCTATTTTAAAGTGGAGAGGGATCCTGACAGCTACCTAATAGTGCCATAATTGTAACTTTCCTTCTTTCCAAAAGCAAAAGTTTACAATAGCTACAGATGCATTCGTAACTGAAGTAGATAAAAAGATGCTGGCGTTAAGTGGTAGGATTGATAAAGTTAACACAATAATAAACGCAAGCATACAGGCATTCAAAGATGAATTGAACACGATAATGGGTGTAAAGAGTATTGCATTGGAAGTTAGAATGGATGAGTTTAAAAATGAATACGATAAAAACAAAGGAGTTTGAGGAAAAAACTAAACTAATGTATGGACGTATATTGCTTTGCATCTTTCTTATCGTACAGTGTCAGGAGAATCTGGATATCAATAATTGAAGTGTTAATTTATCACATGTAGTTTCAATTGCTGAAGAGACACAAATACCACGCGGGACTGATTTGCGATCCAGGTACAAGAAAGGGTTGTTGGATGTCTTTAAAGCTGAAATTTACCCCAAGAAATTAGTTCACATTTACGGTCTTAACTATGCTCCATCGCGTTTCGATGAACACAAGTTACACATTAAAGATGGAGACAAGCAATATGTCATTTAAATCAACAAATCGGGCTTAGACAAATTTTTTTCAACTTCGCATATTGAACGCTCAATTCCAGATTGTTAGGCATTTATGTGTATTTTTACATTTATTAGATGTAAACAACCAACATTTCGCTGCCTCATTAGACTTTAAACAAGAACCAGAGTCAGATCTTTATAGCGTAAAAGAAACACGCACATACATATCTAGAAGAGAGCAAAGTTGTAATCATTGAATTGAAACACAAAAAGGGCCTATACATTCCGGATGTAAAATAAACACTAGCAGCAATATCAAAATTTGCAACTTGTAAATACCACAAATGGCTACAGCAACACTTATCACTGGAGTAGCAATAGCTAACGGCTTAGCATTTACAAAAGCCACTATCTGCTCAGGTTATTGGATTCCAATGGAGCTGATAAGGAACAAATTGGAGGGGACAAAACATTAAAGAAGACCATAAAAACCTGAAATACTTCACTGCAAACAGGGCCAAGACACTTAACTACTTGAATGAAAAATTAAGAGAACAAAGTTTGGTGACTCGGTATTTAAACAACCTGGATTTTGCTTTTTTACTATATGAGTCTGCTCTTAGTGATTGAGGTAAACACAATTTTAAATGATAAATCAAAACTTGAGAAACAAATACAACCAAAAGTGAAAGCTTTCTACCAGCCTCATGTTGAACAAGTCAAATACGAATACATATTCATTGCACTTCTGATGGGCGTGAAAGCTTTCTACCAGCCTTTTGTTGAACAAGTCAAATACGAATACATATTCATTGCACTTCTGATGGGTGTGAAAGCTTTCTACCAGCCTTTTGTTGAACAAGTCAAATACGAATACATATTCATTGCACTTCTGATGGGTGTGAAAGCTTTCTACCAGCCTTCTGTTGAACAAGTCAAATACGAATACATATTCATTGCACTTCTGATGGGTGTGAAAGCTTTCTACCAGCCTTCTGTTGAACAAGTCAAATACGAATACATATTCATTGCACTTCTGATGGGTGTGAAAGCTTTCTACCAGCCTTCTGTTGAACAAGTCAAATACGAATACATATTCATTGCACTTCTGATGGGTGTGAAAGCTTCCTACCAGCCTTCTGTTGAACGAGTCAAATACGAATACATATTCATTGCTGATGGGTGCTAGTGTACATGTTGCTTACAGATTTATGTCAGCAATTGTTCTTTTTTTTAGCACAATAAATAGCCACGATGTTTACGTTAGGAAATGCATAAATCCTAACAAGCAAGAGAAAATACTACAGGGAGTCAAATGCTTTAATCAATCTCAGTTCAAATATCATGATTTTAGTTGCTAGTTTTTTCATGTCGACTGACATTGTAGGTGAAAGGAGGTGCTAACATTTCAGTGGTAAAAAAATTGGGAAGAATGCTCATGAAAGACATAACCATATCATATGGAAGTGATGAACTTTTCAAGTTAAATGACTGCAACATATTCACAACATACATAGAGCTGTGCTTACCTGTATCAGTTAGAACAAACAGAATTGAACAAGGCATCATGAATGAAAAATTGAGGAAGTTGAGATCAGAAACTGGTAATGTGAAAAACACTGGTGCTGAATCTGTACATTTGAGAGTATTTGGAAATAAATTTAGGATATCACTTGACTTCTAAATACTAACAGATCATATCGTCCACCGTATTAATTTGCCCTTCCTCAAGATTTCAGACTTTACACACGCGGAAGCATCAAATCTGATTCTAGGTGCCAATCACGAAATGGAAAACATTTGCAGTACAATACGATTACCTCGGAATCATTTGCTCAATTTGGTTAATGACAGATATAGAAATAATAGAATTGCTTTCTTCAACAACTACACAAAGAGAGAGAGAGAGAGAGAACCATATACATAACAGCCAATACACCTTTAACTAACATCACTCTTGATTCTCTCAGAATGAACATGAAGGGTGTTTGATACTATGTAAGAAAGTTTGGAGAAAGTGATTCCAAAAGGTTTTACAACTCTTCAATAGAGAAGATCTCAGTGGAGTTAGGTCTGCCAAACACTTTTTTCCAAGGCTTTCAGTTGAGGCAGTCATTTACAGAAGCCGCTATGTATTTCTTCAATGAGCAACAAAAGCACATAGACATGAGCAACATAAGTTTCAAATTTATTACACGGATATTCATTGCATCTGGCTCGCGAAGGACTCACGATAACAGACTACATGGTAGTGATCTTAAACTAGTCGATGTGCAACAAGGTATCTATTTTCAAATCAACAGAAAACAAAATATTGATGCTCACAAAATGTGTGTATGTGTGTGTGTTTCAGATTGCGAAGTTAGTATTCAAACCAATTAGTTAAAATTCATTCTATTTTAGGCATAAATACATGTACTTGAATGAACCGGATAACATGATCATTTGTGGAATGACTAATTGTGGCAAAACATAGTTTGCACTATATTTGCTAGAGACTGAATAAAAGAGTTTTTTCGATCACATCTTTATCATCTGTCCAAAATTTCTGTGGAACAAGTCCTACGATAGAAAGTGCATATTCAATAATAAAAGGGTGATTGTGATAGAACCAGAAGATAAATTGGATAAGTGGTTAGAGTTACTGGTTGACATGTACCAAGAAACCAATACTTTGTTTCTAATTGATGACTGTGGAAATCTTGATAACATGAAAAATAAAGCAACTAATTTAACCAAGCTATCTTTTAGTGAAAAACATCTTAAAATATCTGTATGGGTGATCACATAGAAGTGCAAGTCTGTGTTAAAAGATTTCTGAAAGAATAAACGGTTTTTGGTCATCTTTTACAGCAGGGAAAAGAAGGCACTTAATTCCAGATGAAATGAAATCCGAGATTGTGGATATTTTTGGAAAAAATAAAAGAAACAAAATTTTGATGAGGCTAGAGTTTCCTTTTCAGTTGACGGTATTGATGTCTTTACGTTGTCATCATACATTGGCATATGCTACTTTTTTAATTATGATGCTGTACATATGTTGATCTACGAGCTAAGTGAATGCATTAACTGGGAATTTTCCGTGTGATTGAATAAGCAACCATTGTACATCTCACAATGCATATTCTTTTGAATATAGATTTTGTTATTCTTTTGCAGATTTGTTTTTTTTTTCATCGTTATCAGTCCTATTATGAATTAAGTTTCACCCTAAACCCACAAAACTCGATTAATAGTGTGACATTTAGCTCATCTTTGAAAACATCAGTTATGTTTTCATTCATTTGTGACATGTTAAATATTGTCCTTGATATAGTCACTGGTGCCATAAAATTGTCGTCCCGTCATGAAGAACCTTCTTGCGGAGCGATGTCATCCTTCATGTTGCTCTAAAAGTTGTCTTTCTTGACAAGAATCCACATAGAATCTGTATCAGTCATGAGTAGTCTCATTTGCTTACCGAACACTGAATTAAGTTTTAAAAAATCCTTTTCGAACTCGTTGGTAGCTTGTTACTTAAAACTTGTATTGAACTCTATGTTTGTCTTTAGGCAAGGTTGCTGTTCAAACAAGGCAACTGTGTGGATCTTGTTCACTTTCAAACTCAGTTGCTGGTAAAACTTTAAGTTTCTGTAGTGAATGACATACTTGTTTTTCAGTGTACACAATAGTTTTGGTATTAGTGGGTCTAATACACTTGCAATCACTTATCGTTTGCTTTTGCAAGGGAGATAAATCATTTTTGTCTGGGACAAGCTTGTCTGGAGCAAGTAGCTAGTCCTTCAAATGGTCAGGTAAATGTGTAGGTATCTTCATACCCACCTCTAAACTCCACCCAGTGTCGCTAACATCATTCGTACTTCATCACATTTTATCTTTCTATCATTATCAACATATTATTCGTTATTTGCCTTGGCATGCCTACATGTATGTGGGATTGTGCTAATACTACCTCCAAAATTCCACTCTCAATTATCAGGAACACGTCATAGTCTATCAAGAGTTCAAGTACTACACCTGATATCTATAAACTATCATCATGAGCTAAACCGGGTGCACTATAATAGTGTTCTGTGTTAGATTTGTAGTTTACTATATATACATTTCTGAACTCTTCGAAAATGTCATGTAGCATTAATGTGGCCTTTACATAGTAGTCGTGATGGTCACCAAGTGTCTTGAATTTGAAGTGTGACATCACATCATGTATATACTGGCAATCATTATCAGATATGTTTGAGTCTCGCACTTGAATAAAACGTTTTCTTAGGGTGGTATAGCTGATTTGTTGAATCTGTCAAAGCTATCCATGTACTCGTATCGGCAAATGTCTTTCCTCAGAAAGTTAGGTTTCATGTCTCTAAAATATTTCGTTGTCTCAGCAAACTTGCTATCAGTTACATTTTTAGCCCACTGTTCTAAAGATTGGCCGATGAAACTAAAGCTATATACATATCTATTCGTTCTTTGTAGCTCTTCTTTCCTTGTCATGCTTCGTGAACATATCAATTATAAAATCATTACTGAATGAAATATATTTCTCATCGTTATTCAGTATGATTTTTCCTTTATGATCTTGGTAATTTTTCACAAACGTCTTGATGAACAGATTAATGTCATAACCAGACAAGTTATGAATGAATAGGATATATCTTGGATATTTGATATTCAAAATTTACAGGCTCAGTGCATGGCATCTCTGTACTTAACTGCTAAGTGATATCTTGAAGCTTTGTCTTTAAATATTTTGTTTTCACATATATAACATTTACTTGTTCAATTTAAAAGCTTTTCATCTTCATCTGTGAATACCATACGTTTTGCATTTTTCAGTTAAGTGTGGACTAGTCTCGCTATTTTACCCAAACAGTTATAAAACAGCTGAGTACAATCAGTACCTCTGTCAACTATTGGCTTGTAGCATTTCAACCAACAATATGCCCTTCTCTTTGTGTATTTTATAAGAGGAGTCTAAAAATTTTAACATGTGCAAATTTGATGAATTTTGAAATACTCATTCAGCTATTATTTTATAGATAATTTAGTGACATGGTACTTTTTCCCACACTATTCTATGTAATGACCCTTACAAGGGGATATATACTTGGCTAAGAGCAGCGCAAGAAAGAGCACACCAGTCAATATATTTTAAGTTATTTTGGATTGCTTTGAGCCTTAACTATGTAAAAATATAAATTTTTTAAAAGTTAAATTCTTCAATATTTAACAAGCGATCATCCATAAATTATGCCCTTAGCAACCAATCTGGCATGTCCTAACCATTCTATGTACAGTGACACCTGTGTAATACAACCACCTTTGGAGCTAGCTAAAACTGGCTGTGATATAGAAGTGGCTGTTATATGGAGGTTAATTTTAAATCGAATACATTATGTTCAGTCACGAAAAATGTCTTACGGAAGTGGCTGTTAGAGCAGGGTAACAAGTATTTATTGAAAACGCAGGATGCTTCTAGTACCATCAAACGAAGAAGCTTACTGTTACATACCAATATTGTTCAGTTGTCATCACCAGCAGTGTAGAATATCAATGACCATTGACCAATGTATCGCTTCAGCAAATATTCGTTGGAGAGTATCACTTCAGCAAATATTCGTTGGAGAGTATCGCTTCAGCAAATATTCGTTGGAGAGTATCGCTTCAGCAAATATTTGTTGGAGAGTATCGCTTCAGCAAATATTCGTTGGAGAACTGGTGAATAAGTAATGCATCATTGTTGACAAGCATATACACTAGAATACATACAGAAGTACCAAGGAATCACACCACTACATATTTTAGAATAGATCATTAGCGGCATGTAATTTCAGATCTGTGATTCACTTAAGTGATAGTTAGTTGTTTGAGAACTTGCCATTGTGCTATGTCCCTTAGGTTATAAATTGTACACTAGGCATGCAGAAAACACAATTTGTTTATGAGAGAGAGAAATAGAGAGAGAGAGAGAATTTACCAGTTACAAGATCACCTTGTGTTTTTCAGAAATCGTAGGCTACATCATGTAAACTGTGGGAATAAAACTGTATAGAGTTACTTGTACCTTTAGAGTGGTCTGTTCACACACAATGAGGCCACTAAATGTTTTTCAAAGTCATTTCATTCAATTATTCTGCGGTTTTGTCGAATAAAATTTATATTTTCAATAATCCTCAAAATAAAATCACTATTTTTCGTCACGAGATAAATATGATCTTACAGTTGTACTCATTCAAAATGAACTTTATAACATTTATCCAATAATTTAAATTTTGTGCTCGCCAAGTCTGACAAAAGATAGAAGCTGTTCGACTCGTTTCAGACATTTCATTTGAAACACTGATGTAAGATCCTCTGTGTACATCCTTATGACAAGTGAAATATTTATATACTAATTCATTGTAGATTCTAGTTTTGTACTGCAATAGATGTACTAGTATATACTCTAGGAAAACATGCTATTTTCTTTCCAGTATTGTATTTAATTAATTACATTACCTGCAATTTCAGCCTCAGAAAGAAATTAAACAATGATAACACACTTCAAAATTTATTCTCTGAAGCATTTGATCATCAGTGTAAGTTTTGCAGCTGGTGCAAATAACTACAGTATGTACCACACACTTGACCTTCAATGCCATACTTTTCTTTCTTCCAGAGTAATATTTGTAATGCCTATTGAGTATCATCATGTCCACTTGTGCCTCTTTTGTACAAATGATGCTGATCTGCCATGAGATATGGCCGCTGTTACTAAGGTTTCAAAATCTTGACATAACTCCATCTTCAAAACTGCTTGACAGCTCAGACCGAATTTGACTATGATCATCCTGGCCTAAAGACCTTTCACGTTTATACAAAAGATGTTATTGCACCATCAAATATAGCTGCTATTACTAGAAGTAGACAAACAGTTACAACTCTTCACAGATTCTACCACTTTCAACCAGATTTGGTCGAGACCATATATGGATATATGTCTTTCAACCCACAGCACCAACTTTTTTGTTGTTCCATTTGGCTTTAAGATTAATGTGAGGCAGGTGAGCGACATCAGGTGGGCACTTGTTATAATTTATCACTAAAGTTAAGAACGTGAAAATAACCATACAGAGCTAGCAATTTTCTGAGAGATGCAGATTAGATCTTAGGTTTAGCTTTGTACTCTGAATACCAGGTTAACCCCCATCATTCAGATATGAAAATAAAGACAATTGTTGGTTCTTTAGACCTCCACTAAAATTACTTTTTAATAATAAGGTATAATAGGGATTACCATTGGTGATAATCTGGGAAATACCTTCAATTATAATTTTTAAACCCTGTTCAAAAGTGCAAAACTTCAGAACAGAGCCAGCTAAAACACTTCTTACAAAATGCAGTTGGTCTTGTATGAAAATAGTGGTATTGTAACTTCCAATATGGAGCCATCATGAAAGTTTTGTTATCACTACCCCTCCTAAATGGATGTTCATATTGACCTAGAGTTTTTATAGAACACCTTATGGTATTTATTTGGTCTTAAATGAAAATGGTGCTGAACTCTTTTCCAACATGGTCGGCATGGCCGCCATCTTAAAAAACTTGTTATCGCTGCTTCTCCTAAGACTCTCTATGGATGTCATGAAACTTTGCACACAATCTTGAGGTCTATTTTATTCTTCATGAAAATGGTTCCCCTTAGACAGTCAGTATGGAAGCTACAGCGGCCATCTTAAATAAGTTCACATGGACATTAATTTTTCACTAGAATACTTCTTAAGATATGTTGTTGATTCTAAATGAAAATTATGCTGATCTGACCGCCAACATAACTGCCATGGTGGCCATCTTAAAACAAATTTGTTTCGCTTCTTCTCTGAAACTACTTGGAGGAAAGCAATAAATCTTGGCACATAGTTTTATCTTTAGGTTTAGTTGCTTCAGACCTCGAACATCCAATCTGGCCATCAAGGTGACCATATTAGAAAATCTTCTTATCGCTATTCATATGAACACAGGGCGTTGTTTATAATACCTTTTACAATATGCAGTTCGTCTTTTAAAAAAAACAAACGGTTCCCACCTAAGCTATCCATGATTACCACGGTGGCCATCTTGAATATCTTGTTATCACCCCTCGTACTAAACGGATGGTCGTATTGACGTGTGGTTTTCACTAGAATATCTTTTTAAATCTGTAGTTGGTCCTAAATGAAAATAGAACCGATCTCACTTCTATCATGGCCGAGATTACGGGCCTGTTGGAAAATCTTGTTATCGCTGCTTGTTATTAATTACTAGAAGGAAAGTCATGAATGTTGGCACACAGTTTAATGTTGAAGTCTTTTTTTTTTTTAAGTTATGCCACTCGGACGTTCCATATGTCCACCACGGGGCATCTTGAAATTACTCATATCGACATAGGGTTTGCACTGAAACTTTTTACGATATGTAATTGATCTTAAATTAAAATATTGTCGATATGACCTCCAACATGATCGCCTTTGTGGCCAGTTTGTAAATCTGGATTTTTTATATTAACATTTAAAATGTCAGGATTTTACATACCGTATTTACCGTATATATTGGGACAGGATAAAATAAATGAATTTTTTCCTCTCCCATAACTTATGGTTAAACATTTTTTCAACTAGATCATATGTCCCAAAACTTATGAACCGAAACAAATTGTGTTGAATTTGCCCCCCCCCCCCCCCCCCGGCACTTCATGTTAAAATAAGGTATGTAAATTAAACGTTTATTTGATAATAAACTGAAAGAAACTAACCTTGTACTGTTCTCATTTATTCCTCTTTTTTGATCTTCATAAGCAATTTATGCATAAAAGACACAAACGTATCCACTAACACATGGTCCGGTAATGTAGAGTACCGGTCGTGTGTATCGCTTATGTCGGGTAACAACATTGACACATTATTTTATTGACGTGAATATAGGTGTCCTCAGAAGTTTGAATACCGGTATATTATCAAACTTAAAATTGGATCCAGCAAAATCACAAACAATAGAAAGAGAGAGACATAAATAACGACCGATTGCTTGAAGGCACCAGCAATTCACGCATGATCCGGTGTATGGTGCAAAATAACCAAGAGTGTATTACATCCAGGTTAACAATATAACAACATTTCGCAAATAAAAATCATTATTAGGAAATACATTCACCGTAAGAGCAAATGACAATATTTTCGCTAGCATGGGATACAGAATGTATTCTTAAAAACAACTAATGCCGTGTATATTATTTACCCTGCAGACATCAATGCCTGTTTGTAACGGTTACGATTACAGATGGCAAACAAAAGAAGACCGGGTGGTGAATAAACACAGCTGGTAGCGAGCAATAAACTCATTGTTTCAACTGACCAGTAGATATTAAATACAAAGTTTATTTTATTACAAAGCAAGCAGACCCTTGAAGCCAACTTTGAATTCTTTTAAGTGTGCTGATTTTTTATATTCAAAGTCGGCAGACCAAGGGAAGCCGGCTTTGGTTTCTTTTAGCAGTATTCACAGGAATTTTGAAAATAAATTGAAACAGCGGAACAGTCGGGGTCTGTAAGTGACACTTTGAGCATACATTGTGAAATATACTGGTATTAAAGGATTTGCCACAACTGAACAGGTGTCAGTTGTGCGGCATGATCACAGGAAGTTCAAATAAATTCTGTCAGCTGAATATAGGA
This sequence comes from Margaritifera margaritifera, assembly GCA_029931535.1. Lineage (NCBI taxonomy): Eukaryota > Metazoa > Mollusca > Bivalvia > Unionida > Margaritiferidae > Margaritifera > Margaritifera margaritifera. Next base: position 2,399,626 of record JAQPZY010001440.1, on the reverse strand, counting down.
CTCTACTTGGCAATGAACAAGTATTAACTCGGCGGCTCGATCAAAGGGTTGTGAAAACAAAGTGAGGCTGCCTTTACAAGCTAAGGGATTTGCACTAGCAGATAACTGAGGAAATATTACTTGGGAATTGGATCTGGCTTATGAAAAAGGCAAATATAAATCAACTCAAAACTTTTATTGCATCCAACAGTGTTTATACAGCAAAACAAAATATAATACAAGTACGGGTTGCTCCGACTTGCACGTATTTTAAAAGTACGTAGTGCAAACATCTAGTCTCCTATATTGCCCTTAGATTTATCAAATTTTGTTCTCCAAAAGTTTGCAGATAAGAAGACAAGTGTAAACAAACAAAACTGACAGCGGTTTTTATTTTATTTATTTAATAAAATATAAGTTCTAGTGCATTTTTTTTTACCAGCTAAGCATCGATATTATGATTTAAAAGGTGTCCCAAAACTTACGACTCGAAAAAAACGATATGTCCCAGAACTTACAGTGCACAAAAAAATTAATTTAAAAATTAATTTATGGTGTCCCAACATATACGGTAAATACGGTATTCCCTTTAACGCCACCTGACACAGTGTTTTGGATGTTATACATAATTGTTGAAAAGTCCTGACTCCTAGTTTAAAATAGATATAAATACAAACTCCCTCTCTCTGCTTGAAAATCTTGCTAGCGCTACTCCTCGTGAACGGATGGTCATATCGACATAGAGTTTTTACTAAAATACTTATAAAAATATGTGGTTGGTCTTAAATGAGAATAGTTCTAATCTGACCTCCATCCTGCTATCACTACTCTTTAATTTATGGTCATATCGACATAGGATCTTCAACAAAATACTTCTTGCAGTATGTAGTTGGTCCTGAATGAATTGGTAAAGATCTTTACCACCAACATTGCCGCACTGTTACGAATTAGTTTGAAAACTATACATACTTGATCTGGGCGTAAAGTCCAGGGTATCTTCATTCATTTTTGTACTTCACGAACAGAGTGACTAATACGTAAACAAACGGGTTCTGACCAGACTTCTGTTTTGTTGCATTTTAAGAAACATATCAATAGTCAGTACTCTGACATTGATTTCAGGGTCAAAGGCTTTCACTCAGGCTTTTTCTGTAATAGATGGTGAGGATGATAAACAAATATGGATTTGTATCAAACCTGGTTTGTGGATACATGTATATCTGGAGAATGAAATGAATGAATGTCAATTTACTGATATATATTTATTAACGATCTAGAGACGTCTTTATCAATGCTGTTCACATACGTAATAATAAAATAGATACTAAATTTTTTAACATACTTCAGAAAGTAGAATCACCAGACTTCTGTTATGGTTTCTCTTTGACATAGAAGTTTCTTCTTGCATAGTGAATTTCGTTTCCGCACAATAACTTGTGAAGGATTTTATTTAGTGAAGTCAAATTTGGTATATCAAGAAAGATTATGTCAAATGCGATTAATCTTTTTCCGTCAGAATGTTACGAAGTTTTACCTCTTTTCACTTAGACGCTTACTCATGCATGATGAATTTCGCTTCCAAATAATAACCTTTAAAGGATGGCATGCAAGTACACCAAACTTGATATGAATGTAAATATTAAAGCAACCTAGGTCAAGCTGATTTTCACTCTTTTTTTCCCCATCAAACTTGAGTTAATTCCCCTGTTTGCCTTAGAAACTTGCGCTTTCATCTTCAACCTTGAATTCTTTAATTGAAACCCATTAGCGGGGGCATCTGTTTCATCTTGACACGTTTCTAGTTAAAGTAGCGAAAAGATCTGGTTCTAGTGCGAGAAATATTTTATGTTTGGCCAATATTTTCTGCAACTAGTTTTACGATGCTTAGCAATTTATGTCCAGGAAAGGTTTAGGATGTGTAGTTGTCTACCAAGATGTTGAGATGAACACGCTTCTTGGAAATGTCAATTGGAAGCCACCCACACATTATTCACCCAGACTGTGGACATTTTGTTTTTCTTATGTCAGAAGTTTCACTTAATGGGCAATGCCTAATAACACAAAAGCAAGTCTAGAAATCTCAGTACACTCCCGCCATCTAGCGACAGGCAAGAGAGATGGTTGAGTTTATTCTCATTTTCATGCCACAACTATTTTCATTCCATTACAACATAGGTTTGGTTTTCACTGGCCGCCATTCAATTCAGTCGGTCATCTTCACCTTCACGTGATCTCTCCCGCAGCGGACATTACAAGAGGAATTTTCAAACCGAATAGTTTCTGGTTTGTTACGGTAAGTATCTTTTTTGACCATCACACCCCTAGAAAGCACTTCAGAAAGTATTTCAGATGTACACCAGTGACAACTGCATCATTGAAACTACAAAAAGGAGCAATGTGGTATATGTTAAAACTGTCATTTAAGAAAAAAAAAACAAATATTTCCATAACGGCATCTGTACACTGGAACTTTTGCACTATATTATATTTTATAATATTATGTTTTTTACTTGATTTCGGTTGAAGGTTTTGCATAGTCAAGAGAAAGACGAACATATAAATATATTTGCTAAAGTATCTGTCTTCCATGGAGACGGGAATCAAAGAGACTTTTCATCACATAAAATCGAAAAGTTTAAGCCTCATTTTTTGTATGTAGAATGAAACAAAACAAACAGCCCTTTGTTAAGCATAGCCAACATTCCTTTATTTCCTTAACTCATGATGTAATATTTTTCTAAGCGATAAATATTATTCACATATACTAAAAGGTATGTAACTGGAATACACCCTTCAAAGAAAGTTGAGATCTGCAAATGTTTTTTGCTTGCACAACATATGTATTTTTGTTAGTGTCTGTGGTCAGATGTTCCTAAACACATGCAATATCTAAGACTAAAATAATCGTTTTTGAACTGTTTTAATATCATATTTGTATCTTCAGTATCTACTTTGATATTAAAACTTTAGACAAGTGGAGAATGAAGACGGTTGGGCCTCAGCTGCTCACAGAGGGCTTTAACTTCTTTGGAGTTACAGTCAGTCACTCATCCCTCGTCGGGCCTCAAGATGGCACAAAAGGCTTTGACGAGACAGCGTCGCTGACTGTCAGCAGCCCTCCTGATGATGGTGTTCCACGTTAGGCTACATTCCTCAATCTCTTTCTCCACAGTCTTCCTTCTTGTCTCATTGGGACGATCCCTCTTTCACCTCCGGGGCCCAGGTGTCCTGGGAAGTGCATCTGGTGACATTTGGCACACATGATCCAGCCATCGCCATCATCTTTTCTTCATGATCTGGACAATAGACGATGATTCTCTTCTTGATGAAGATCTTCATTTCTGATCCTGTTAGGCAAGAAAATGCAGAGAATCTTCCTCAGGCATTTGTTTTGGAAGGTTTCAAGCTTTGTGCTATCCTTCATGTTAGCTTCCAGCATTCTGAGCCATACAGCAGCACTCCGACAACTTTGCTTTGGTAAATCCTCGGCTTCGTCTTGAGTCCAAATTATTTGGACTTCATGTTGTATTTCAGCATAGCAAAGGTTTGATTGGCTTTGCTGATTCTGGTTGCTGCATCTCTTTCCGAGTCTCAGCCTGTAGATAGTTTGATTCCGATGTATGCGGATTCCTCAACCTGTTCATTTGGTTTTTTGTTATGAACAGTGTTAGGATCGTTGTTGTTATTGTTTTTATCTCTTTAATTTGGTTTTCTTGCCGTTCACTTTCAATCCTATCTTTATGGTTGTCTCACTGAATCTATCTAGCTTTTCATGCATGCATATATATATATATATATATATATATATATATATATATATATATATATATATATATATATATATATATATATATTGACTTGGAATAAGACCAATGCCATCAGCGTAGTTGAGGTCTTCCAGTGGTGAAGTGAGAGTCCACTTGATTCTACTTTTGCTGTCCACAGTTGTCTCTTTCATCAGCCAGTCGATGGCAAGAGAAAAGGTGCAAGGATGCAGTCTTTTTTCGCTCCTGTTGTGATGCTGATCCTGTCTGTGAGATGGCTGTCGCAGATGACTTCACACTGGAAGACTTGGTGAAGAAGTTTGATGATGTTTACAATCTTCAGTAGGATAAAATAGAACCGAAGTATTTTCCAGTGGGAGTCACTTTGGAGGCTGTCAAAATCCTATTCAAAGTTTACAAAGTTGATGTAGACGACACTGTTCCATTCATTTGACTGCTTCAGTATCTTTCGGAGGATGAACATCTGGTCAATGCAGGATTTTCCTTTCCAGAAACCAGCTTGTTCCTTTTGGATGAGGTCATCAGCTGCGATGGTCATCCTCTTGGAAATGATTCTGCTGAAGATCTTGCTGGTGAAGGATAGCAGAGCGATGCCTCTCCAGTTGTTGCAATCACCAAGGGCACCCTTTTCAGGTAACTTGAGAATGATTCCAGTTTTCTACTCATCGGTGCTTTCTTCACTCTCCCATATCTTTTGAAATATTTCTCTGAGGATCTTTGGGGTTTCTTTGTCTTCTGACTTAAGCATTTGTGGGCATATGCCATCCTCACCAGAAGCTTTCCCATTCTTGAGGGTTTTATTAGCTTATCTGACTTAGGTCTCTTTGATATCCTCCATATTTATGTCAAGGCCCTCTTCGGCTTCTGGGCTCAGGTTTGTAACAGGTGGGTCTGGTGTGTTCAGTACATTTTGAAAGTGTTCCTTCCATCTTGCTATTTTCTCCCTCTCATCGAAGAGGGTATCCCCAGCTGCACTCTTCAAAATTAAGTTCTGACTTGTCCCGTAGTCTCCTTTAAGCTTCTTTGTGATCTTGTACATAGCTTTTGTGTCCTGTCTCTGCTGCTTGTTCTGCTTCTGCAGCAAGCTGTTGAGTATAGTACCGCTTGTTACTTCTTGCTCAGTGTTTCTCTTCACTGTTCTTGGCAGAGTACTCTTGGTATATCCTGTCTTTCAGCCTGTGTGATTTTGCCTCTAGTAGGCATTTCTTACCTGGTTTCTTTCTTCAATAGCAGTCCAGGTTGGCTGGGGGATCCATTCCTCTTTACGTGCTTTCCTGTAGCCGAGAACCTTCTCTCCAGTTGTTTTCATGACTGTGTTGAAGGCATAGATAGTCAGTTCTGTCTCATAGTGGAGTGTGCTGAACTTGTTCTTGAGGGTAATGTTATATTCTTGCCTGCCTTGGGATCTTCTTGCTTGACAGCGTTGATGCGTTGTTATTTCCTCTTCCCCAATTTGCCTTTTCTCAGCTTGAGTGCAATCTTAGCTACCAGCAGACTGTTATTGCTGCCTACATCAGCATGTCTCTTGACTCGTACATCTTTTAAAGAGTGTATTCACTTGCTGTTGATCAGCACATGGTCTATCTGGCTATCTGTCTTGCCATCAGGAGACAACTCTTGTCCAGCGTAAGCAAATCCACCAGATGACATGGAACAAGGTCACGGTTTTAGCAAAGGTCACACTCTTTTACCGTTGTTATTCATCTGTTCTATTCTGTATATCACCATGAACCGCTATCTGTCTGTGTTATGTGAGTCTTTTCATGCTTTGAAATCGCCAACAGTTAGTAGTAGATCGTTCCTTGGTGTTGCTTAAACAGCAGAGTGGATGCTGTTGTAGAAAAGGTCTTTCTCCTCATCGTTGGTGTCTTCTGTACGAGTATAGCAGATGATGATTGACATCTTGAAATATTTTGAGTTGAACTTGGCATACATCAATCATTCATTGATGGGTTTCCATTGTAGAAGTTTGTTGTTCAGTTATGTCTTGAAGACCAGGGCTAAGCATTCTTCATGTTGGTCTTCTTACCTGCCTGGCCATCTCCTGTGGCCAGTGTCCTTTTTCCTGTTCTTATCCATCTGGCCTGTGTGATGCATAGTAGATTCAACTTGTACTGGTGCATTTCCTGGAGAATCTATACTGGTTTCCCAGTCTGATAAAAAAGTCCTTACTTTCCAGCAACCAACGTGGATGGTAGTTTTGGGTGTCAGGAGATTTTATATCAGGATAAAGGCTTCCTTGCGGATTTGGTCTCCATCCGTCATGATGCTAGTTTCCTGGTTTGCTTCACTTTTTCCTCACTTTGCAGTTTTCTCTCACTTCCATTTCCGTAGTTAGCGCTCTTTTAACTGGTTAATGTTGCTAGCCCAAAGCCTAATTCTCCTCTTTTATTGGGGCTTGGGACCTGTAGGTTACATTCAATGAGTGATCCCAGGCATATATTTGGAGTTTCAGTAGTATATGTTAAAATCATAATAAACTTTCATACCACGATGTTGTCAGAAATTAATTTCATTGTTACATTTTTTTCTTTTTACGTAGGAACAATGTTCGTTCTACCTTTGATTTCAAGGACAGCATAGATCCTGAACTGCTGGCGCTGAGAGCGTAACAGGTGTGCAGTTATTATTACTATTTGCCTACGCGGTTTAATGATACAACAACAATATTCAGTTGTTGATGTATAGTCAAAGGAGAGCGTAATAGATCTAATCTAATTATTATATAATTTTTTTTTCTTCAGGCGGACTGGTTGCTGGAAAGATTGAAGAAGATGAGGCAAACAAAAGACAGTGCACTTTAACTCAGTTCCATAATAAAGTTGTTACCATTTTTCTTTTGCGTTACAAATTAATCTTGCCTTAACATTACGACTGTTATTCGTCTACAAAAGTAATTTCAGTTAAAGACCTTATAGAAGAATTATAGAATTCACAAAAGGAGTTAGTCCCATTTCTAGAAACGAGTTGTGTCAAGACAAGGAACTTACGTGTTTTAGAATATTACAGGAAGGATTTTTATCACGCTTGTTTAATTTCTTTAGTTTTTTTCATATGCTTTAAATAATCCCCATTATTGACTCAATCCTAGTGACTTTTACTCAAGAAGTGATAAATCACAATCAGTGTTTCTGGTTTAAATACAGTCTGTAACTTACTATGGTCGAAATTTAAAGTGATATTCATTTGCCAGATCTGTACAGGTCACCATTACTTGGTCTGTGAAGACCTTGAAAAGATACACAAAGTAAAATTTTATATAAAGTCGAATTGATAATTATGAAACGGATTTGTTTCGACCCAGTAACTCAACTTTTCCACCATCTACAGTTAACAGACTTTGTGGATGGCTTGCATTTGCGATAAGGGAGAGTATTATCAAATTCAGGGTCAAAGTATAAAAGTTCAAGGTCACTGTAACTGAAAGAATATAAAATGGTTTCTGCCCAATAACTTGAGTTATCCACCATGTACATTTACCAAACTTTGTGAATGACTTGCACTTGGGGTAAAGAAGAAATCTATCTTTTAGGGGTCAAAAGCTAAAATTTCAAGGTCACTATGACTGAAAGAAGGAAAAAAGTGGTTTGTGGGGTTTTTTGTTGTCATTTTTGCAATTTTGTTTTTGAAGAAATGGATACAATTAGATTTTCTTTTTCTTTTTTTCACCAAATGTTTTGCTTATTTGCCCAATTTTTCAAGTTTTTAACTATTTTTCTTACTTTTTGTGTTTTTTTGTGAGCTAAAATATCTAATGTTTCTCAGTTTTCAAAAATTGTTTACTTTCTTTACCAATTTCTTCAGTTTGTAGCCATTTACAACTAACTGCCCAAGAATTTGAATCAAATTTTAACATTTGAAGCTAAAACTTCATATTTTACGGGGTTTTTTTGTTTTGTTTTTTGTAAATCAAACTACTAAATATTGTACCGCAAAAAAAAATCGGTTTTAAATACCTAGCATTTAAGTCTATAAATTCACCAATATAAAACCCAAACTATAAAAATCAATAATTTTTGGTTGGAATAATTGTAAAGTAGATTTCAAAAAATATATATTTAAAGAAATTACTTCATATAAATGCCTCGAAGTAAGGTCATAGTAAAAAGTTCTAAAAATAACACCTTGTCAACACTGGGATAATAGGAAAACTACTAAACCAAATTTGACACAGTTGTATCATGAAGATTTTAGAATTTTTTTTTTTATAGTAGTTAAATGTCTTAGCATCACTGATTACTTACGCATATTTCAACTTAATGAAAGAAAATATATGTCATGAATGGATCTATTAATAATCACAAACAAGCCAAGTTTCCAATAAAAATGAATGTAATCATCATTATTCATGGTGGTGTTGAACAAGAATATGGTTTTATATTTTAAAAAAGTATAAGTGTACTTAAAGATTCAGATGTCAGAGATAAGTATAATACCATAAAAAAGCTATATACTGAAAAATGGTGATTTAATGTTACATTTATTTTTTTCTTCTTTTTTTTATAGTAGTTTAATGTCTTAGCATCACTGATTACTTATGCATATTTCAACTTAATGAAAGAAAATATATGTAATGAATTGGTCTATTAATAATCACAAACAAGCTGAGTTTCCAATAAAAATGAATGTAATCATCATTATTCATAGTGGTGTTGAACGAGAATATGGTTTTATATTTGTAAAAAGTATAAACGTATTTAAGATTCAGATGTCAGAGATAAGTATAATACCATAAAAAAGCGATATACTGAAAAATAGTGATTTAATGTTACCCTTTTTTTTCTTTTTTTTATATAGTAGTTTAATTTCTCAGCATCACTGATTACTTACGCATATTTCAACTTAATGAAAGAAAATGTATGTCATTAATTGGTCTATTAATAATCACAAACAAGCTGAGTTTCCAATAAAAATGAATGTAATCATCATTATTCATAGTGGTGTTGAACGAGAATATGGTTTTACATTTTAAAAAAGTATAAACGTATTTAAGATTCAGATGTCAGAGATAAAGTTAATACTATAAAAAAGCGATATACTGAAAAATAGTGATTTAATGTTGACGGAAGGATATTCAATGCAAACTGAAAAATATTGAGCATTGAATTAAAAACTACCATATGTAGACGTATTAGATGGTCATATATATATGTACAACTACCAGATTGGGTAAATGATAAGAAATGTACAATAAATGTTAAGAATAAAGATGATAACTGCTTTTTATGTGATAGAGTCAGTTCATAACCCAACAATTAGGGATAAAGACAGACCTAATAAGTATGATATTTCAAAATCAGAATTTTTACATCAAGTAGAATAATAGCTCCTTTTCGTAGAACTGAAAACTTGACAGAAGGAAATCAACAATGTTGTTCTATATGAAGGTTATTACGTTGCAATTGCTAACTTACCGATTACACATACAAATAACCAAAATTGCTAGAAGGTTCCATCTTTGTAATAATTGTAACATGCATTTCTTTTCCGATATTAAATTTGACAATCGTATGAGATATTGTTATCAAAATGTACCATTATTATTAGGAAAACTTTAAGTTTACAATTCTGAGTTCATAAACAAAAGAAAAACGTTAAAACATAACTTTGCTGCTTAAGTAGACATTTTAGTGTACTCTTCTTGAGTATAAACAGAAATGAATGGAACAAATACTACTCATATTTAATACCTCCCCCCCCCCCCCGTAAAGTAGATAGAGGAGAGGACTGTATTAATAGATTTTGTAGTGATATCAAGAATCTAGCATTTGAATTTGCTAGGCCTGAACCACATGCAAGAGAATTTCCAATTTTAATCAACAATTTGAAAGGATACGATTCACATTTAATTATTCAAGCTTTAGTAAAAAACGATCCAGATGAAGACATGTGTATGATACCAGACATTACTAAGAGATACAAGACTTTTAGTAAGACTTATTTCATACAGAAAGTGACTAACAAACAAAGTAATTAAGTTAAGATATGTAAGACAACAAAACTGCTTGATTGTTTTAACTTTATGCTACAATCTGTAAGTGTATTGTCAAATATCTTACAAGATGATACATTTTATCATACTACAATCTCTAAGTGTATTCTCAAAATATCTTACAAGATGATACATTTTATCATACAGAAAGACATTTTAAGAACCTCGGGACTATCAATAAGGATATTGCAACAGAGTTATATTGTGATTATTTACCTTACAATTATTCCAACCTAAAATTATTGATTTTTGTCTTCACTGGTCATAGACCAGAAGAGCTTTTGGGATGGCCTGTCGTCCGACGTCCGTCCGTCGGTCAGTTAACACAAGTTTGTTATTGCTACTCCTCCTAAACTACTTGAAGGATTGCCATGAAACTTGACACGCGCATTCATCCCGATATCTACATGGTCATAGATGAAAATGGTGCAGCTCAGACATCCATTATGGCCGCCACGCCAGCCATCTTGAAAATGTTATTATTGCTACTCCTCCCTAATGGATGGTCATATCAGCATGGGGTTTTCACTGAAAAACTTCTTACAATGTCTAGTTGGACCTAAATGAAATGATGCAGATCTGACATCCAATATGGCCACCACAGCAGCCATTGTGAAAATATTCTTATCTCTACTCCAGAACGGAGAGTCATATTGGCATGGGGTTTTCGCCAGAAGACTTCTTATGATGTCTAGTTGGTTCTAATTGAAAATGTTGCTGCCAGGACATCGAATATGGCCACTACAGTGGTCATCTTGTAAATCTTGTAATCGCTTCTCCATCTGAATGGATGGTTGTATCAACATGGGGTTTTCACTACAAGACTTCTTATTGTGTCTGGTTGGTCCTAAATGACAATAGCGCCGATCTGACAACCAATATAGCCACTACAACAGCCATCTTGAAAATCTTGTTTTTGCTATTCCTCCTGAACGGAAAGTCGTATCAGCACGGGGTTTTCACCTAGATACTTATTGTGGTGTATAGTTGGTCTTAAATAAAAAAAAACTGTGCCGATGTGATGTCCAATATGGCCGCCACAGTGGTCATCTTGAAAATCTTGTCCCTACTGCTTTTAGATGGAAAGTCATATCGACATTGGGTTTCCACCAGAAGACTTATGATGTCATAGTAGGTACTAAATAAAATGGTACCGGTCTGATATTCAGTATGGTCACCATGGCAGCCATCTTGAAAATCTTGTTATTGCTACTCCTCGTAAATTAAAAGTCATATCAACATAGGGTTTTCACCAGAAGACTATTTATGATATCTAGTTCATCCTGAATGTAAATGGTGTGGATCTGACATTCAGTATGGCTGCCACAATAAACATATTGAAAATATTGGCACTAATTCTCTGAATCTATGGTCATATCAACATTGGGATTTAACCAAAAGTCTTCTAATGGTGTCTTGTTTGTCCTAAATAAAAACGGTGCCGATTTTACATCCAATATGGCTGCCACAGTGGCTAATTTGAAAATCTTATTACCCAAGAATATCAGAGATGGTTTCAACACTCTGCAGTTAAAAAGAAGAACTGGTCTGATCTTGAATTCCTAGAAATTCTTTTCGGACAGTACGGCGTCAGTCCCTTGAGAGACCCTTGTTATAGTTTTGGTTTTATAAAAAATATGAGGTTTTAGCTTTAAATGTTAAAATTGGATTTAAAATCATAAGCATTTAGGTGTAAATATTATTTTTTTAAATTCCGGACAATTCCAGTAAAAAGCGGTTTTATTCACCACTAGAAAAATAGGGTAAAAAGTAGAGAAATGGGTAATAATATAATAAACATTTTGATTAAAAATGAGAATATAAATTTTGGTTTTTAGCTTTTCTTCAAAAGATCACAAGTAAGTAAGGAAAATGGTTAAAACTTCTTAAAAATGGATATAAAGATGTCTTTTTTTCAGCAATTTTTTTTTCAAGACTTTACAAAAAAAAACAAAAAATTACCCCCAAAATGACTTTTTGTGCTAGAACACACACACACACAATGACATTAGTTCTGAATCACAAACCTTCACTAAACTTTGTGGATGGCTTGCACTTGGGGTAAGAAAGAAGTCTATCAATTTGTGGTTACAAAGTCAAGGGTCAAGGTCATTGTGCCTGAAAGAAACAAAAATGGTTTCTGCAGAAAATTTCAGTTATCGACCATGTACCTTCACTTAGGTATGTGGATGACTAAAACGTGTAAGAAGGATGCGTATTCTTTTTGGGGTAAAAGGTCTTAGGTCAAGGTCGTTGTGACTGAAAGGAGAAAAGTGGTCTTTTCATGATAACTTCAGATCTAGACCACGTACCTTGACCAAAATATGTGGTGTGCACTAAAGATATGGATGGGGCCTATTCATTTTGGGAGTCAAAAGGTCAAATGTCAAGGTTAATGTATCTCAAAGAATAGTGGGGTTTGCAGAATAACTTTTCTCTGGAGTAAGTTCTTTGATGAAGCTTTGTGGATGGCTTGCACTTAGGGTAATACAGAAACCTATAGATTCTGGGGTCTAGAGTAAGTTAGTTCCAGACCGCATGCCTTGATCAAGGGTCGAGGTCACTGAGACCCGTTGGTCAATAATCTCCAGAGTTAGGCATGCCACTCTACCAGTGCTTTCATAGAGGACTATCTAACACAGGGAAGGCTAATAATGCATTGTTTCTTCGTTGACTAAATTTGTTGTTAACTTTATGCTTCTTGTTCTGTGCTTTCTTTCAGTTAATTCGAAAATGTTAAATCTTTATTTGCAACAGGCTATAACAATAAACCTGAAACTTATGATAATTCATATGACTAGCTGATGTTAGTTACCATGTACAGATAAATGTTTTGTGAGAGATGGAAGAAAAAAAAACCTTATCATGTTTTCCTGGATTTTTAATTAAGAAGAATGGCAACGAAGTTTAATATATTTTAATTTTTTTAAATTTATTTATTTTTAATTATGGATTTGTGTGTATGTAAGAGTTATGGATTTTCTGTCAGGTTCTAGAGAACGTAATTGGGTAACACCATTTTCGACGACAAGATACCATTTGGGTGCTGCTCATAGAAAAAGAATAGTCGGCTTGATAGCTCTGTGTTTCCTCGCGCGCTTGGCACCATTTGGATTCAATCACAGTTCCTGACACGTGCATGCTAATGTGTTCACTCGTACGAGGTCGGTGATTCTCTCAAAGTCTTCTTGTTGACTCTACTTCAAAAGACCACATCACGCAACCGTTTAAGCCGTCTAAAGTGTCTTGTATAAAATGTTAGAAATTTCATAGTAAATTTCAGAACTTGTCAGATTTAATGCATTTCTAAATAAAATTCTTTCTTTTTAAACCCTTTGGAGGCAAAGGTCTTTGAGAACCAAGGGTGGTTGTCGTTGTTGCTGGTGTTATCTTGAAACTTAACTCTTCAATTAGGTTTGAAACACACACACACACACATGATCGTCGATGGGCTTGAACTCACTATTGCAGGATTCAGATATGTTCCTTCTAGACAAAACATTTAACCCATTATATAAGGTGACAATTCTCTACCGTTAACATACCCACAGGTGTTGCATAGAATCCATGTTTCTTATGCAAGTTTTAATTAATTCATACGCTTTAGCGGATAATGTGGTTGATGTTGTGACTTCTATTTTACCTCTGTGTCGAGTTTTCATGGCAAAGACTGTGATATAATTCAATTTCTTGTCAACTCAGTTGGTAAGGGATTCTATACCATACAGTTAATTTGTGCGGAGTAGTTCCTGCCCAATGTACCCAGTGACCAGGACTTTTACTTCTAAAGAAAATCACCCATATTATTTGTTTGCCCTACCACAAAAATAGAAGGGGTATATAGTGTTGCCATTATCCTTTCGTCCTTCCTTCTAAATCACCACCTCTGAATTTGAAACAAAACAAAAGAAGCAAACTTTTGATGAAGCTAGAGTTTCCTTTTGAATTGAAGGTATTGATATAGCCGCAAGGTAATGTGTTTACGTTCTCAACCAAAAATCTCTTGTCATCATACATTGACAACGCCACTTTGTTCATTGAAATGCTGTACATATGGTGATTATACAATCTGAGAAAATGCATTAAATGGAAGTACACCTCAAAATGCATTTTCTTTTGAATACAGACTTTTAAAAAATATTCCTTTGCAAACTTTTTTTTCATCGTTATCAGTCCGTTATCAATAAGTCAGTTATCTTTTATTCATTTGTGACATGTTAAACACATTGTCCCTGGAGTAGTCATTAGTGTTATATTGTCACTGGAGTAGTCATTAGTGTTATAAAACCATCGTCTCTTCTCGCGGAGCATCGTCATTGTTTCAAACTTGCATTGAGCTCTATGCATGTCTGTAGCCAAGGTTGCTTTTTAAACAATACAACTCTGTATATCTCATGCACTTTCAAACTCATTTGCAGGTAAAGCATTTTCAATGTACACAATGGTTTTGGTATTAGTTGGTCTAATACCCTTGCAATCATTTATCGTTTTCTTTCGCAAGGGAGAAAAATCAGTTTCATCTTGTACAGAATTCTCTGAAGCAAGTGGCTAGTCCTTGAAATGGTCGTGTATATGTGTAGGTATCTTCACACCCACCTCTAAAATCCACCATCCAAAATTTCTCCATCTAAAGTTTTAATCGGCATGTATTGGCTCATTGCCAAACCATATACATTTTTAGGATCTAGATACATTATATATGACCTTGATTTTGACCTTTCATACTCCACATGTTATCTCGGATACAACTTTGTTTTGGGGTAGTATAACTGTTTCATTGAAGCCGTCAGAGCTATCCATGTACTCATATTGATAAATGCCTTACTTCAAAATTTTAGGTTTCATGTCTAAAATGTTTAACCTTCTCAATTAACTTGTTATCAGTTAAATTTTAGCCAGTTGCTCTAGAGATTGGCCCGTGGAACTGAAGCTATCTCCAAATCTAATTGATTCTGTAACTGCTATTTCTGTGCCATCCTTCATGAACCTATAAACTTTGAAATATTTACTGAATGAAATATAGTTCTTATCGTTATTCAGTATGATATTTACCCAATCATCTGGGTCATTTTTCACAGTTGTCTTGATGAACAGATGACGCTCATAACCAGACAAATTAAGAACGAATAGTGGGATGTATTTTGGGTATTTAAAATTGAAATTACACGATCTATGCGCAGAACCTCTTGTACTTACCTGTGATACAGGTCTCTAAACTTTGTATTTTAATATTCTGCTCTCACAGATACAACATGTACTTGTTCAGTTAAAAAACAATTTTTTTTATCTTAATCTATGAATACCATATCTTTTGCATTCTTCAGTTCAGTGTAGACTAGTCTCGCCATTCTATCCCAAGAGTTATAAAACAACTGCATGCACTCAGTACCTCTGTCAACTATTGGCTTGTAACATTTGTGATTAGAATGGACGTACTTTGTTTGTTCATTTTTTAACAGTAATATTTAATTCTATACAATTCTTGCTGTAGATTGCTCAAGTGAATCTTTATCACAAATCTAGACACATAGAATTTTTTCTTTATCTATGCCTTCATTCTTCCTTCATTCTCCTATTCCTACTCTGCATTTTTTTTTTTTACTTTCTTCTACTTTTGACCATGGCAGGAGGTTGCATTTGTATATGTTACAATATAAGAAATGTGTTCTTCTGTATAGTTAAAACATGTGGCAAAGTCCATCTTAACATTTATGTTAAATCTCACTGTACATAATGGTTTGCTCTTTTATTTCACGTAGGATAAGTATCAGACTTTTCCTCAGTAGAGTTAGAAGTGTACCTAGTAAGAAAAGGTTGAACTGTAATGATGTTGTATTTATCAATCTCCTTATTACAGTGGGTAAAGACCTTGTGATGTTGTTTTGGTTTCTCCTTGTACCGTTAATATGTTGCAATGTTGAATTATTAGAGTTTTTGCTACATCTTAGTAGCATTAATAGGTATGATAACATTAATTTTAAAAATGCAGTGTTCACACATTTGTTTATTTGTATATTATGGATGTTTTTAGTTCTTTTATTATCCGGGGATATTGATCTCTATAAGATCAGATTCGTCTGATTCCTACAGCTGCAATACTTCACATACGTCTTCAATGGATAGTATGTTGTCTTTTGCACATTTAAATATTATATCTGTTCGCAATAAATTAGATTTGGTCGCAACATAAATTGATGATTTTGGGATTATTGCACTTACAGAGATTCATCTGGATAATAACATTACTGACGATGATCTTAAGTTAGACGGTTATCATAAACCAGTTAGGTGTTATAGAACAAATCATGGGGGAGGTGTAATGGTCTATATTTCAGAAAATTTGATTTTCAACCTATGTACCAAGCTGTTGACACGTAACCTTGAAGGGATAGGAATAGAAATATCTGTAATAGGTATGAAATATGTTATTTGTAATCTACCGTCTTCCATGTGTGTCGTCACACTTCTGGGATTCACTGAATATTATCATTGGACGGGGCTTCAATGTCTGTGATAATATTATAATTATGGGTAATTTAAACGAATACTTACTCACTGCTGAATTCAAGGGTCTCAGAGAGGTTATGATGCTTAATGACATGCAAAATATAAATAACTGAGCTTACCAGAGCAACAAATAGCTTGGCAAGTCTGTTGGATCCCATTATTATATCTCCAACTATAGATGTTTTGCATTCTGGAATTATCTCTGTTGACGCAAATAAACGAGATCACAAGACTTCCTTTACTCAGCTGCATTGTGAATCCTCCACCTTTTATAGGAGAGAAGAAGGGTTTGTAAGAAAAATGAATTTTGAAACATTTAATAATCTTAAAACAGGTATAGACTGGACAACTAAGTTATAGGCTTATGGTGATATCAAGAATTTAGTTTCAACAACATATAAAAAAATTGAGAAGGATATCTTTAAAATAATCAGTTTATTAATAGGCACCATAATATGAAAGTAGTTGTGAGCCTCTTATGGTATGATAGCACAATACTCAGAACAAGTAGGATGTGTGCTCGCATTAAAAACATAGCTAATAATATTAATAATACGAGTCATTGGGAAAAATACACAAAATTACGTAACAAAGTCAATAACCAGAAAAAAGAGCAAAGGAAAAATGTATTCGTAACTTGGAGAATATTGGTGTAAACTCGAAAGATTGGAAACTTGTGTGCCATTTAATAAAGAAAACTTTCTCTCTAATTAGAAAAAACTGCAATTAGAAGCATTTGAGAGATAATCCATTATGTGCTTGTGATGAAGATATTGAAAATGCATATCATTACATATTTACTTGCAAATACTATATTGATCAGCGTAGGAAATTGCTCCCAAATATCGATCATCTCTATATACAAGCGACTACAAATATTTTGTTATATGGATCGTCTGTTTTTTCGGCGAATGATAATATTCGCTTATTTGACTTGTTCCAAACATATATTAAAGACACGACACACTTTATGCAGTTAAGGAGTATTCTAAATTCGATATCTCTACTCAATTAATTACAGCCATATTGTTAAAGAAAGACATGATATTCTTCATTTGTAGCTATTGCCTTGTGTATTCATTTTGGTGTATGTACTCTTGTCCAATTTCTGCCATGATCATTAATTCATTCATTCATCTATCTATCTATCTATCTATCTCTCTCTCTCTCTCTCTCTCTCTCTCTCTCTCATATTTTTAACATAGGATATCCCATATTGTCGCCAGAGTGCCCCCCCCCCCATGTTAAACCTATGGTCATTTTTTAACATGGGATTTCCTATTTTGTCCATAGAGAGACCCATATTGTTAAACTTATGGGCATTTTAACATAGGATTCCCATCTGTCCCCAGACTGCCCCATAGTGTGAAACCCATGGACACATTTTTAACATAGGATTTCCCATGTCCCTAGAGTGACATTTTTTTTTTATAGAGTTTCCATAGGTTTAACATTAACTGATGTTAATTCCCGTTTGACGCCATATCAACACACATTACTACTAACGTCTCATGAACGCCTTGGCGCAGGACATTTGGCACGGAAAGACGTATGCCAGGTAGAAGAGCGCGTGATCAGCTGCACCTATGCCCGGCTGGCAGGCAAGAGGAAGATAAATTCAAACGCCGAGTACATCGTGCAGGAGGTCACCGAGAACCACCTCACCATCTAGGGCTGCGACGGCTTAGACCGAACGCTGACTAGAAATTGTGCCCCAAAGCTCCTTCATATGCCGTGGTGTCGCACAGGCCATGCAGTGCATAGGTAGACCGTCGGCAACAAACTCTACATCCACGATGCTAACAGACCCATGACCACAGCCCGATTGTTTCGCACCACAATTACCCGGTGCCGTACCCTAGAGGTCATCCTATTCACCAACAACGACCCCATGCGCCTTTCCCGCCGGGTCATCAAGAAGCACATTTGGGAATACAAAGCCCCCGACAACGCAGCCGGCCCGCCGTACGACCCAGTCGAAACGACGGGAGAGCAGACTTATGTCAGCGTTGTCTGGGCCGGCAAAAGGTTGTTGCACAGGGCTGCAAATGCGCCACCTGCACGGAGCCGCTACATCAGGACTGGAGATTTGACCGCATTGGTAACACTCGCGCGCACACCCAGGACAATTACCAGATTGTCTACAGGCGCTGCCGAAACAACAGTGCACATCGTCCATCGTCTTGTCGGAACAACAAACTAAAATACATAGTCATGACAGCTGCTGCACAAGTGCAGGTGCACGAATGGGCACTTGCACGAGTTGAAGAGGACGGCTGCTTTGACTTAGATGATATTTACGACTCTTGCTAGCCGCTTCACACTTGTGCTCTGTCCACAGGACTGGATAAGGTTCTTTTTGTAATGAAGTACAGGAACACAGCTTTGCAGCAGCGAACGTGGCAGGCCGTAAAGCCTAAAGAGTTCGAGCGCACTGTGGGTCCTCCTGGTTCATACCAAGCCGACGTTGTGTTTTTTGATGAGGTGAGCCAGCTCAACCGCGGCTACAAGAGCAATCTGACAGCAATCGACTCCAACAGACGCTATGTCTACGCCGAGCCTCTGAAAAGCAAAAGCGACACAACTGTGGCACTGGCCCGGATTTTAACTCAAACAGCGCAGTAAGCTCTGGTCCGCAAGCGATGGACAGACTGCGTGGCTGAGTTTACTTTCCGCCCCTTTGCGGTCCTAATGAAAGCCAACGGTGCTAAACACCACTTGGTCGAGCCAAAGAGCCAACCCCCACTCGCACGGATTGACCGCTTCCACCTCACGCTCAAAATCATGCTCGAGCGTTGGTTCTTGGCTACCGGCAAAACAACTGGTTTGGACGCCCTCGCAAAAATCATTGAGGCGTATAACGGCCGTAAGCACTGAGGCGTCAGGTAGGCTCCGACCGAAGCTGGCCCTAAAGACATGGAACGGATGCAAACGGATGACCGGGCAAGTGCAATGCGTGCGGTTCCCATGTTGACATAGGCCCCTTAGCCCACTCGGACAACGAGCAAGTACTGGTACACCACATAAGAAAGCGGGTAGGGAAGCGCCCCTCGGTTGTCAGGAACCCTCATTGCAACGTTTACGCAGGGCGCCCACCATTATGTCCGCAGAGCTTGCACGCTTCAGAACGACGAGATACAGCCACACAAAAATATAGCTGTCGTTTGTTTGCGTTCCGCAACGCAAAGCCAAGAGGGGGTTAGAAATATGTATAAGCAAACAGCATCTCATAGTTTTGCTGCTCGGGTGATGGTGTGTACAAGTCAGAAAACTTTGGGTCATCGCCGATCTGTGGACCATCGTCTGTTGTTTCCGCCGGTCACCAGGTAGTATTCGCCTGCAACAGCGCTTACGTCTTCTGCTTCGGCTTCTTTCTGATCTTGCTTAGAGAAAAGGAAGTTTGAACCAGTGAATGCGATGGCGTTGACGACTGCCCCACCGACCATGAGAGCAACTGTGGCCATTAAACAGACTTCATCTGGAAAACAAGCTGACCACACGATGCATTTGTCCGCGTTATACAGATTTTTCGCCATAGCTGCAGATAATCAGACGGATAATGCGTAAGTGCTGATTTTTTTCAAGATTGAAAACTACTTTGTCAAACGGACCACTTCTTTCAATTTCCTGCTTCACCTGCTTGATTTTCTTTTCAAAACACTCCTGATATTTGAAAACATTGCAGTCAATTCAGTTACAGCAAAATACCATGAAACTCTCAGATAAAATGAGTTTCTAAGCTACTTCTGCCGCTTTTCTTTAAATACGAATTTTGTTCCTTAAATGTGAATAAAAGTAAGGATATTTTGCCAAATATGTGTGTTGCACTGTGACAATTCTGAGACATTCGCTGACTCCCCTTGTTTGCGTACATGATTCTCTCTAGTTGAAGTTTTGCGCAAATTAATTGCAAAATCCCTTCACATGATCGATCTCTCTCTCTCTCTCTCTCTCTCTCTCTCTCTCTCGTCTTTGTATCTGGTATTTGCCTGACAAGTCTCTAGAATTCTGGTTCGGGGTGTTTATCAAGCAGGCTACGTATCCAGTCAGCTGATTTTTTCCTTCCCTTTGCTCAAACTATAAAACCCTACACCCCTTTCTTCTAATTAAATAATAGCTGCAGTTAGAAACGTCAGTTTATGAAATATTTTTGTAAGAAATTCAAAGTTCAGCATGAGTATTTGAATATTGCGTGTACAATTAAAGGGGGCTACAGACGAAGTGTTAGTTAGTACCCAAGCTGATTCATCGCTGCCATGAGTTGTCTAACCCACCCACCACGGCCATTTGGGGACATGCGTCAGTCATAGCGACCTGTAAGTTGCATTGGTTCAGGCCCCTACCGTTCGTGGGCATTACGCGGACCTGCTTGGATTAGCATTATTGCATAGACAAAGATGATTGCACAAACCCTTTCCTTGCATGTATCACACCCGCAATACAGGCATGAAAAACGTTGAACTCACAACGTATAGTATTGGATCTAATATAGCGTGAAAATAGTCATGGATTCCAGTTGTTGGATAAAAGTATTTTTCATGTTACCCCACATGAGCAAAGTGCGACCTCAAATATAGCACTGAACTCTTAGCTGCCATTAACAGCAATATGTGAGGGAGCATCTATCACTGTAGCATGAATTAAATATAATACTTGAAAGTAAAGAGTGTGTTTTCCAAGAATATATACTACTATATATCTTACATTACAAAACTAGAATCTACAATGAATTAGTAAACGAATATTTCACTTGTCATAAGGATGTACGCAGAGGATCTTACACAAGTGCTCGTTTCAAATGAAATGTACGAAACGAGTCGAACATCTTCTATCTTTTGCGAGATTTGGCGAACAAAAGATTGAAAATATTCGACGAGTTTCATAAATTTAATTCGGAATGAGCACAACTGTAAGATTATAGTTATCACATTACGAAAAATAGTTATTTTATTTTATGCTTATTGAAAATATTGATTTTATTCAACAAAACCACAGAATAGTGTAGCGAAATGACTTTGAAAAACATTCAGATATCTCAGGCATTTCGCCATTGCCTATTTTTGTAGTGCAAGAGATATACTAGTATATACTCTAGAAAAACAAACTCCGTACTTTCCATTATTGTATTTAATTCATTACATTACCTGCAATGTCAGCCTCAAAAGGAAATTGAACAATGATAAGACACTTGAAAGTTAATTCTCGGCACCATTTGATCCTTAACGTAAGTTTTGCAGCTGGTGCAAATAACTACAGTCTGTACCACACACCTGGCCTTCAATGCCATACTTTTCTTTCTTCCAGAGTAATATTTGTAATGCCTGTTGAGTATCATCATGCCCACTTGTGCCTCTATTGTACAAATGATGCTGATTTGCCATCAGATATGGCTGCAGTTACTAAGCATGCGAAACCTTGACATAACTCAAACTTCAAAACTGCTAGATAGCTCAGACCGAATTTGACTATAAGCAACCTGGCTTTAAGACCTTTCATATTTGTGCAAAAGATGCCATTCCAAGATCAAATATAGATGCTATTACTTGAAGTAGACAAACAGTTAAAATTCTTCTCAAAATCTACCAATTTCAAGCGAATATGGTCGAGATCATCTATGGATATATGTCTTTCAACCCAGAGCACCAACCTTTTTCCTATTACAGTTGGCTTTAAGATTAATGTGAGGCAATTGAGCGATATCAGGCCCACTTGTGCTTTTTTATGATTTACCTCTAAAGGTCATAAAGTGAAGAAAGCCATGCATAGCTAACAATCTTCTGAGAGATGCACATCTGATGTTGAGTGTAGCTTTGTACACTCAATACCAGATCAACCTCCATCATTCAGATATCAAAAATAAAGAAAATTGTTGGTTCCTTAAATGTCCACTAAGATTCCTTTTTAATTATAAGGGATACTAGGGATTAGCATTGGGGAGAATCCGGGGAATACCTTTTCTTTAAATTTTGAGCCCTGTGCAACAGTGCTAACTTTAGACCAGAGCAAGCTAAAACACTTCTTACGATATGCAGTTGGTCCAGTATGAAAGTTTTCTTATCACTACCCCTCCTAAATGCGGTCATCTTAAAAGTCTTGTTAAACCTCTCTGTGGATGTCATGATACTTTGCACACAATATGGTCTTGAGGTCTGGTTTGTCCTTCATGAAAATGGTTCCCCTCAGAAATTCAATATGGTCGCTACGACGGCCATCTTAAAAACTTATCGCAACTCCTTCTGATTGGATGTTTATATGGACATTGAGTTTTCACTACAATACTTCTTACGATATGTTGTTGGTCCTAAATGAAAGTTGATGCTGATCTAACCTCCAACATGCCTGCCACGGCAGTCATCTTAAAAATCATGTTTTCGCTACTTTTCCTAAACTACTTGGAGGAAAGTTGGCACATAGTTTTATCTTTAGGTCTAATTGCTGCAAACCTGCAACATCCAATATGGCTGCTAAGGCAACGATCTTAAGAAAATCTTGTTATCGCTACTTCTCCTGAACGGATATTCATATGGATATAGGAATTTCATTATAATACTTCTTACAATATGGTGTTCGTCTTTTAAAAAATGGTGCCCATCTGATTTCTACCATGACTACCACGGCGGCCATCTTGAAATCTTGTTATCGCCTTGTAATAAACCGATGGTCATATTGACTTGTGGTTTTCACTAGAATAACTTCTAAAATATGTAGTTGGTCTTAACTGAAAATGGAACTGATCTAATTTCTATCATGGCCGCCACGACGGCCATTTTGAAAATCTTGTTATTGCTATGTTTTATTAAGTATTAGAAGGAAAGTCATGAATGTTGGCACACAGTTTAATATTAAAGACTTGTTTGTTTTGCTTGAAAATGATGCCTATTAGACATTCAATATGTCCGTCAGGGCGGATATCTTGAAAATCTTATCTCAATTCCTCATATCGACATCAGATTTTCACTAAAACACTTTTTATGATACGTAATAGGTCGTAAATTAAAATATCGTCGAGCTGAACACCAACATGTTCGCTTTTGCGGGCAGCTTGATAATTTTGCTATCGCTACTCCTCCAGAACGGATGGTTATATCGACATAGGGTTTTTACTAAAATACTTATAACAATATGTGCTTGGTCATGAATAAAAATAGTTCTGATCTGACCGCCATCTTAACTATCCCTACTATTTAACTTATAGTCGACATAAGATCTTAATCAAAACACTTCTCGCAGTATGTAGTTGGTTCCGAATGAAAACGGTAAAGATCTAGCGATCAACATGGCAGCACTGTTGTGAAAGAGTCTGATAACTAGAAATACATGATCTTAAGGTCGAGGCCAAGGTATCTTCATACATTTTTGTACTTCACTGACCATATGAACACAGTGATTAGTACTTAAACGGATTTTGACCAGACTTTCTATTTAGTTGCATTTTAATAAACGTATCGATAGTCAGTACTCTGCCATTGATTTCAGGGTCAAAGTCTTTCACTCAGACTGTTATCTGTAATGGATTGTGAGGATGATAACAAACAAATATAATGGATTTTTTAAAATAAAAACTGGTTTGTGAATATATCTGAAGAATGATTTGAAGAAATGCTTATAACGTGGGTTATTGAGCTATAATGGCTTGTGAATACAGCAGTTCGAAAAAAGACGGTAATTATGTATTTTAATTAAACTTATCATGTGGGTAACTCTTGAGAATATACGAGATGAGTTCAGTGATCTTCTTATATCGGGTTCAAAGACCATGACCAAGATTTGTATACAGCACTTGTGAAAATCTTAACTCAAACATATAAGAAAAATATTGTTTATTCCAAATTTGATATGTTCCAGTTTCTCAAGAATATTTTAGATGGTCTCAATACTCCACAATTTCAACGAATAAAAAGAGAAGAAACAGTCTTCTCGTGAATTCTTACAAATTCCTTTTGGTGTGTAGAGTGTCAATCCCTTTAAGGGGTTCTTGTCGTAACTTTTTTTTGCAGGCTGTTATGCCGACGCTGTATTTCTTGGTAAAAATTCACAGGTCTTGTGTTATGTTTTAAAAGGAAATTAGTCATTTGTTGAAGGAAGAATATATGTAATGTCACACAAGGTGCAGATATCCTTATCACTCCGTAGGTATATGTATGATGATTAAAAATCTTTGTATTAGCGATTTCTTTTATGATGGGTGCAAACCTAAGATAAGATCTGGGAGCCGCGGTAGCTCGATTGGTAGAGCGTCAGACTAGTAATTCAAGAATCCCTAGTTCGATATAGACATGCAGGCCAGCCCTAGTCGGCTGCCTTCGTGTGTCCTTGGGAAAGCCACTTACCTCCCATTTCCTCTGCATGGTGTAGCTAAAAAAAAGTACTGAGAGTGCCGTTAGAAACCAACCAACCAACCTATGATAGTATCTCTTGCGCTCGCATGTGTTAAATATCCATTAACTTTGTAAGATTTTTTAAATATTTATTTTGGTCATATCTTAGTAGAAATATGCAGACATTTCACCTTTTTAATATCTTTTTGTTTATAGGTAGTTAATAACGGGTCTGTTGACTTTGTTTCTAGCGCTGTTCATGTATATAATACTAATAGATACTAATGAAATTTCTTGACATACTTCAAAAATTAGGATCACAAGACTTCATACCCATACGTTCGGTTACAAGTTCTCGGAGAATTTGAATTTATTTCTATTTTCGTTATGCCTTCGCCTTATGTTTTGGTTGACTTTATCCATGATCATCCGTCTTGTCGGTCCGTTCGTAAGGAATTTGACTGAGTTATGATCCCTTTTTGACTTGGAAGTTTGTCCTTTCATAATGAATTTCGTTTCGGTTCATTAACTCTGGAAGGGTTTTATTTATTGGAATCAAATTTGGTATATCAAGAAGAATTAGGTCAAATTATCTTTTTCGGTCAAAATGTTTCTACGTTGTGCGCATTTTTACTGAAGAGTTTACCCATCCCTGATGAATTTCGCTTCCGAATAATAACCTTTGAAGGATGGCACGAAATTAAACCATTAAACCAAATTTGACACGAACGTAAATATTTAAGCCACCTTGGTCAAGTTGATTTTCAAACTTTTTTCCCCATCGAACTGTAAATGAGTTGATGCCTCTGTTTGTCTTAGAAATTGACGCTTGAACTTTCAGTTCTTCAATTGAAACCTATTAGCGGTGGTACCCGTCTCATCTTGACATGTTCCTAGTTTAAGCCGAGAAGGTGTGTGCAGTTAATTAAATCTTATCAGCAATCATTGCTGACGCGTGATTAGTCAGTTCTCAGGTGTGGCAGTAATATCAAGGAACAATATGCACAAAAAACTGTTGATTTTTCTCTGAGTTTAACACTTCGAGTTGGAATTGGCAATTTTGTAGATTTTTATACGCCCGCCATACAATATTATGTTGTGATGTCTGTTCGTCCGTCTCTTACCAAATTTGTTTCAACCCAATAACTCAACTTTTCCACCATCTACAGTTAACATTCTATGTGGATGGCTTGCATTTGCGATAAGGGAGAGTATTATCAAATTCAGGGTCAAAGTATAAAAGTTCAAGGTCACTGTGACTGAAAGAAGATAAAATGGTTTCTGCCCAATAACTTGAGTTATCCACCATGTACATTTACCAAACTTTGTGAATGACTTGCACTTGGGGTAAAGAAGAAATCTATCTTTAAGGGGTCAAAAGCTAAAATTTCAAGGTCACTATGACTGAAAGAAGGAAAAGGTTAATGCTATATAGTATGTTCTAGCGCAAAAGTGGTTTGTGGTTTGTTTGTTTTTTTTGTTGTCATTTTTGCACTTTTGTTTTTGAAGACATGGATACAATTAGATTTTGTTTTTCATTTTTCACCAAATGTTTTACTTATTTGCCCAATTTTCAAGTTTTTAACTATTTTTCTTACTTTTTGTGTGTTTTTTTGTGAGCTAAAATATCGAATGTTTCTCAGTTTTCATCAAAATTTTTACTTTCTTTACCAATTTCTTCAGTTTGTAGCCAACTTCTGTAGTGGTGAATAAACCATTCTTACTGATATTGTGCGATTTTATATATATATATATCTATATATATATATATATATATATATATATATATATATATATATATATATATATATAAACATCATTTACAACCAATTGCAAAAGAATTTGAATCAAATTTTAACATTTGAAGCTAAAAGTTCATATTTTACGTATTTATCTTTTTTTTTTTTTAAATTAAACTACTAAATATTGTACCGCAAAAAAAATCAGTTTTAAATACCTAGCATTTAAGTCTATAAACTCACCAATATAAAACCCAAACTATACAAATCAATAATTTTAGCTTGCAGTAATTGTAAAGTAAATTTCAAAAAATATATTTTTAAAGAAATTACTCCATATAAATGCCTCGAAGTAAGGTCATAGTAAAAGTTCAAAAAATGACACCTTGTCAACACTGGGATAATAAGAAAACTACTAAACCAATTACACAGTTGTATCATGAAGATTTTAGAAAAAGGAAGAAAAATCTAGCCAGAAGTGACTAGAAACCATTTGACGAATGTAACTATCGATGAACTACTAAAAATATACACACCAATGTAGATTATACAGAAATTGATTCAGCATGGAAAGGATGGTTACCAGATTACTTTTTTTTTCTTCTTTTATTTATGGTAGTTTAATGTCTTAGCATCACTGATTACTTACGCATATTTCAACTTAATGAAAGAAAATATATGTCATGAATGGATCTATTAATAATCACAAACAAGCTAAGTTTCCAATAAAAATGAATGTAATCATCATTATTCATGGTGGTGTTCAACAAGAATATTTTTTTATATTTTAAAAAAGTATAAATATACTTTAAGATTCAGATTTCAGAGATAAGTATAATACAATAAAAAAGCGATATACTGAAAAATAGTGATTTAATGTTACCTTTTTTTTTTCTTCTTTTATTTATAATAGTTTAATTTCTTAGCATCACTGATTACTTACATATATTTCAACTTAATGAAAGAAAATGTATGTCATGAATGGATCTATTAATAATCACAGACAAGCTGAGTTTCCAATAAAAATGAATGTAATCATCATTATTCATAGTGGTTTTGAACGAGAATATGGTTTTATATTTTAAAAAAGTATAAATCTATTTAAGATTCAGATGTCAAAGATAAAGTTAATACTATAAAAAAGCGATATACTGAAAAATAGTGATTTAATGTTGACGGAAGGATATTCAATGCAAACTGAAAAATATTGAACATTGAATTAAAAACTATCATATGTAGACGTATTAGATGGTCATATATATATGTACAACTACCAGATTGGGTAAATGATAAGAAATGTACAATAAATGTTAGGAATAAAGATGATAACTGCTTTTTATGCAGTAGAGTCAATTCATAACCCAACAATTAGGACAGACCTACTAAGTATGATATTTCAAAATCAGAATTTTTCAATAAATGCCCAGTAAAGGTCAAGATCTTTCATTTTTCGAAAATGTATTTACAGCTTTTTTAATATATATGAAATACATCAAGTAGAATAATAGCTCCTTTTCGTAGAACTGAAAACTTGACAGAAGGAAATCAACAATGTTATACTATATGAAGGTCATTACGCTGCAATTGCTAACTTACCGATTACACATACAAATAACCAAAATTGCTAGAAGGTTCCATCTTTGTAATAATTGTAACATGCATTTCTTTTCCGATATTAAATTTGACAATGGTATGAGATATTGTTATCAAAATTTACCATTATTATTAGGAAAACTTTAAGTTTACAATACTGAGTTCATAAACGCAAGAAAAATGTTAAAATTTAACTTTGCTGTATAAGTAGACATTTTAGTGAACTCTTCCTGAGTATAAACAGAAATGAATCGAACAAATACTACTCATATTTAATAACACACCCCCCCCCCCTGTAAAGTAGTTAGAGGAGAGGACTGTATTAATAGATTTTGTAATGATATCAAGAATCTAGCATTTTGAATTTGCTAGGCCTGAACCACATGCAAGAGAATTTCCAATTTTAATCAACAATTTGAAAGGATACGATTCACATTGAATTATTCAAGCTTTAGTAAAAAACGATCCAGATGAAGACATGTGTATGATACCAGACAATACTAAGAGATACAAGACTTTTGGTAAGACTTATTTCATACAGAAAGTGACTAACAAACAAAGTAATAAGTTAAGATATGTAAGACAACAAGACTGCTTGATTGTTTTAACTGTATGCTACAATCTGTAAGTGTATTGTCAAATATCTTACAAGATGATACTTATCATACTACAATCTCTAAGTGTATTCTCAAATATCTTACAAGAAGATACATTTTATCATACAGAAAGACATTTTAAGAACCTCAGGACTATCAATAAGGATATTGCAACAGAGTTATATTTTGATTGTTTACCTTACAATTATTCCAACCTAAAATTATTGATTTTTGGCTTCACTGGTCATAGACCAGAAGAGCTTTTGGGATGGCCTGTTGTCCGACGTCCATCCATCCGTCAGTTGACACAAGTTTGTTATCGCTACTCCTCCCAAACTACTTGAAGGATTGCCATGAAACTTGACACGCGCATTCATCCCGATACCTACTTGGTCATAGATGAAAATGGTGCTGCTCAGACATCCATTATGGCCGCCACAGCAGTCATCTTGAAAATGTTATTGCTACTCCTTACTAATGGATGGTCATATCAGCATTTGGTTTTCACTGAAAAACTTCTTACAATGTCTAGTTGGACCTAAATGAAATGGTGAAGATCTGGTATCCAATATGGCCACCACAGCAGCCATTGTGAAAATCTTCTAAGCTCTACTCCTGAACGGAAAGTCATATTGGCATGGTGTGTTTGCCAGAAGACTTCTTATGATGTCTGGTTGGTTCTAATTGAAAATGTTGCTGCCAGGGCATCGAATATGGCCACCACAGTTGTCATCTTGTAAATCTTGTTATCGCTACTCCATCTGAATGGATGGTTATATCAACATGGGGTTTTCACTACAAGACTTCTTATTGTGTCTGGTTGGTCCTAAATGACAATAGCGCCGATCTGACAACCAATATAGCCACTACAACAGCCATCTTGAAAATCTTGTTTTTGCTATTCTTCCTGAACGGAAAGTCGTATCAGCACGGGGTTTTCACCTAGATACTTATTGTGGTGTATAGTTGGTCTTAAATTTTAAAAAAATGTGCCGATGTGATGTCCAATATGGCCGCCACAGTGGTCATCTTGAAAATCTTGTCCCTACTGCTTTTAGATGGAAAGTCATATCAACATTGGGTTTCCACCAGAAGACTTATGATGTCATAGTAGGTACTAAATAAAATGGTACCGGTCTGATATTCAGTATGGTGACCATGGCAGCCATCTTGAAAATCTTGTTATTGCTACTCCTCCTAAATTAAAAGTCATATCAGCATGGGGTTTTCACCAGAAGACTATTTATGATATCTAGTTGGTCCTGAATGTAAATGGTGCGGATCTGATTGACAGTATGGCTGCCACAATAAACATATTGAAAATATTGGCACTAATTCTCCTGAATCTATGGTCATATCAACATTGGGATTTAACCAAAAGTCTTCTAATGGTGTCTTGTTTGTCCTAAGTAAAAACGGTGCCGATTTTACATCCAATATGGCTGCCACAGTGGCTAATTTGAAAATCTTATTGCTCATGAATATCAGAGATGGTTTCAACACTCGGCAGTTAAAAAGAAGAACTGGTCTGATCTTGAATTCCTAGAAATTCTTTTCGGACAGTACGGCGTCAGTCCCTTGAGAGACCCTTGTTATAGTTTTGGTTTTATAAAAAAATATGAGGTTTTAGCTTTAAATGTTAAAATTGGATTTAAAATAATAAGCATTTAGGTGTAAATATTATTTTAAAAAATTCCAGACAATTCCAGTAAAAAGCGGTTTTATTCACCACTAGAAAAATAGGGAAAAAGTAAAAATAAACATTTTGATTAAAAATGAGAATATAAATTTTGGTTTTTAGCTTTTCTTCAAAAGATCACAAGTAAGTAAGGGAAATGGTTAAAACTTCTTAAAAATGGATATAAAGATGTCTTTTTTTCAGCAATTTTTTTTCAAGACTTTACAAAAAAAACAGAAAATTACCCCCAAAATTGCCTGAAAGAAACAAAAATGGTTACTGCAAAAAATTTCAGTTATCGACCATGTACCTTCACTTAGGTTTGTGGATGACTTAAACGTGTAAGAAGGATGCTTATTCATTTTGGGGTAAAAGGTCTTAGGTCAAGGTCGCTGTGACTGAAAGGAGAAAAGTGGTCTTTTCATGATAACTTCAGATCTAGGCCACGTACCTTGACCAAAATATGTGGTGTGCACTAAAGATATGGAAGGGGCCTATTCATTTTGGGGGTCAAAAGGTCAAATGTCAAGGTTATTGTGGCTCAAAGAATAGTGGGGTTTGCAGAATAACTTTTCTCTGGAGTAAGTTCTTTGATGAAGCTTTGTGGATGGCTTGCACTTAGGGTAATACAGAAACCTATAGATTCTGGGGTCTAGAGTAAGATAGTTCCAGACCGCATACCTTGATCAAGGGTCGTGGTCACTGAGACCCGTTGGTCAATAATCTCCAGAGTTAGGCATGCCACTCTACTAGTGCCTTCATAGAGGACTATCTAACACAGGGCCGGCGTATAATGCGTTGTTTCTTCGTTGACTAAATTTGTTGTTAACTTTATGCTTCTTGTTCTGTGCTTTCTTTCAGTTAATTCGAAAATGTTAAATCTTTATTTGCAACAGGCTATAACAATAAACCTGAAACTTATGATAATTCATAATGCTGTAGCTGATGTTAGTTACCTTGTACAGATACATGTTTTGTGAGAGATGGAAGAAAAAAAAACCTTATCATGTTTTCCTGGATTTGTAATTAAGAAGAATGGCAACGAAGTTTAATATTTTTAAATTTTTTTAAAATTTATTTAATTTTAATTATGGATTTGTGTGTATGTTGGAGTTACGAATTTTCTGTCAGGTTCTAGAGAACGTAATTGGGTAACACCATTTTCGACGACAAGATACCATTTGGGTGCTGCTCATAGAAAAAGAATAGTCGGCTTGATAGCTCTGTGTTTCCTCGCGCGCTTGGCACCATTTGGATTCAATCACAGTTCCTGACACGTGCATGCTAATGTGTTCACTCGTACGAGGTCGGTGATTCTCTCAAAGTCTTCTTGTTGACTCTACTTCAAAAGACCACATCACGCAACCGTTTAAGCCGTCTAAAGTGTCTTGTATAAAATGTTAGAAATTTCATAGTAAATTTCAGAACTTGTCAGATTTAATGCATTTCTAAATAAAATTCTTTCTTTTTAAACCCTTTGGAGGCAAAGGTCTTTGAGAACCAAGGGTGGTTGTCGTTGTTGCTGGTGTTATCTTGAAACTTAACTCTTCAATTAGGTTTGAAACACACACACACACACATGATCGTCGATGGGCTTGAACTCACTATTGCAGGATTCAGATATGTTCCTTCTAGACAAAACATTTAACCCATTATATAAGGTGACAATTCTCTACCGTTAACATACCCACAGGTGTTGCATAGAATCCATGTTTCTTATGCAAGTTTTAATTAATTCATACGCTTTAGCGGATAATGTGGTTGATGTTGTGACTTCTATTTTACCTCTGTGTCGAGTTTTCATGGCAAAGACTGTGATATAATTCAATTTCTTGTCAACTCAGTTGGTAAGGGATTCTATACCATACAGTTAATTTGTGCGGAGTAGTTCCTGCCCAATGTACCCAGTGACCAGGACTTTTACTTCTAAAGAAAATCACCCATATTATTTGTTTGCCCTACCACAAAAATAGAAGGGGTATATAGTGTTGCCATTATCCTTTCGTCCTTCCTTCTAAATCACCACCTCTGAATTTGAAACAAAACAAAAGAAGCAAACTTTTGATGAAGCTAGAGTTTCCTTTTGAATTGAAGGTATTGATATAGCCGCAAGGTAATGTGTTTACGTTCTCAACCAAAAATCTCTTGTCATCATACATTGACAACGCCACTTTGTTCATTGAAATGCTGTACATATGGTGATTATACAATCTGAGAAAATGCATTAAATGGAAGTACACCTCAAAATGCATTTTCTTTTGAATACAGACTTTTAAAAAATATTCCTTTGCAAACTTTTTTTTCATCGTTATCAGTCCGTTATCAATAAGTCAGTTATCTTTTATTCATTTGTGACATGTTAAACACATTGTCCCTGGAGTAGTCATTAGTGTTATATTGTCACTGGAGTAGTCATTAGTGTTATAAAACCATCGTCTCTTCTCGCGGAGCATCGTCATTGTTTCAAACTTGCATTGAGCTCTATGCATGTCTGTAGCCAAGGTTGCTTTTTAAACAATACAACTCTGTATATCTCATGCACTTTCAAACTCATTTGCAGGTAAAGCATTTTCAATGTACACAATGGTTTTGGTATTAGTTGGTCTAATACCCTTGCAATCATTTATCGTTTTCTTTCGCAAGGGAGAAAAATCAGTTTCATCTTGTACAGAATTCTCTGAAGCAAGTGGCTAGTCCTTGAAATGGTCGTGTATATGTGTAGGTATCTTCACACCCACCTCTAAAATCCACCATCCAAAATTTCTCCATCTAAAGTTTTAATCGGCATGTATTGGCTCATTGCCAAACCATATACATTTTTAGGATCTAGATACATTATATATGACCTTGATTTTGACCTTTCATACTCCACATGTTATCTCGGATACAACTTTGTTTTGGGGTAGTATAACTGTTTCATTGAAGCCGTCAGAGCTATCCATGTACTCATATTGATAAATGCCTTACTTCAAAATTTTAGGTTTCATGTCTAAAATGTTTAACCTTCTCAATTAACTTGTTATCAGTTAAATTTTAGCCAGTTGCTCTAGAGATTGGCCCGTGGAACTGAAGCTATCTCCAAATCTAATTGATTCTGTAACTGCTATTTCTGTGCCATCCTTCATGAACCTATAAACTTTGAAATATTTACTGAATGAAATATAGTTCTTATCGTTATTCAGTATGATATTTACCCAATCATCTGGGTCATTTTTCACAGTTGTCTTGATGAACAGATGACGCTCATAACCAGACAAATTAAGAACGAATAGTGGGATGTATTTTGGGTATTTAAAATTGAAATTACACGATCTATGCGCAGAACCTCTTGTACTTACCTGTGATACAGGTCTCTAAACTTTGTATTTTAATATTCTGCTCTCACAGATACAACATGTACTTGTTCAGTTAAAAAACAATTTTTTTTATCTTAATCTATGAATACCATATCTTTTGCATTATTCAGTTCAGTGTAGACTAGTCTCGCCATTCTATCCCAAGAGTTATAAAACAACTGCATGCACTCAGTACCTCTGTCAACTATTGGCTTGTAACATTTGTGATTAGAATGGACGTACTTTGTTTGTTCATTTTTTAACAGTAATATTTAATTCTATACAATTCTTGCTGTAGATTGCTCAAGTGAATCTTTATCACAAATCTAGACACATAGAATTTTTTCTTTATCTATGCCTTCATTCTTCCTTCATTCTCCTATTCCTACTCTGCATTTTTTTTTTTTACTTTCTTCTACTTTTGACCATGGCAGGAGGTTGCATTTGTATATGTTACAATATAAGAAATGTGTTCTTCTGTATAGTTAAAACATGTGGCAAAGTCCATCTTAACATTTATGTTAAATCTCACTGTACATAATGGTTTGCTCTTTTATTTCACGTAGGATAAGTATCAGACTTTTCCTCAGTAGAGTTAGAGTTGTATTTATCAATCTCCTTATTACAGTGGGTAAAGACCTTGTGATGTTGTTTTGGTTTCTCCTTGTACCGTTAATATGTTGCAATGTTGAATTATTAGAGTTTTTGCTACATCTTAGTAGCATTAATAGGTATGATAACATTAATTTTAAAAATGCAGTGTTCACACATTTGTTTATTTGTATATTATGGATGTTTTTAGTTCTTTTATTATCCGGGGATATTGATCTCTATAAGATCAGATTCGTCTGATTCCTACAGCTGCAATACTTCACATACGTCTTCAATGGATAGTATGTTGTCTTTTGCACATTTAAATATTATATCTGTTCGCAATAAATTAGATTTGGTCGCAACATAAATTGATGATTTTGGGATTATTGCACTTACAGAGATTCATCTGGATAATAACATTACTGACGATGATCTTAAGTTAGACGGTTATCATAAACCAGTTAGGTGTTATAGAACAAATCATGGGGGAGGTGTAATGGTCTATATTTCAGAAAATTTGATTTTCAACCTATGTACCAAGCTGTTGACACGTAACCTTGAAGGGATAGGAATAGAAATATCTGTAATAGGTATGAAATATGTTATTTGTAATCTACCGTCTTCCATGTGTGTCGTCACACTTCTGGGATTCACTGAATATTATCATTGGACGGGGCTTCAATGTCTGTGATAATATTATAATTATGGGTAATTTAAACGAATACTTACTCACTGCTGAATTCAAGGGTCTCAGAGAGGTTATGATGCTTAATGACATGCAAAATATAAATAACTGAGCTTACCAGAGCAACAAATAGCTTGGCAAGTCTGTTGGATCCCATTATTATATCTCCAACTATAGATGTTTTGCATTCTGGAATTATCTCTGTTGACGCAAATAAACGAGATCACAAGACTTCCTTTACTCAGCTGCATTGTGAATCCTCCACCTTTTATAGGAGAGAAGAAGGGTTTGTAAGAAAAATGAATTTTGAAACATTTAATAATCTTAAAACAGGTATAGACTGGACAACTAAGTTATAGGCTTATGGTGATATCAAGAATTTAGTTTCAACAACATATAAAAAAATTGAAAAGGATATCTTTAAAATAATCAGTTTATTAATAGGCACCATAATATGAAAGTAGTTGTGAGCCTCTTATGGTATGATAGCACAATACTCAGAACAAGTAGGATGTGTGCTCGCATTAAAAACATAGCTAATAATATTAATAATACGAGTCATTGGGAAAAATACACAAAATTACGTAACAAAGTCAATAACCAGAAAAAAGAGCAAAGGAAAAATGTATTCGTAACTTGGAGAATATTGGTGTAAACTCGAAAGATTGGAAACTTGTGTGCCATTTAATAAAGAAAACTTTCTCTCTAATTAGAAAAACTGCAATTAGAAGCATTTGAGAGATAATCCATTATGTGCTTGTGATGAAGATATTGAAAATGCATATCATTACATATTTACTTGCAAATACTATATTGATCAGCGTAGGAAATTGCTCCCAAATATCGATCATCTCTATATACAAGCGACTACAAATATTTTGTTATATGGATCGTCTGTTTTTTCGGCGAATGATAATATTCGCTTATTTGACTTGTTCCAAACATATATTAAAGACACGACACACTTTATGCAGTTAAGGAGTATTCTAAATTCGATATCTCTACTCAATTAATTACAGCCATATTGTTAAAGAAAGACATGATATTCTTCATTTGTAGCTATTGCCTTGTGTATTCATTTTGGTGTATGTACTCTTGTCCAATTTCTGCCATGATCATTAATTCATTCATTCATCTATCTATCTATCTATCTATCTATCTATCTCTCTCTCTCTCTCTCTCTCTCATATTTTTAACATAGGATATCCCATATTGTCGCCAGAGTGCCCCCCCCCCCCATGTTAAACCTATGGTCATTTTTTAACATGGGATTTCCTATTTTGTCCATAGAGAGACCCATATTGTTAAACTTATGGGCATTTTAACATAGGATTCCCATCTGTCCCCAGACTGCCCCATAGTGTGAAACCCATGGACACATTTTTAACATAGGATTTCCCATGTCCCTAGAGTGACATTTTTTTTTATAGAGTTTCCATAGGTTTAACATTAACTGATGTTAATTCCCGTTTGACGCCATATCGCCACACATTACTACTAACGTCTCATGAACGCCTTGGCGCAGGACATTTGGCACGGAAAGACGTATGCCAGGTAGAAGAGCGCGTGATCAGCTGCACCTATGCCCGGCTGGCAGGCAAGAGGAAGATAAATTCAAACGCCGAGTACATCGTGCAGGAGGTCACCGAGAACCACCTCACCATCTAGGGCTGCGACGGCTTAGACCGAACGCTGACTAGAAATTGTGCCCCAAAGCTCCTTCATATGCCGTGGTGTCGCACAGGCCATGCAGTGCATAGGTAGACCGTCGGCAACAAACTCTACATCCACGATGCTAACAGACCCATGACCACAGCCCGATTGTTTCGCACCACAATTACCCGGTGCCGTACCCTAGAGGTCATCCTATTCACCAACAACGACCCCATGCGCCTTTCCCGCCGGGTCATCAAGAAGCACATTTGGGAATACAAAGCCCCCGACAACGCAGCCGGCCCGCCGTACGACCCAGTCGAAACGACGGGAGAGCAGACTTATGTCAGCGTTGTCTGGGCCGGCAAAAGGTTGTTGCACAGGGCTGCAAATGCGCCACCTGCACGGAGCCGCTACATCAGGACTGGAGATTTGACCGCATTGGTAACACTCGCGCGCACACCCAGGACAATTACCAGATTGTCTACAGGCGCTGCCGAAACAACAGTGCACATCGTCCATCGTCCTGTCGGAACAACAAACTAAAATACATAGTCATGACAGCTGCTGCACAAGTGCAGGTGCACGAATGGGCACTTGCACGAGTTGAAGAGGACGGCTGCTTTGACTTAGATGATATTTACGACTCTTGCTAGCCGCTTCACACTTGTGCTCTGTCCACAGGACTGGATAAGGTTCTTTTTGTAATGAAGTACAGGAACACAGCTTTGCAGCAGCGAACGTGGCAGGCCGTAAAGCCTAAAGAGTTCGAGCGCACTGTGGGTCCTCCTGGTTCATACCAAGCCGACGTTGTGTTTTTTGATGAGGTGAGCCAGCTCAACCGCGGCTACAAGAGCAATCTGACAGCAATCGACTCCAACAGACGCTATGTCTACGCCGAGCCTCTGAAAAGCAAAAGCGACACAACTGTGGCACTGGCCCGGATTTTAACTCAAACAGCGCAGTAAGCTCTGGTCCGCAAGCGATGGACAGACTGCGTGGCTGAGTTCACTTTCCGCCCCTTTGCGGTCCTAATGAAAGCCAACGGTGCTAAACACCACTTGGTCGAGCCAAAGAGCCAACCCCCACTCGCACGGATTGACCGCTTCCACCTCACGCTCAAAATCATGCTCGAGCGTTGGTTCTTGGCTACCGGCAAAACAACTGGTTTGGACGCCCTCGCAAAAATCATTGAGGCGTATAACGGCCGTAAGCACTGAGGCGTCAGGTAGGCTCCGACCGAAGCTGGCCCTAAAGACATGGAACGGATGCAAACGGATGACCGGGCAAGTGCAATGCGTGCGGTTCCCATGTTGACATAGGCCCCTTAGCCCGCTCGGACAACGAGCAAGTACTGGTACACCACATAAGAAAGCGGGTAGGGAAGCGCCCCTCGGTTGTCAGGAACCCTCATTGCAACGTTTACGCAGGGCGCCCGCCATTATGTCCGCAGAGCTTGCACGCTTCAGAACGACGAGATACAGCCACACAAAAATATAGCTGTCGTTTGTTTGCGTTCCGCAACGCAAAGCCAAGAGGGGGTTAGAAATATGTATAAGCAAACAGCATCTCATAGTTTTGCTGCTCGGGTGATGGTGTGTACAAGTCAGAAAACTTTGGGTCATCGCCGATCTGTGGACCATCGTCTGTTGTTTCCGCCGGTCACCAGGTAGTATTCGCCTGCAACAGCGCTTACGTCTTCTGCTTCGGCTTCTTTCTGATCTTGCTTAGAGAAAAGGAAGTTTGAACCAGTGAATGCGATGGCGTTGACGACTGCCCCACCGACCATGAGAGCAACTGTGGCCATTAAACAGACTTCATCTGGAAAACAAGCTGACCACACGATGCATTTGTCCGCGTTATACAGATTTTTCGCCATAGCTGCAGATAATCAGACGGATAATGCGTAAGTGCTGATTTTTTTCAAGATTGAAAACTACTTTGTCAAACGGACCACTTCTTTCAATTTCCTGCTTAACCTGCTTGATTTTCTTTTCAAAACACTCCTGATATTTGAAAACATTGCAGTCAATTCAGTTACAGCAAAATACCATGAAACTCTCAGATAAAATGAGTTTCTAAGCTACTTCTGCCGCTTTTCTTTAAATACGAATTTTGTTCCTTAAATGTGAATAAAAGTAAGGATATTTTGCCAAATATGTGTGTTGCACTGTGACAATTCTGAGACATTCGCTGACTCCCCTTGTTTGCGTACATGATTCTCTCTAGTTGAAGTTTTGCGCAAATTAATTGCAAAATCCCTGATCGATCTCTCGATCTCTCTCTCTCTCTCTCTCTCGTCTTTGTATCTGGTATTTGCCTGACAAGTCTCTAGAATTCTGGTTCGGGGTGTTTATCAAGCAGGCTACGTATCCAGTCAGCTGATTTTTTCCTTCCCTTTGCTCAAACTATAAAACCCTACACCCCTTTCTTCTAATTAAATAATAGCTGCAGTTAGAAACGTCAGTTTATGAAATATTTTTGTAAGAAATTCAAAGTTCAGCATGAGTATTTGAATATTGCGTGTACAATTAAAGGGGGCTACAGACGAAGTGTTAGTTAGTACCCAAGCTGATTCATCGCTGCCATGAGTTGTCTAACCCACCCACCACGGCCATTTGGGGACATGCGTCAGTCATAGCGACCTGTAAGTTGCATTGGTTCAGGCCCCTACCGTTCGTGGGCATTACGCGGACCTGCTTGGATTAGCATTATTGCATAGACAAAGATGATTGCACAAACCCTTTCCTTGCATGTATCACACCCGCAATACAGGCATGAAAAACGTTGAACTCACAACGTATAGTATTGGATCTAATATAGCGTGAAAATAGTCATGGATTCCAGTTGTTGGATAAAAGTATTTTTCATGTTACCCCACATGAGCAAAGTGCGACCTCAAATATAGCACTGAACTCTTAGCTGCCATTAACAGCAATATGTGAGGGAGCATCTATCACTGTAGCATGAATTAAATATAATACTTGAAAGTAAAGAGTGTGTTTTCCAAGAATATATACTACTATATATCTTACATTACAAAACTAGAATCTACAATGAATTAGTAAACGAATATTTCACTTGTCATAAGGATGTACGCAGAGGATCTTACACAAGTGCTCGTTTCAAATGAAATGTACGAAACGAGTCGAACATCTTCTATCTTTTGCGAGATTTGGCGAACAAAAGATTGAAAATATTCGACGAGTTTCATAAATTTAATTCGGAATGAGCACAACTGTAAGATTATAGTTATCACATTACGAAAAATAGTTATTTTATTTTATGCTTATTGAAAATATTGATTTTATTCAACAAAACCACAGAATAGTGTAGCGAAATGACTTTGAAAAACATTCAGATATCTCAGGCATTTCGCCATTGCCTATTTTTGTAGTGCAAGAGATATACTAGTATATACTCTAGAAAAACAAACTCCGTACTTTCCATTATTGTATTTAATTCATTACATTACCTGCAATGTCAGCCTCAAAAGGAAATTGAACAATGATAAGACACTTGAAAGTTAATTCTCGGCACCATTTGATCCTTAACGTAAGTTTTGCAGCTGGTGCAAATAACTACAGTCTGTACCACACACCTGGCCTTCAATGCCATACTTTTCTTTCTTCCAGAGTAATATTTGTAATGCCTGTTGAGTATCATCATGCCCACTTGTGCCTCTATTGTACAAATGATGCTGATTTGCCATCAGATATGGCTGCAGTTACTAAGCATGCGAAACCTTGACATAACTCAAACTTCAAAACTGCTAGATAGCTCAGACCGAATTTGACTATAAGCAACCTGGCTTTAAGACCTTTCATATTTGTGCAAAAGATGCCATTCCAAGATCAAATATAGATGCTATTACTTGAAGTAGACAAACAGTTAAAATTCTTCTCAAAATCTACCAATTTCAAGCGAATATGGTCGAGATCATCTATGGATATATGTCTTTCAACCCAGAGCACCAACCTTTTTCCTATTACAGTTGGCTTTAAGATTAATGTGAGGCAATTGAGCGATATCAGGCCCACTTGTGCTTTTTTATGATTTACCTCTAAAGGTCATAAAGTGAAGAAAGCCATGCATAGCTAACAATCTTCTGAGAGATGCACATCTGATGTTGAGTGTAGCTTTGTACACTCAATACCAGATCAACCTCCATCATTCAGATATCAAAAATAAAGAAAATTGTTGGTTCCTTAAATGTCCACTAAGATTCCTTTTTAATTATAAGGGATACTAGGGATTAGCATTGGGGAGAATCCGGGGAATACCTTTTCTTTAAATTTTGAGCCCTGTGCAACAGTGCTAACTTTAGACCAGAGCAAGCTAAAACACTTCTTACGATATGCAGTTGGTCCAGTATGAAAGTTTTCTTATCACTACCCCTCCTAAATGCGGTCATCTTAAAAGTCTTGTTAAACCTCTCTGTGGATGTCATGATACTTTGCACACAATATGGTCTTGAGGTCTGGTTTGTCCTTCATGAAAATGGTTCCCCTCAGAAATTCAATATGGTCGCTACGACGGCCATCTTAAAAACTTATCGCAACTCCTTCTGATTGGATGTTTATATGGACATTGAGTTTTCACTACAATACTTCTTACGATATGTTGTTGGTCCTAAATGAAAGTTGATGCTGATCTAACCTCCAACGTGCCTGCCACGGCAGTCATCTTAAAAATCATGTTTTCGCTACTTTTCCTAAACTACTTGGAGGAAAGTTGGCACATAGTTTTATCTTTAGGTCTAATTGCTGCAAACCTGCAACATCCAATATGGCTGCTAAGGCAACGATCTTAAGAAAATCTTGTTATCGCTACTTCTCCTGAACGGATATTCATATGGATATAGGAATTTCATTATAATACTTCTTACAATATGGTGTTCGTCTTTTAAAAAATGGTGCCCATCTGATTTCTACCATGACTACCACGGCGGCCATCTTGAAATCTTGTTATCGCCTTGTAATAAACCGATGGTCATATTGACTTGTGGTTTTCACTAGAATAACTTCTAAAATATGTAGTTGGTCTTAACTGAAAATGGAACTGATCTAATTTCTATCATGGCCGCCACGACGGCCATTTTGAAAATCTTGTTATTGCTATGTTTTATTAAGTATTAGAAGGAAAGTCATGAATGTTGGCACACAGTTTAATATTAAAGACTTGTTTGTTTTGCTTGAAAATGATGCCTATTAGACATTCAATATGTCCGTCAGGGCGGATATCTTGAAAATCTTATCTCAATTCCTCATATCGACATCAGATTTTCACTAAAACACTTTTTATGATACGTAATAGGTCGTAAATTAAAATATCGTCGAGCTGAACACCAACATGTTCGCTTTTGCGGGCAGCTTGATAATTTTGCTATCGCTACTCCTCCAGAACGGATGGTTATATCGACATAGGGTTTTTACTA
The DNA here is from genome assembly GCA_029931535.1 of Margaritifera margaritifera. Classification (NCBI taxonomy): domain Eukaryota; kingdom Metazoa; phylum Mollusca; class Bivalvia; order Unionida; family Margaritiferidae; genus Margaritifera; species Margaritifera margaritifera. Next base: position 2,357,735 of record JAQPZY010001440.1, on the reverse strand, counting down.
AAATACTTATAACAATATGTGCTTGGTCATGAATAAAAATAGTTCTGATCTGACCGCCATCTTAACTATCCCTACTATTTAACTTATAGTCGACATAAGATCTTAATCAAAACACTTCTCGCAGTATGTAGTTGGTTCCGAATGAAAACGGTAAAGATCTAGCGATCAACATGGCAGCACTGTTGTGAAAGAGTCTGATAACTAGAAATACATGATCTTAAGGTCGAGGCCAAGGTATCTTCATACATTTTTGTACTTCACTGACCATATGAACACAGTGATTAGTACTTAAACGGATTTTGACCAGACTTTCTATTTAGTTGCATTTTAATAAACGTATCGATAGTCAGTACTCTGCCATTGATTTCAGGGTCAAAGTCTTTCACTCAGACTGTTATCTGTAATGGATTGTGAGGATGATAACAAACAAATATAATGGATTTTTTAAAATAAAAACTGGTTTGTGAATATATCTGAAGAATGATTTGAAGAAATGCTTATAACGTGGGTTATTGAGCTATAATGGCTTGTGAATACAGCAGTTCGAAAAAAGACGGTAATTATGTATTTTAATTAAACTTATCATGTGGGTAACTCTTGAGAATATACGAGATGAGTTCAGTGATCTTCTTATATCGGGTTCAAAGACCATGACCAAGATTTGTATACAGCACTTGTGAAAATCTTAACTCAAACATATAAGAAAAATATTGTTTATTCCAAATTTGATATGTTCCAGTTTCTCAAGAATATTTTAGATGGTCTCAATACTCCACAATTTCAACGAATAAAAAGAGAAGAAACAGTCTTCTCGTGAATTCTTACAAATTCCTTTTGGTGTGTAGAGTGTCAATCCCTTTAAGGGGTTCTTGTCGTAACTTTTTTTTGCAGGCTGTTATGCCGACGCTGTATTTCTTGGTAAAAATTCACAGGTCTTGTGTTATGTTTTAAAAGGAAATTAGTCATTTGTTGAAGGAAGAATATATGTAATGTCACACAAGGTGCAGATATCCTTATCACTCCGTAGGTATATGTATGATGATTAAAAATCTTTGTATTAGCGATTTCTTTTATGATGGGTGCAAACCTAAGATAAGATCTGGGAGCCGCGGTAGCTCGATTGGTAGAGCGTCAGACTAGTAATTCAAGAATCCCTAGTTCGATATAGACATGCAGGCCAGCCCTAGTCGGCTGCCTTCGTGTGTCCTTGGGAAAGCCACTTACCTCCCATTTCCTCTGCATGGTGTAGCTAAAAAAAAGTACTGAGAGTGCCGTTAGAAACCAACCAACCAACCTATGATAGTATCTCTTGCGCTCGCATGTGTTAAATATCCATTAACTTTGTAAGATTTTTTAAATATTTATTTTGGTCATATCTTAGTAGAAATATGCAGACATTTCACCTTTTTAATATCTTTTTGTTTATAGGTAGTTAATAACGGGTCTGTTGACTTTGTTTCTAGCGCTGTTCATGTATATAATACTAATAGATACTAATGAAATTTCTTGACATACTTCAAAAATTAGGATCACAAGACTTCATACCCATACGTTCGGTTACAAGTTCTCGGAGAATTTGAATTTATTTCTATTTTCGTTATGCCTTCGCCTTATGTTTTGGTTGACTTTATCCATGATCATCCGTCTTGTCGGTCCGTTCGTAAGGAATTTGACTGAGTTATGATCCCTTTTTGACTTGGAAGTTTGTCCTTTCATAATGAATTTCGTTTCGGTTCATTAACTCTGGAAGGGTTTTATTTATTGGAATCAAATTTGGTATATCAAGAAGAATTAGGTCAAATTATCTTTTTCGGTCAAAATGTTTCTACGTTGTGCGCATTTTTACTGAAGAGTTTACCCATCCCTGATGAATTTCGCTTCCGAATAATAACCTTTGAAGGATGGCACGAAATTAAACCATTAAACCAAATTTGACACGAACGTAAATATTTAAGCCACCTTGGTCAAGTTGATTTTCAAACTTTTTTCCCCATCGAACTGTAAATGAGTTGATGCCTCTGTTTGTCTTAGAAATTGACGCTTGAACTTTCAGTTCTTCAATTGAAACCTATTAGCGGTGGTACCCGTCTCATCTTGACATGTTCCTAGTTTAAGCCGAGAAGGTGTGTGCAGTTAATTAAATCTTATCAGCAATCATTGCTGACGCGTGATTAGTCAGTTCTCAGGTGTGGCAGTAATATCAAGGAACAATATGCACAAAAAACTGTTGATTTTTCTCTGAGTTTAACACTTCGAGTTGGAATTGGCAATTTTGTAGATTTTTATACGCCCGCCATACAATATTATGTTGTGATGTCTGTTCGTCCGTCTCTTACCAAATTTGTTTCAACCCAATAACTCAACTTTTCCACCATCTACAGTTAACATTCTATGTGGATGGCTTGCATTTGCGATAAGGGAGAGTATTATCAAATTCAGGGTCAAAGTATAAAAGTTCAAGGTCACTGTGACTGAAAGAAGATAAAATGGTTTCTGCCCAATAACTTGAGTTATCCACCATGTACATTTACCAAACTTTGTGAATGACTTGCACTTGGGGTAAAGAAGAAATCTATCTTTAAGGGGTCAAAAGCTAAAATTTCAAGGTCACTATGACTGAAAGAAGGAAAAGGTTAATGCTATATAGTATGTTCTAGCGCAAAAGTGGTTTGTGGTTTGTTTGTTTTTTTTGTTGTCATTTTTGCAATTTTGTTTTTGAAGACATGGATACAATTAGATTTTGTTTTTCATTTTTCACCAAATGTTTTACTTATTTGCCCAATTTTCAAGTTTTTAACTATTTTTCTTACTTTTTGTGTGTTTTTTTGTGAGCTAAAATATCGAATGTTTCTCAGTTTTCATCAAAATTTTTACTTTCTTTACCAATTTCTTCAGTTTGTAGCCAACTTCTGTAGTGGTGAATAAACCATTCTTACTGATATTGTGCGATTTTATATATATATATATATATATATATATATATATATATATATATATATATATATATATATATATATATATATATATATATATATATATATAAACATCATTTACAACCAATTGCAAAAGAATTTGAATCAAATTTTAACATTTGAAGCTAAAAGTTCATATTTTACGTATTTATCTTTTTTTTTTTTTTAAATTAAACTACTAAATATTGTACCGCAAAAAAAATCAGTTTTAAATACCTAGCATTTAAGTCTATAAACTCACCAATATAAAACCCAAACTATACAAATCAATAATTTTAGCTTGCAGTAATTGTAAAGTAAATTTCAAAAAATATATTTTTAAAGAAATTACTCCATATAAATGCCTCGAAGTAAGGTCATAGTAAAAGTTCAAAAAATGACACCTTGTCAACACTGGGATAATAAGAAAACTACTAAACCAATTACACAGTTGTATCATGAAGATTTTAGAAAAAGGAAGAAAAATCTAGCCAGAAGTGACTAGAAACCATTTGACGAATGTAACTATCGATGAACTACTAAAAATATACACACCAATGTAGATTATACAGAAATTGATTCAGCATGGAAAGGATGGTTACCAGATTACTTTTTTTTTCTTCTTTTATTTATGGTAGTTTAATGTCTTAGCATCACTGATTACTTACGCATATTTCAACTTAATGAAAGAAAATATATGTCATGAATGGATCTATTAATAATCACAAACAAGCTAAGTTTCCAATAAAAATGAATGTAATCATCATTATTCATGGTGGTGTTCAACAAGAATATTTTTTTATATTTTAAAAAAGTATAAATATACTTTAAGATTCAGATTTCAGAGATAAGTATAATACAATAAAAAAGCGATATACTGAAAAATAGTGATTTAATGTTACCTTTTTTTTTTCTTCTTTTATTTATAATAGTTTAATTTCTTAGCATCACTGATTACTTACATATATTTCAACTTAATGAAAGAAAATGTATGTCATGAATGGATCTATTAATAATCACAGACAAGCTGAGTTTCCAATAAAAATGAATGTAATCATCATTATTCATAGTGGTTTTGAACGAGAATATGGTTTTATATTTTAAAAAAGTATAAATCTATTTAAGATTCAGATGTCAAAGATAAAGTTAATACTATAAAAAAGCGATATACTGAAAAATAGTGATTTAATGTTGACGGAAGGATATTCAATGCAAACTGAAAAATATTGAACATTGAATTAAAAACTATCATATGTAGACGTATTAGATGGTCATATATATATGTACAACTACCAGATTGGGTAAATGATAAGAAATGTACAATAAATGTTAGGAATAAAGATGATAACTGCTTTTTATGCAGTAGAGTCAATTCATAACCCAACAATTAGGACAGACCTACTAAGTATGATATTTCAAAATCAGAATTTTTCAATAAATGCCCAGTAAAGGTCAAGATCTTTCATTTTTCGAAAATGTATTTACAGCTTTTTTAATATATATGAAATACATCAAGTAGAATAATAGCTCCTTTTCGTAGAACTGAAAACTTGACAGAAGGAAATCAACAATGTTATACTATATGAAGGTCATTACGCTGCAATTGCTAACTTACCGATTACACATACAAATAACCAAAATTGCTAGAAGGTTCCATCTTTGTAATAATTGTAACATGCATTTCTTTTCCGATATTAAATTTGACAATGGTATGAGATATTGTTATCAAAATTTACCATTATTATTAGGAAAACTTTAAGTTTACAATACTGAGTTCATAAACGCAAGAAAAATGTTAAAATTTAACTTTGCTGTATAAGTAGACATTTTAGTGAACTCTTCCTGAGTATAAACAGAAATGAATCGAACAAATACTACTCATATTTAATAACACACCCCCCCCCTGTAAAGTAGTTAGAGGAGAGGACTGTATTAATAGATTTTGTAATGATATCAAGAATCTAGCATTTTGAATTTGCTAGGCCTGAACCACATGCAAGAGAATTTCCAATTTTAATCAACAATTTGAAAGGATACGATTCACATTGAATTATTCAAGCTTTAGTAAAAAACGATCCAGATGAAGACATGTGTATGATACCAGACAATACTAAGAGATACAAGACTTTTGGTAAGACTTATTTCATACAGAAAGTGACTAACAAACAAAGTAATAAGTTAAGATATGTAAGACAACAAGACTGCTTGATTGTTTTAACTGTATGCTACAATCTGTAAGTGTATTGTCAAATATCTTACAAGATGATACTTATCATACTACAATCTCTAAGTGTATTCTCAAATATCTTACAAGAAGATACATTTTATCATACAGAAAGACATTTTAAGAACCTCAGGACTATCAATAAGGATATTGCAACAGAGTTATATTTTGATTGTTTACCTTACAATTATTCCAACCTAAAATTATTGATTTTTGGCTTCACTGGTCATAGACCAGAAGAGCTTTTGGGATGGCCTGTTGTCCGACGTCCATCCATCCGTCAGTTGACACAAGTTTGTTATCGCTACTCCTCCCAAACTACTTGAAGGATTGCCATGAAACTTGACACGCGCATTCATCCCGATACCTACTTGGTCATAGATGAAAATGGTGCTGCTCAGACATCCATTATGGCCGCCACAGCAGTCATCTTGAAAATGTTATTGCTACTCCTTACTAATGGATGGTCATATCAGCATTTGGTTTTCACTGAAAAACTTCTTACAATGTCTAGTTGGACCTAAATGAAATGGTGAAGATCTGGTATCCAATATGGCCACCACAGCAGCCATTGTGAAAATCTTCTAAGCTCTACTCCTGAACGGAAAGTCATATTGGCATGGTGTGTTTGCCAGAAGACTTCTTATGATGTCTGGTTGGTTCTAATTGAAAATGTTGCTGCCAGGGCATCGAATATGGCCACCACAGTTGTCATCTTGTAAATCTTGTTATCGCTACTCCATCTGAATGGATGGTTATATCAACATGGGGTTTTCACTACAAGACTTCTTATTGTGTCTGGTTGGTCCTAAATGACAATAGCGCCGATCTGACAACCAATATAGCCACTACAACAGCCATCTTGAAAATCTTGTTTTTGCTATTCTTCCTGAACGGAAAGTCGTATCAGCACGGGGTTTTCACCTAGATACTTATTGTGGTGTATAGTTGGTCTTAAATTTTAAAAAAATGTGCCGATGTGATGTCCAATATGGCCGCCACAGTGGTCATCTTGAAAATCTTGTCCCTACTGCTTTTAGATGGAAAGTCATATCAACATTGGGTTTCCACCAGAAGACTTATGATGTCATAGTAGGTACTAAATAAAATGGTACCGGTCTGATATTCAGTATGGTGACCATGGCAGCCATCTTGAAAATCTTGTTATTGCTACTCCTCCTAAATTAAAAGTCATATCAGCATGGGGTTTTCACCAGAAGACTATTTATGATATCTAGTTGGTCCTGAATGTAAATGGTGCGGATCTGATTGACAGTATGGCTGCCACAATAAACATATTGAAAATATTGGCACTAATTCTCCTGAATCTATGGTCATATCAACATTGGGATTTAACCAAAAGTCTTCTAATGGTGTCTTGTTTGTCCTAAGTAAAAACGGTGCCGATTTTACATCCAATATGGCTGCCACAGTGGCTAATTTGAAAATCTTATTGCTCATGAATATCAGAGATGGTTTCAACACTCGGCAGTTAAAAAGAAGAACTGGTCTGATCTTGAATTCCTAGAAATTCTTTTCGGACAGTACGGCGTCAGTCCCTTGAGAGACCCTTGTTATAGTTTTGGTTTTATAAAAAAATATGAGGTTTTAGCTTTAAATGTTAAAATTGGATTTAAAATAATAAGCATTTAGGTGTAAATATTATTTTAAAAAATTCCAGACAATTCCAGTAAAAAGCGGTTTTATTCACCACTAGAAAAATAGGGAAAAAGTAAAAATAAACATTTTGATTAAAAATGAGAATATAAATTTTGGTTTTTAGCTTTTCTTCAAAAGATCACAAGTAAGTAAGGGAAATGGTTAAAACTTCTTAAAAATGGATATAAAGATGTCTTTTTTTCAGCAATTTTTTTTCAAGACTTTACAAAAAAAACAGAAAATTACCCCCAAAATTGCCTGAAAGAAACAAAAATGGTTACTGCAAAAAATTTCAGTTATCGACCATGTACCTTCACTTAGGTTTGTGGATGACTTAAACGTGTAAGAAGGATGCTTATTCATTTTGGGGTAAAAGGTCTTAGGTCAAGGTCGCTGTGACTGAAAGGAGAAAAGTGGTCTTTTCATGATAACTTCAGATCTAGGCCACGTACCTTGACCAAAATATGTGGTGTGCACTAAAGATATGGAAGGGGCCTATTCATTTTGGGGGTCAAAAGGTCAAATGTCAAGGTTATTGTGGCTCAAAGAATAGTGGGGTTTGCAGAATAACTTTTCTCTGGAGTAAGTTCTTTGATGAAGCTTTGTGGATGGCTTGCACTTAGGGTAATACAGAAACCTATAGATTCTGGGGTCTAGAGTAAGATAGTTCCAGACCGCATACCTTGATCAAGGGTCGTGGTCACTGAGACCCGTTGGTCAATAATCTCCAGAGTTAGGCATGCCACTCTACTAGTGCCTTCATAGAGGACTATCTAACACAGGGCCGGCGTATAATGCGTTGTTTCTTCGTTGACTAAATTTGTTGTTAACTTTATGCTTCTTGTTCTGTGCTTTCTTTCAGTTAATTCGAAAATGTTAAATCTTTATTTGCAACAGGCTATAACAATAAACCTGAAACTTATGATAATTCATAATGCTGTAGCTGATGTTAGTTACCTTGTACAGATACATGTTTTGTGAGAGATGGAAGAAAAAAAAACCTTATCATGTTTTCCTGGATTTGTAATTAAGAAGAATGGCAACGAAGTTTAATATTTTTAAATTTTTTTAAAATTTATTTAATTTTAATTATGGATTTGTGTGTATGTTGGAGTTACGAATTTTCTGTCAGGTTCTAGAGAACGTAATTGGGTAACACCATTTTCGACGACAAGATACCATTTGGGTGCTGCTCATAGAAAAAGAATAGTCGGCTTGATAGCTCTGTGTTTCCTCGCGCGCTTGGCACCATTTGGATTCAATCACAGTTCCTGACACGTGCATGCTAATGTGTTCACTCGTACGAGGTCGGTGATTCTCTCAAAGTCTTCTTGTTGACTCTACTTCAAAAGACCACATCACGCAACCGTTTAAGCCGTCTAAAGTGTCTTGTATAAAATGTTAGAAATTTCATAGTAAATTTCAGAACTTGTCAGATTTAATGCATTTCTAAATAAAATTCTTTCTTTTTAAACCCTTTGGAGGCAAAGGTCTTTGAGAACCAAGGGTGGTTGTCGTTGTTGCTGGTGTTATCTTGAAACTTAACTCTTCAATTAGGTTTGAAACACACACACACACACATGATCGTCGATGGGCTTGAACTCACTATTGCAGGATTCAGATATGTTCCTTCTAGACAAAACATTTAACCCATTATATAAGGTGACAATTCTCTACCGTTAACATACCCACAGGTGTTGCATAGAATCCATGTTTCTTATGCAAGTTTTAATTAATTCATACGCTTTAGCGGATAATGTGGTTGATGTTGTGACTTCTATTTTACCTCTGTGTCGAGTTTTCATGGCAAAGACTGTGATATAATTCAATTTCTTGTCAACTCAGTTGGTAAGGGATTCTATACCATACAGTTAATTTGTGCGGAGTAGTTCCTGCCCAATGTACCCAGTGACCAGGACTTTTACTTCTAAAGAAAATCACCCATATTATTTGTTTGCCCTACCACAAAAATAGAAGGGGTATATAGTGTTGCCATTATCCTTTCGTCCTTCCTTCTAAATCACCACCTCTGAATTTGAAACAAAACAAAAGAAGCAAACTTTTGATGAAGCTAGAGTTTCCTTTTGAATTGAAGGTATTGATATAGCCGCAAGGTAATGTGTTTACGTTCTCAACCAAAAATCTCTTGTCATCATACATTGACAACGCCACTTTGTTCATTGAAATGCTGTACATATGGTGATTATACAATCTGAGAAAATGCATTAAATGGAAGTACACCTCAAAATGCATTTTCTTTTGAATACAGACTTTTAAAAAATATTCCTTTGCAAACTTTTTTTTCATCGTTATCAGTCCGTTATCAATAAGTCAGTTATCTTTTATTCATTTGTGACATGTTAAACACATTGTCCCTGGAGTAGTCATTAGTGTTATATTGTCACTGGAGTAGTCATTAGTGTTATAAAACCATCGTCTCTTCTCGCGGAGCATCGTCATTGTTTCAAACTTGCATTGAGCTCTATGCATGTCTGTAGCCAAGGTTGCTTTTTAAACAATACAACTCTGTATATCTCATGCACTTTCAAACTCATTTGCAGGTAAAGCATTTTCAATGTACACAATGGTTTTGGTATTAGTTGGTCTAATACCCTTGCAATCATTTATCGTTTTCTTTCGCAAGGGAGAAAAATCAGTTTCATCTTGTACAGAATTCTCTGAAGCAAGTGGCTAGTCCTTGAAATGGTCGTGTATATGTGTAGGTATCTTCACACCCACCTCTAAAATCCACCATCCAAAATTTCTCCATCTAAAGTTTTAATCGGCATGTATTGGCTCATTGCCAAACCATATACATTTTTAGGATCTAGATACATTATATATGACCTTGATTTTGACCTTTCATACTCCACATGTTATCTCGGATACAACTTTGTTTTGGGGTAGTATAACTGTTTCATTGAAGCCGTCAGAGCTATCCATGTACTCATATTGATAAATGCCTTACTTCAAAATTTTAGGTTTCATGTCTAAAATGTTTAACCTTCTCAATTAACTTGTTATCAGTTAAATTTTAGCCAGTTGCTCTAGAGATTGGCCCGTGGAACTGAAGCTATCTCCAAATCTAATTGATTCTGTAACTGCTATTTCTGTGCCATCCTTCATGAACCTATAAACTTTGAAATATTTACTGAATGAAATATAGTTCTTATCGTTATTCAGTATGATATTTACCCAATCATCTGGGTCATTTTTCACAGTTGTCTTGATGAACAGATGACGCTCATAACCAGACAAATTAAGAACGAATAGTGGGATGTATTTTGGGTATTTAAAATTGAAATTACACGATCTATGCGCAGAACCTCTTGTACTTACCTGTGATACAGGTCTCTAAACTTTGTATTTTAATATTCTGCTCTCACAGATACAACATGTACTTGTTCAGTTAAAAAACAATTTTTTTTATCTTAATCTATGAATACCATATCTTTTGCATTATTCAGTTCAGTGTAGACTAGTCTCGCCATTCTATCCCAAGAGTTATAAAACAACTGCATGCACTCAGTACCTCTGTCAACTATTGGCTTGTAACATTTGTGATTAGAATGGACGTACTTTGTTTGTTCATTTTTTAACAGTAATATTTAATTCTATACAATTCTTGCTGTAGATTGCTCAAGTGAATCTTTATCACAAATCTAGACACATAGAATTTTTTCTTTATCTATGCCTTCATTCTTCCTTCATTCTCCTATTCCTACTCTGCATTTTTTTTTTTTACTTTCTTCTACTTTTGACCATGGCAGGAGGTTGCATTTGTATATGTTACAATATAAGAAATGTGTTCTTCTGTATAGTTAAAACATGTGGCAAAGTCCATCTTAACATTTATGTTAAATCTCACTGTACATAATGGTTTGCTCTTTTATTTCACGTAGGATAAGTATCAGACTTTTCCTCAGTAGAGTTAGAGTTGTATTTATCAATCTCCTTATTACAGTGGGTAAAGACCTTGTGATGTTGTTTTGGTTTCTCCTTGTACCGTTAATATGTTGCAATGTTGAATTATTAGAGTTTTTGCTACATCTTAGTAGCATTAATAGGTATGATAACATTAATTTTAAAAATGCAGTGTTCACACATTTGTTTATTTGTATATTATGGATGTTTTTAGTTCTTTTATTATCCGGGGATATTGATCTCTATAAGATCAGATTCGTCTGATTCCTACAGCTGCAATACTTCACATACGTCTTCAATGGATAGTATGTTGTCTTTTGCACATTTAAATATTATATCTGTTCGCAATAAATTAGATTTGGTCGCAACATAAATTGATGATTTTGGGATTATTGCACTTACAGAGATTCATCTGGATAATAACATTACTGACGATGATCTTAAGTTAGACGGTTATCATAAACCAGTTAGGTGTTATAGAACAAATCATGGGGGAGGTGTAATGGTCTATATTTCAGAAAATTTGATTTTCAACCTATGTACCAAGCTGTTGACACGTAACCTTGAAGGGATAGGAATAGAAATATCTGTAATAGGTATGAAATATGTTATTTGTAATCTACCGTCTTCCATGTGTGTCGTCACACTTCTGGGATTCACTGAATATTATCATTGGACGGGGCTTCAATGTCTGTGATAATATTATAATTATGGGTAATTTAAACGAATACTTACTCACTGCTGAATTCAAGGGTCTCAGAGAGGTTATGATGCTTAATGACATGCAAAATATAAATAACTGAGCTTACCAGAGCAACAAATAGCTTGGCAAGTCTGTTGGATCCCATTATTATATCTCCAACTATAGATGTTTTGCATTCTGGAATTATCTCTGTTGACGCAAATAAACGAGATCACAAGACTTCCTTTACTCAGCTGCATTGTGAATCCTCCACCTTTTATAGGAGAGAAGAAGGGTTTGTAAGAAAAATGAATTTTGAAACATTTAATAATCTTAAAACAGGTATAGACTGGACAACTAAGTTATAGGCTTATGGTGATATCAAGAATTTAGTTTCAACAACATATAAAAAAATTGAGAAGGATATCTTTAAAATAATCAGTTTATTAATAGGCACCATAATATGAAAGTAGTTGTGAGCCTCTTATGGTATGATAGCACAATACTCAGAACAAGTAGGATGTGTGCTCGCATTAAAAACATAGCTAATAATATTAATAATACGAGTCATTGGGAAAAATACACAAAATTACGTAACAAAGTCAATAACCAGAAAAAAGAGCAAAGGAAAAATGTATTCGTAACTTGGAGAATATTGGTGTAAACTCGAAAGATTGGAAACTTGTGTGCCATTTAATAAAGAAAACTTTCTCTCTAATTAGAAAAACTGCAATTAGAAGCATTTGAGAGATAATCCATTATGTGCTTGTGATGAAGATATTGAAAATGCATATCATTACATATTTACTTGCAAATACTATATTGATCAGCGTAGGAAATTGCTCCCAAATATCGATCATCTCTATATACAAGCGACTACAAATATTTTGTTATATGGATCGTCTGTTTTTTCGGCGAATGATAATATTCGCTTATTTGACTTGTTCCAAACATATATTAAAGACACGACACACTTTATGCAGTTAAGGAGTATTCTAAATTCGATATCTCTACTCAATTAATTACAGCCATATTGTTAAAGAAAGACATGATATTCTTCATTTGTAGCTATTGCCTTGTGTATTCATTTTGGTGTATGTACTCTTGTCCAATTTCTGCCATGATCATTAATTCATTCATTCATCTATCTATCTATCTATCTATCTATCTATCTATCTCTCTCTCTCTCTCTCTCTCTCATATTTTTAACATAGGATATCCCATATTGTCGCCAGAGTGCCCCCCCCCCCCATGTTAAACCTATGGTCATTTTTTAACATGGGATTTCCTATTTTGTCCATAGAGAGACCCATATTGTTAAACTTATGGGCATTTTAACATAGGATTCCCATCTGTCCCCAGACTGCCCCATAGTGTGAAACCCATGGACACATTTTTAACATAGGATTTCCCATGTCCCTAGAGTGACATTTTTTTTTATAGAGTTTCCATAGGTTTAACATTAACTGATGTTAATTCCCGTTTGACGCCATATCGCCACACATTACTACTAACGTCTCATGAACGCCTTGGCGCAGGACATTTGGCACGGAAAGACGTATGCCAGGTAGAAGAGCGCGTGATCAGCTGCACCTATGCCCGGCTGGCAGGCAAGAGGAAGATAAATTCAAACGCCGAGTACATCGTGCAGGAGGTCACCGAGAACCACCTCACCATCTAGGGCTGCGACGGCTTAGACCGAACGCTGACTAGAAATTGTGCCCCAAAGCTCCTTCATATGCCGTGGTGTCGCACAGGCCATGCAGTGCATAGGTAGACCGTCGGCAACAAACTCTACATCCACGATGCTAACAGACCCATGACCACAGCCCGATTGTTTCGCACCACAATTACCCGGTGCCGTACCCTAGAGGTCATCCTATTCACCAACAACGACCCCATGCGCCTTTCCCGCCGGGTCATCAAGAAGCACATTTGGGAATACAAAGCCCCCGACAACGCAGCCGGCCCGCCGTACGACCCAGTCGAAACGACGGGAGAGCAGACTTATGTCAGCGTTGTCTGGGCCGGCAAAAGGTTGTTGCACAGGGCTGCAAATGCGCCACCTGCACGGAGCCGCTACATCAGGACTGGAGATTTGACCGCATTGGTAACACTCGCGCGCACACCCAGGACAATTACCAGATTGTCTACAGGCGCTGCCGAAACAACAGTGCACATCGTCCATCGTCCTGTCGGAACAACAAACTAAAATACATAGTCATGACAGCTGCTGCACAAGTGCAGGTGCACGAATGGGCACTTGCACGAGTTGAAGAGGACGGCTGCTTTGACTTAGATGATATTTACGACTCTTGCTAGCCGCTTCACACTTGTGCTCTGTCCACAGGACTGGATAAGGTTCTTTTTGTAATGAAGTACAGGAACACAGCTTTGCAGCAGCGAACGTGGCAGGCCGTAAAGCCTAAAGAGTTCGAGCGCACTGTGGGTCCTCCTGGTTCATACCAAGCCGACGTTGTGTTTTTTGATGAGGTGAGCCAGCTCAACCGCGGCTACAAGAGCAATCTGACAGCAATCGACTCCAACAGACGCTATGTCTACGCCGAGCCTCTGAAAAGCAAAAGCGACACAACTGTGGCACTGGCCCGGATTTTAACTCAAACAGCGCAGTAAGCTCTGGTCCGCAAGCGATGGACAGACTGCGTGGCTGAGTTCACTTTCCGCCCCTTTGCGGTCCTAATGAAAGCCAACGGTGCTAAACACCACTTGGTCGAGCCAAAGAGCCAACCCCCACTCGCACGGATTGACCGCTTCCACCTCACGCTCAAAATCATGCTCGAGCGTTGGTTCTTGGCTACCGGCAAAACAACTGGTTTGGACGCCCTCGCAAAAATCATTGAGGCGTATAACGGCCGTAAGCACTGAGGCGTCAGGTAGGCTCCGACCGAAGCTGGCCCTAAAGACATGGAACGGATGCAAACGGATGACCGGGCAAGTGCAATGCGTGCGGTTCCCATGTTGACATAGGCCCCTTAGCCCGCTCGGACAACGAGCAAGTACTGGTACACCACATAAGAAAGCGGGTAGGGAAGCGCCCCTCGGTTGTCAGGAACCCTCATTGCAACGTTTACGCAGGGCGCCCGCCATTATGTCCGCAGAGCTTGCACGCTTCAGAACGACGAGATACAGCCACACAAAAATATAGCTGTCGTTTGTTTGCGTTCCGCAACGCAAAGCCAAGAGGGGGTTAGAAATATGTATAAGCAAACAGCATCTCATAGTTTTGCTGCTCGGGTGATGGTGTGTACAAGTCAGAAAACTTTGGGTCATCGCCGATCTGTGGACCATCGTCTGTTGTTTCCGCCGGTCACCAGGTAGTATTCGCCTGCAACAGCGCTTACGTCTTCTGCTTCGGCTTCTTTCTGATCTTGCTTAGAGAAAAGGAAGTTTGAACCAGTGAATGCGATGGCGTTGACGACTGCCCCACCGACCATGAGAGCAACTGTGGCCATTAAACAGACTTCATCTGGAAAACAAGCTGACCACACGATGCATTTGTCCGCGTTATACAGATTTTTCGCCATAGCTGCAGATAATCAGACGGATAATGCGTAAGTGCTGATTTTTTTCAAGATTGAAAACTACTTTGTCAAACGGACCACTTCTTTCAATTTCCTGCTTAACCTGCTTGATTTTCTTTTCAAAACACTCCTGATATTTGAAAACATTGCAGTCAATTCAGTTACAGCAAAATACCATGAAACTCTCAGATAAAATGAGTTTCTAAGCTACTTCTGCCGCTTTTCTTTAAATACGAATTTTGTTCCTTAAATGTGAATAAAAGTAAGGATATTTTGCCAAATATGTGTGTTGCACTGTGACAATTCTGAGACATTCGCTGACTCCCCTTGTTTGCGTACATGATTCTCTCTAGTTGAAGTTTTGCGCAAATTAATTGCAAAATCCCTGATCGATCTCTCGATCTCTCTCTCTCTCTCTCTCTCGTCTTTGTATCTGGTATTTGCCTGACAAGTCTCTAGAATTCTGGTTCGGGGTGTTTATCAAGCAGGCTACGTATCCAGTCAGCTGATTTTTTCCTTCCCTTTGCTCAAACTATAAAACCCTACACCCCTTTCTTCTAATTAAATAATAGCTGCAGTTAGAAACGTCAGTTTATGAAATATTTTTGTAAGAAATTCAAAGTTCAGCATGAGTATTTGAATATTGCGTGTACAATTAAAGGGGGCTACAGACGAAGTGTTAGTTAGTACCCAAGCTGATTCATCGCTGCCATGAGTTGTCTAACCCACCCACCACGGCCATTTGGGGACATGCGTCAGTCATAGCGACCTGTAAGTTGCATTGGTTCAGGCCCCTACCGTTCGTGGGCATTACGCGGACCTGCTTGGATTAGCATTATTGCATAGACAAAGATGATTGCACAAACCCTTTCCTTGCATGTATCACACCCGCAATACAGGCATGAAAAACGTTGAACTCACAACGTATAGTATTGGATCTAATATAGCGTGAAAATAGTCATGGATTCCAGTTGTTGGATAAAAGTATTTTTCATGTTACCCCACATGAGCAAAGTGCGACCTCAAATATAGCACTGAACTCTTAGCTGCCATTAACAGCAATATGTGAGGGAGCATCTATCACTGTAGCATGAATTAAATATAATACTTGAAAGTAAAGAGTGTGTTTTCCAAGAATATATACTACTATATATCTTACATTACAAAACTAGAATCTACAATGAATTAGTAAACGAATATTTCACTTGTCATAAGGATGTACGCAGAGGATCTTACACAAGTGCTCGTTTCAAATGAAATGTACGAAACGAGTCGAACATCTTCTATCTTTTGCGAGATTTGGCGAACAAAAGATTGAAAATATTCGACGAGTTTCATAAATTTAATTCGGAATGAGCACAACTGTAAGATTATAGTTATCACATTACGAAAAATAGTTATTTTATTTTATGCTTATTGAAAATATTGATTTTATTCAACAAAACCACAGAATAGTGTAGCGAAATGACTTTGAAAAACATTCAGATATCTCAGGCATTTCGCCATTGCCTATTTTTGTAGTGCAAGAGATATACTAGTATATACTCTAGAAAAACAAACTCCGTACTTTCCATTATTGTATTTAATTCATTACATTACCTGCAATGTCAGCCTCAAAAGGAAATTGAACAATGATAAGACACTTGAAAGTTAATTCTCGGCACCATTTGATCCTTAACGTAAGTTTTGCAGCTGGTGCAAATAACTACAGTCTGTACCACACACCTGGCCTTCAATGCCATACTTTTCTTTCTTCCAGAGTAATATTTGTAATGCCTGTTGAGTATCATCATGCCCACTTGTGCCTCTATTGTACAAATGATGCTGATTTGCCATCAGATATGGCTGCAGTTACTAAGCATGCGAAACCTTGACATAACTCAAACTTCAAAACTGCTAGATAGCTCAGACCGAATTTGACTATAAGCAACCTGGCTTTAAGACCTTTCATATTTGTGCAAAAGATGCCATTCCAAGATCAAATATAGATGCTATTACTTGAAGTAGACAAACAGTTAAAATTCTTCTCAAAATCTACCAATTTCAAGCGAATATGGTCGAGATCATCTATGGATATATGTCTTTCAACCCAGAGCACCAACCTTTTTCCTATTACAGTTGGCTTTAAGATTAATGTGAGGCAATTGAGCGATATCAGGCCCACTTGTGCTTTTTTATGATTTACCTCTAAAGGTCATAAAGTGAAGAAAGCCATGCATAGCTAACAATCTTCTGAGAGATGCACATCTGATGTTGAGTGTAGCTTTGTACACTCAATACCAGATCAACCTCCATCATTCAGATATCAAAAATAAAGAAAATTGTTGGTTCCTTAAATGTCCACTAAGATTCCTTTTTAATTATAAGGGATACTAGGGATTAGCATTGGGGAGAATCCGGGGAATACCTTTTCTTTAAATTTTGAGCCCTGTGCAACAGTGCTAACTTTAGACCAGAGCAAGCTAAAACACTTCTTACGATATGCAGTTGGTCCAGTATGAAAGTTTTCTTATCACTACCCCTCCTAAATGCGGTCATCTTAAAAGTCTTGTTAAACCTCTCTGTGGATGTCATGATACTTTGCACACAATATGGTCTTGAGGTCTGGTTTGTCCTTCATGAAAATGGTTCCCCTCAGAAATTCAATATGGTCGCTACGACGGCCATCTTAAAAACTTATCGCAACTCCTTCTGATTGGATGTTTATATGGACATTGAGTTTTCACTACAATACTTCTTACGATATGTTGTTGGTCCTAAATGAAAGTTGATGCTGATCTAACCTCCAACGTGCCTGCCACGGCAGTCATCTTAAAAATCATGTTTTCGCTACTTTTCCTAAACTACTTGGAGGAAAGTTGGCACATAGTTTTATCTTTAGGTCTAATTGCTGCAAACCTGCAACATCCAATATGGCTGCTAAGGCAACGATCTTAAGAAAATCTTGTTATCGCTACTTCTCCTGAACGGATATTCATATGGATATAGGAATTTCATTATAATACTTCTTACAATATGGTGTTCGTCTTTTAAAAAATGGTGCCCATCTGATTTCTACCATGACTACCACGGCGGCCATCTTGAAATCTTGTTATCGCCTTGTAATAAACCGATGGTCATATTGACTTGTGGTTTTCACTAGAATAACTTCTAAAATATGTAGTTGGTCTTAACTGAAAATGGAACTGATCTAATTTCTATCATGGCCGCCACGACGGCCATTTTGAAAATCTTGTTATTGCTATGTTTTATTAAGTATTAGAAGGAAAGTCATGAATGTTGGCACACAGTTTAATATTAAAGACTTGTTTGTTTTGCTTGAAAATGATGCCTATTAGACATTCAATATGTCCGTCAGGGCGGATATCTTGAAAATCTTATCTCAATTCCTCATATCGACATCAGATTTTCACTAAAACACTTTTTATGATACGTAATAGGTCGTAAATTAAAATATCGTCGAGCTGAACACCAACATGTTCGCTTTTGCGGGCAGCTTGTAATTTTGCTATCGCTACTCCTCCAGAA
The DNA here is from genome assembly GCA_029931535.1 of Margaritifera margaritifera. Taxonomy (NCBI): domain Eukaryota; kingdom Metazoa; phylum Mollusca; class Bivalvia; order Unionida; family Margaritiferidae; genus Margaritifera; species Margaritifera margaritifera. The sequence continues at coordinate 2,339,225 of JAQPZY010001440.1, read as the reverse complement.
CGGATGGTTATATCGACATAGGGTTTTTACTAAAATACTTATAACAATATGTGCTTGGTCATGAATAAAAATAGTTCTGATCTGACCGCCATCTTAACTATCCCTACTATTTAACTTATAGTCGACATAAGATCTTAATCAAAACACTTCTCGCAGTATGTAGTTGGTTCCGAATGAAAACGGTAAAGATCTAGCGATCAACATGGCAGCACTGTTGTGAAAGAGTCTGATAACTAGAAATACATGATCTTAAGGTCGAGGCCAAGGTATCTTCATACATTTTTGTACTTCACTGACCATATGAACACAGTGATTAGTACTTAAACGGATTTTGACCAGACTTTCTATTTAGTTGCATTTTAATAAACGTATCGATAGTCAGTACTCTGCCATTGATTTCAGGGTCAAAGTCTTTCACTCAGACTGTTATCTGTAATGGATTGTGAGGATGATAACAAACAAATATAATGGATTTTTTAAAATAAAAACTGGTTTGTGAATATATCTGAAGAATGATTTGAAGAAATGCTTATAACGTGGGTTATTGAGCTATAATGGCTTGTGAATACAGCAGTTCGAAAAAAGACGGTAATTATGTATTTTAATTAAACTTATCATGTGGGTAACTCTTGAGAATATACGAGATGAGTTCAGTGATCTTCTTATATCGGGTTCAAAGACCATGACCAAGATTTGTATACAGCACTTGTGAAAATCTTAACTCAAACATATAAGAAAAATATTGTTTATTCCAAATTTGATATGTTCCAGTTTCTCAAGAATATTTTAGATGGTCTCAATACTCCACAATTTCAACGAATAAAAAGAGAAGAAACAGTCTTCTCGTGAATTCTTACAAATTCCTTTTGGTGTGTAGAGTGTCAATCCCTTTAAGGGGTTCTTGTCGTAACTTTTTTTTGCAGGCTGTTATGCCGACGCTGTATTTCTTGGTAAAAATTCACAGGTCTTGTATTATGTTTTAAAAGGAAATTAGTCATTTGTTGAAGGAAGAATATATGTAATGTCACACAAGGTGCAGATTTCCTTATCACTCCGTAGGTATCTGTATGATTAAAAATCTTGGTGGTAGCGATTTCTTTTATGATGGGTGCAAACCTAAGATAAGATCTGGGAGCCGCGGTAGCTCGATTGGTAGAGCGTCAGACTAGTAATTCAAGAATCGCGAGTTTGATATAGACATGCAGGCCAGCCCTAGTCGGCTGCCTTCGTGTGTCCTTGGGAAAGCCACTTACCTCCCATTTCCTCTGCATGGTGTAGCTAAAAAAGTACTGAGAGTGCCGTTAGAAACCAACCAACCAACCTATGATAGTATCTCTTGCGCTCGCATGTGTTAAATATCCATTAACTTTGTAAGATTTTTTAAATATTCATTTTGGTCATATCTTAGTAGAAATATGCAGACATTTCACCTTTTAAATATCTTTTTGTGTATATGTAGTTAATAACGGGTCTGTTGACTTTGTTTCTAACGCTGTTCATGTATATAATACTAATAGATACTAATGAAATTTCTTAACATACTTCAAAAATTAGGATCACAAGACTTCATACCCATACGTTCGGTTACAAGTTCTCGGAGAATTTGAATTTATTTCTATTTTCGTTTGCCTCTGCCTTATGTTTTGGTTGACTTTATCTTTGATCATCCGTCTTGTCGGTCCGTACGTCAGGAATTTGACTGAGTTATGATCCCTTTTTGACTTGGAAGTTTGTCCTTTCATAATGAATTTCGTTTCGGTTCAATAACTCTGGAAGGGTTTTATTTATTGGAATCAAATTTGGTATATCAAGAAGAATTTGGTCAAATTTGATTATCTTTCTCGGTCAAAATGTTTCTACGTTGTGCGCATTTTTACTGAAGAGTTTACCCATGCGTGATGACTTTCGCTTCCGAATAATAACCTTTGAAGGATGGCACGAAATTGAACCATTAAACCAAATTTGACACGAACGTAAATATTTAAGCCACCTTGGTCAAGTTGATTTCAAACTTTTTTCCCATCGAACTGTGAATGAGTTGATGCCCCTGTTTGTCTTAGAAATTGACGCTTGAACTTTCAGTTCTTCAATTGAAACCCATTAGCGGTGGTACCCGTCTCATCTTGACATGTTCCTAGTTGAAGTCGAGAAAGACTTTGATTATAGTGGGATAAATATGTTATATTTGTCCAATACGTTCTATAACTCGGTTTACGATACTTAGTCATTTATGTCCAGGAAAGTATTAGGATTTGTACATGTCTACCAAGATGTTGAGGCGAACCCCCTTCTTCGAAGTGTTCAGTGAAATTCATCCATACATTACTCATCCAGATGGCGTTTGTTTACTGTGGACATCTTGTTTTTTTTATGTTAGAAGTTTCACAATGTGCAATGCCTAATGAAACAGAAAGCCAGTCTAAAAAATCTCGGTACACTCACGATATCTAACGACAGGCAAGACATATGATTGTGTTCCATTCTCGTTTTCATGCCACAAATATTTTCATTCCATTATAACACAGGTTTGGTTTTCACTGGCCGCCATTCCACTCAGTCCGTCATCTTCACCTTCACGTAATCTCTCCCACAGCGGACATGAGCTTGCTTGCAAGAGGAATTTTCAAGCCGAATAGTTTCTGGTTTGTTACGGTAAGTATCTTTCTTGGCCATTGCACCCCTAGAAAGTACTGCAGAAACTATTGCAGATGTACACCAGGGACAAATGCATCGTTGATAGTACGAAAAGGAGCAATGTCGTATAATGTGGTATATATTAGAGCTGTCATTTGAGACAAACAAAAACGAAATAAAGTAAATACCATCAAAATGAAGTTAAGTCATTAGTCCTTTTCTGATTTCCATAACCGCGTCTGTACATTGGAACTTTTGCACTATATTAGATTTTATAATTTTATACTTTTGATTTGATTTCGGTTAAAGGTTTTGCATAGTCAAGAGAAAGACGAATATATAAATATATTTTTTCTCAAGTATCGATCTTCCATGGAGACGGGGATGAAGGTGACTTTTCATCACCGAAGATTCAAAAGTTTAATTCCTATTTCGTTATGTAGAACAAAAAACAAAACAAAAACAAACGACAAGCCTTTGTAAAGGATAGCCAACATTCCTGCAACATTTCTTTAACTCATAATAATGTTAATATTGTTGTAAGCGATTACAGATAGATATTATTCACACGCATTAAAAGTTACGTAACTGGAATATACCCTTCAAAGAAAGATAAGGTTTGCAGATATTTTTTGCTGACACAACAAATGTATTTTTATTAGTGCCTGTGGTCAGATGTTCCTATGCACTTGTGATGCCAATGCTCATTAAGTCTTTTTTTAAACTGTTTTAAGACCATATTCGTATCTTCTGTGTCTACTGTGATATTAAAATTCTAGGCAAGATGAGAATGAACACGATTGGGCCTCATCTGCTCAAAATGGGCCTTAACTTTTTTTTAGTTACAGTAGTATATGTTTAAATCGTTAGTCATAAACATGAAAACTAAGAAACTTTCATAACACGACTTTGTCAGAAAATAATTACCATCGTTAAAATTTTCTCTTTGTGCATAGGAACGATATAGTATCGTCATTATTTGGGGAAAAAATGAGATTATTATGTTCGTAAAGTACAGAGCACTAAACAAGAAGGTTAGCATGAGCTTGCTCTTTTAGATACAGATTATGGCTTCAAGTTTTTGCTGTCTTTTTTATTTGTTACGATCTTAAACTCGTTATTTCTTGTAAGTTACGATATTGGTTTTTGTCTCACGTGTAAAATATAGGCGAAAAACAGGTATCACTTGTCCAATGGCATTGTCGTTGTTTGTAGTGGAGGCGTCAACGTTAAGGTTTTGCATTTAGCTCAGTTTCTCTGACACTGTTATATGTACAGTCATGAAACTTGATGGGTGTATTCATCTAAGAGGGTACTGCTTATCACAGGCAAAGGTCACAGTGACCTACATTTCACTCCATTTATTTCCGTTAAGTTTTCACATTTAGCTCAGTTTCCCTGACACTGCTGTATTTTCAGTCATTAAACTTAATGGATGCATTATCTTGAGGGATATTGCTCACTACTGGTAAAAGTAAATCACATTGACCCACTTTTTCTACTTTAGTGACTTGGCAAGGTTTGTGGATTATGCCACGGCGGTGCAGGCGAGACACAGCACACCGCGCTGAATTATTGTTTTGTCCAAATGTTCTGGAACTATGTCACTCCTATGTGCTTTATAACGTGTAAAGAACAACTGACAGTGAAACTGATGGTACCAAAAATTTCACTACGCTCCGCACCCAGCTTATATGTATTCGAAGGACCATGCTGTTGCGTCCAAAATTTATGAAATTTAAGGACGTATATTGCTTCAATAAATTCATTAAATTCCCAAGTTGGAAGAAAATCAAAATAATATTTTTGTTGAAGTTATTTTTGGGTCAAAGTTGCTATATTTGATTAGAGTATGTTTGTTTAAGCATAGTTTATTGCCAAGAAGATCACAATTATGTATACAAGGCAAAAGGATTGGAAACAGGTTTTTCAATTTATAAGTTCCTCTCCATAGCAGAGTATATGGGAGTAAGACCCACACGCCTACATTACGTAACATAACTAATTACTGGCACCAAACCTTACTAATAGCCGTTCTATAAGCAGATACTTAGTGGAATTGATTGACATGCTGGAACTATCAATTTCTTCCTAATGTTTTGGCGAGGGCAGTCAAACTACGTTTTATTTCCACTATCTGATCTAAGCCTCGCCCACCCTCATTTGCATGGGAAATTCTTCCGACTTGCACACATTTTTTTAAATATTAAAGACAATAAAGAAAGAAGCTAAGTTTAACATTGGAGACAAATTCAATCAATATTTGTGGAGTTATCAAATCTCAAAGTTGCTATATATTCTCTACTTTTTTCTACGTAATAATGAACCTTGTTACTTTATGTTTCCACATGCTAACGTGTAGTATTATGTAAAATTGTGTAAGTGCTTACGTCAAACATAAACTGTTAACCATGTTAATAGTGGTATGTAATTAGATCCAGAGCTGCTAAATAGTGTTCATAAAATATTCGCTATATGACTGATGTCTATGTAATGATTTATCATGCTGTGTGCGAACTGCGTGGACGCAGGCATGGAGATCATAGAACAATGAGCCCGACTTCTAGATTGAGTTTTTATTCTCGGCCAATCAAAATTTACTTTCAGAAGTCAAGTCCTTTTCGATTGGTTGACAGAAAATCGCAGGCTCAGACTTAGCCTCAAAAGTTTTTGATCTGCGGCCGCACAATGATCAGGTAGATCATATTCTACGCTGTTCGTTCTATGATCAGGTAGATTATATTCTACGCTGTTCGTTCTATGATCAGGTAGATCATATTCTACGCTGTTCGTTCTACTTTTGATTTCAAGGACAGCCTAGGTTTTGAACTCCGGGCGCTTTATGCAATATCAGAAATGTTTGTACACTGCAGCTGGCTTAGCCTTACCAGTGAATAAATACGGTTGTTGCCGACAAATTTTATTGAGACAACTTCAATATTCAGTTAATAATGTATTTTTTTTTTATATAGCATTTTCAAAGGAGAGCGTGGCAGGTGTGCACTTATTACATAACATTTGCCTACGCGTTTAATGACCCAACAACAATATTCAATTGTTAATGTATTTTAAAAGGAGAGCATAATAAATCTAAACTAATTATATTTTTTTTTCAGGCGGACTGGTTGCTGGAAAGATTGAAGAAGATGAGACAAACGAAAGACAGTGCACTCTGACTTAGTTCCGTAATAAATTAGTTACATTCTTACCTTGGCCTTACAAATTTAATCTTATCTTGACATTATGTCTGTTATTTGTCGGCAATTTTGATTTCATCAAAAGAACTTATAGAAGAATTATTGAATTCACGAAAGGAATTAGTCCCATGTCTAGGGAAGAGTTGTGTCAAGACGAGGAATTTAAGTGTATGAGAAAATTACTTGAAAGATTTTTATCACACTTGTTTGAATTTATTTTGTTTGTTTGCATATGCCTTAAGTAATCATATTAACAACTCATTCTTAGTGACATTTACCCAAGGTGTCATAAAATTCAATCAGTTTTTCTGGTTAAATATGGTCTATAACTTATCACGGTCTGATGTTAAAGTGATATTCAATTGCCAGATCTGTGGAGGTCACCGTTACTTGGTCTATGAAGACCGCGTAAAGATACAAAGTAAAACTTTGTTATAAGGTCGAATTAGAAATTACGAATCAGACGAAAACCTCAAGTGTGGATGTGCAGGAGAGAGAGAAAGAGAGATCGAGAGAGCGTATTATAAATACATAAGTAAGGTTAGAAAAATTATATTTATATCACAAATGTTAATATTTTCTAATTTTCATTCTTTGTGCTCATGATATCGAAGCGTATCTGAACAATACCGTAAATAGGCAACACTTTTATGAAGACGATCGCATCTGGTTAGAAATAATACAGAAGTTCAACCTCAATGGTGCATATGTTACAAGATTTGCAGAGCTTGGACAGGTGTATCCATATTTGAACATCGAATCGATAGAATAATTGACCTTCCGCATTGACCTTTATTTTCTCCTTCATTAGAATATTTTTATTTTTATATTTGCTAAACTTTATTGATGAAATTGTATATTATGATAGTGCGTATGACAATGAATTTTACCTATAAATGTCATAAAATTCGGCCCCTGTTGTTTTACATAATGATGTTTCAAAGTTCCAAGTTACTATATAATTCAACTAAAATACGATCAGTTATGTAAGATGTGTGCAATTAATTAGGTCTTTTCAGTAATCACTGCTGACGCGTGATTAGTCAGTTCTTAAGTGTGGCAGCCAGGTGGGTGGAGTGGCGGTAGGGTCAAGAAAGAATATGCACATGTATGCACAAAATCGCTGCTAAAGTTTTTCTCAGAGACAAAAATGGTCTATATAGATTTGCAAACAGATTTGTTGTCAACTTGAAAAACAATTTTCATTTTCTCTTCTTTTTCCATCCTCCTATTCCTTCTCTTTTCCTTACTATTCCATCTTTTTGTGCTTTTAAAATACTGTGTTTTGAGGCTGTTTTATGAGCGTTCATGAGATTAATTTATGAGCAAGTTGCACACTATTACATGCCACGAGCTGCATGCAGCTACACTGGGTATATACAGTAACTAAAACAAATACATAGGAATTTGTTTTTAACTAGCGTCCGGTAGGAAAACCCACTGACTGTCGAAGATTTGGAAGCTACAAAAAAAACTGTGTGTAGCTGAGTTTAGGTAAGGAACGTATATACCTACAAATTTACGCTTTTCTCAAACATTCGATAACAGCTGGGATAGTCAATGGAAAACTCCTGTGTTGGCACATAATAGTTTGACATTTTCGGGGGAAAAAACAAAAAATACACCATGGTTTATTGCAGGAAGATAGTGAAGCGACCATAGTAAGACGCCCTATACATGATTTTGTTGTTATTTGCAATAACGCAAGTGGGAAAAAAACCGTAAGTAACGCAAGAGAGAGGAAATAAAAACGTCAGTAACGCAAGAGAGGGGAAATAAAAACGTCAGTAACACAAGCGACGGGAAAGGAAAACGCAAGTAACGCAAGAGAGGGGAAATAAAGACGTAAGTAACGCAAGAGAGGGGAAATAAAAACGTAAGTAACGCAAGAGAGGGGAAATAAAAACGTAAGTAACGCAAGAGAGGGGAAATAAAAACGTAAGTAACGCAAGAGAGGGGAAATAAAAACGTAAGTAACGCAAGAGAGGGGAAATAAAAACGTAAGTAACGCAAGAGAGGGGAAATAAAAACGTAAGTAACGCAAGAGAGGGGAAATAAAAACGTAAGTAACGCAAGAGAGGGGAAATAAAAACGTAAGTAACGCAAGAGTGGGGAAAGAAAGACGTAAGTAACGCAAGATAGGGAAAAAATTTCAGAGAATTTAAATTATGATGAGCTGATATTAATTTTAATAACAGATCTGATCACGTCTTTTGTGACGACACTTTTCATGTATTTTGATATCAATTGGAATAACAGATCTGATCACGTCTTTTGTGACGACACTTTTCATGTATTTTGATATTAATTGGAATAACAGATCTGATCACGTCTTTTGTGACGACACTTTCATGTATTTTGTTGGTAATAATAACCGTTTTTTTTTTTTACATGCATCGAACAGTTCGGTGAACGAGACCTCTTGCTCATTGCCATGCTATAATTTGAGTGCACCGCGTTATTGATAGATAGTAGGTAGATTGTTTCACACAAACCGTGGATTTTTTCTTTCTTCAGTTTGTGGATTTGAGATGGAATTGGCAATTTTGTGGATTTGTATACGCCCGCCATAATGCGGAATGTTTTATGTTATGATGTTCGTCCGTCTGTTACAAATTTCGTTTCGGCACAGTAACTCAACTTGTCCACCATCATCAGTTACAAACTTTGTAAATGGCTTGTACTTGGAGTAAGGAAGAATGTTGTCGAATTCGGGGCAAAAAGTCACTGTTACTGAAAGAAGAAAAAATGGTTTCTCTTCAAAAAGTAGAGTTATCCACCGTCTACAGTTACCGAACTCTCTGTGGATGACTTGCATTTGGGGCCGATAAGAAGCATTTCCATTTTGGGGTCTAAAGCTCAAATGTCAAAGTCGCTATGACTGAAGAAGAAAAATGTTTTCCGCACAATAATATTAATTCTAAATCACAAACCTGGACCAAATGTTGTGGATGGCTTGCACTTGGGGTAAGAAAGAAGTCTTTCGAATTGGGATCAAACTGTTAAAGGTCAAGGTCACTGTGCCTGAAAAAAAGAAATGGTTTCTGCAGAAAATATAAGTTATCGACATTGTACCTTTTGCAAGGTTTGTGGATGATTTACACATTGTGTAAGAAAAAGCGTATTCTCTTTTTTTTTGGGGGGGGGGGTAAAGGTCTTAAGTCAAGGTCACTATAACTGAAAGGAGAAAAATTGTTTTTGTATAATAACTTTACTTCTAGACCACGTTACTTGACCGCAATTTGTGTAGTGCACTTAAGGTATGGAATAGGTCTACTGAGTTTTGGGTCAAAAAGCCATAGGTCAAGATCGTCGTGGGTCAAAGAATAATGGGTTTTTGAGAATAGCTTTTTCTTGAGTAAGTTCCTTGATCAAGTTTTGTGAATAGCTTTTTTCTTGAATAAGTTCCTTAATCAAGTTTTGTGGATGGCTTGCACTTAGGGTAAAAAAAGAAACCTTTAGATTCTGGGGTCTAGAGTAAGTTTAGTTCCAGACCGCATACATTGATCAAAGGTCGAGGTCACTGAAACCCGTTGGTCAATAATCTCCAGAGTTAGATATGCCCTAACAGTGCCAACATAGAGGACTATTAAACACGGGACGGGTGTATAATGTGCCGTTCACGGTACTCTTGTTTCTTCATTAATTCATTTTATTCTCAACCTTATGCTTGTTGCTCCGTGCTTTCTATCAGTTAATTCGAACATTTTAAATCTGTATTTGCAGCAAGTTTTAGCGATAAACCTAAAGCTACTGATAATTTATATGACTATGGATGATGTTAGTCACCATGTACAGATAAATGTGACAGATAGAATTTTTAAAAAAACTTATACGTTCCTGGATTTATAAATAAGAAGAACAGCAGCGAATGCAACGGTGTTTAAGAATTATTTATAAAATTATGGACTTTTGTTCGTGTTGGAGTTATAGATTTTCTGTCAAGTTCTAGTGGTCACCCTAAGTAGGTGTAGTACACTTTTAACGACCCGAGTACGGTGTACGAAGCTTTGCAATTTAGCTGACAAAGGGGATCCAGGATGTATACTGTCTATAATCACAACCAAAATATTGAGAAATATATCTTCCGTAGGAGTGTTACCTAACTTAAATTGGCATCTATTTATTGCGAGAACGCAATCGGGTAAAACCATTTTAGACGACAAGATAAATTTGGGTGATGCTAATAGCAGCATGCTTGGTTTGATATCTCTATGTTGACTGGCGCACTTAGCACCATTTCGGTCCCGTACTCGGTCACCGTATCTGGTGATTTCCTCAAAGTCTTCTGGTTGACTTTACCTCTGAGGCTATAATTTAAGCCGTGGAGAGCGTCTTGTATAAAATGTCAGAAATTTCATGGGAAATTTTTCAGAACATGTCAGATTTAATGCATATCTGAATATTTTTTTATTTTTTTTTACCATTGGTAACAAAGGTCTTTGAGAACCACGGGTGGTTGTTGTTGTTGTTTTTTATGTTAATCTTAGAACTAAACTTTTTAATTAGGCATGAAACACACACGCACAAACACACACACACACACACAAAATACGCATTACCGTCGATGGACTCGAACCCTCGACAGCGGAGTTCAGAGATTTTCCTTCTAGACAAACTATTTAACCCACCATACAAAGCGACAATTCTCTACCGTTAATGTAGCAGCAGGCGTTGTATAGAGTCCATGCTTCTTTTGCAAGTTTTTGTTATTGTTATTTCAATATCCATTTTGATCAGTATAAGTGTTAGTTAAGTTTAAGTTCTTGTCTCTTCAAAAAAGCTCCGGAGATCTCGTTCAGAAGTATTCGACATGGCAAAAACTGTGATATAATTCAATTTCTTGTGAAATCGGTTGGTAACGGATTCCCAACCATAAAGTTAATTTGTGCGGAGTAGTACGTAGCTACCTACCCGCAATACACAGTGACCGGGCTTTTTACATCGAAAGAAACTCGCCCATATAATTTGTATGCCTTGCCACGATTGTGGAAGGGCTATATGATGTCACCCTTATTATTTCGTCCTCCTTCCACCACTATCAGATCATGTTTTGTGTTTAGGTCATTTTCTAATAAAATAGTTGTCAGCGGAGTCTTGCTACTATATATACATGGCCATGCATTTTGTTAGTACAACACAGCCCTTTCAAAATTAGGTTATGGTAGCCCATTGTTTACACATTAGTGACTTCGGTTAAGATTTGCATTTAGGTAAGTTTCTAAGAATCGTTGACTGCAAATTCATGCAATTTCATGATTGTGGGATGTATTATAGTGAGTACAACATCATCTTACCAACATTAGTTACCTGTTTTGAGGCAAAGTGATTACGACAGCATCTTACCAACATTAGTTATCTGTGATGGGGAAAAGTGAGTACGACAGCATCTTACCAACATTAGGTATATGTGGTGGAGCAAAGTGAGTACGACAGCATCTTACCAACATTAGGTATATGTGGTGGAGCAAAGTGAGTACGACAGCATCTTACCAACATTAGTTATCTGTGGTGGGGCAAAGTGATTACGACAGCATCTTACCAACATTACGTATCTGGTGGGGCAAAGTGAGTACGACAGCATCTTACCAACATTAGTTATCTGTGGTGGGGCAAAGTGAGTATGACAGCATCGTACCTACCAACATTAGGTATCTGTGGTGAGTCAGAGTGAGTACGACAGCATCTTACCAACATTAGGTATCTGTGTCGGGGCAAATTGAATACGACAGCATCTTACAAACATTAGGTATCTGTGGCAGGTCAAAGTGAGTACAACAGCATTTTACCAACATTGAGTCTCTGTGGAGGGGCCATGTATTGCAGGAAAATGTTTGTATTTTATCTGAATCGAGGTAGAAGAGATGATGATTTGATTGAAATACGTGGCAAAAAAGGGAAATAGCAAACTCGGCGCTGTCATAGTCAGTGGCTGTCTTATTTGCGACTCGAAAAGAAAACACAGAAAGAAAGAAGCTAAGGTAAATGAATATAGATCATTAATATTACCTTTATTTCTATAATTAACCAGGTATATAAATGTTTACATTATAGTTGTTTTAGACAAAGGTTTTATTGTGTGTACAGAATTCTAGCATTTTGTACAAAGGTTTCATTGTATGTACAGAATGCTAGCATGTTGTACAAAGGTTTCATTGTGTGTACAGAACGCCTGCATGTTGAACTTTTAGGATGATTAAGGTCATTTCCTTCAGAGAATTTGGCCACCGACTGTTGTCACATTTTCTTCAATAGGTTCATATTTTGTAATATAATAATGTCTTTCATGCATAAAATCCGGACAGTAACCCCATGTGGATTTTCAACCCCCACATAGTCGAGAAACTTACCAGTCATGCTTATATCAGAGACAAGTAATGAAAAATAGGTAAATATATGTATTTATACCAAACAGGTACTTTTTTGGAGTCACTTGAATACCGTTTAGTGCAACACGCCAATATATTCCTTCACTGTCTATGACAGAGAACTGGATACATGCACTTGGTGATCTCATATCCGTGATTTTAATACATCTAGTAGAAAATTGTTTTCGGTAGGTTAGGACGTTTTTCATACTCTGACCAAATCCGTAATTCTATATTCGCCATAGCTACTTTATTTCTAACTGACTTTACAATCAATCAATCACAGAACATTAAATGAGTGGAGGCTAAATGTGTGTATGTATGTATATATATATATATATATATATATATATATATATATATATATATATATATATGGAGAGAGAGAGAGAGAGAGAGAGAGAGAGAGAGAGAGAGAGAGAGAGAGAGAGAGAGAGTTTCTTGTACATAATTTATATAATCATTTATGCAAGCATACAATGTGGGACCCAGGAATAATGCTTTCATCCCTGTTTGGTATATGGGTGTTAATTTATAATTATAATTTAATGTACGTACCTTGCTTTTATAAATAGACATCCTATGAGTTTGTGCATGCTGCACAATTTTGGAAGGTGTGTACTTATAGAGAAATTACGCCCCGTACTACACTACCTTTGTTGTCCAAAATATTAAATTTTAAAACTATTTGCTTTTCTTCAACAAATGTATGCATTACATTGCTTCTTAGAGCCACTACCAGTTGTACAGTGGAGCCCAGTTGGTAGAGCGTCAGATTCGTAATCCAAGGGTCGCGGGTTCGATGCCCGTCCATTCCAGCATGGGCCAGCTGCCTCGATGTGTCCTTGGGAAAGGCACTTAGCCTTCATTCAACAATATATCGATAAAGCGACTATAAACCAGTAGAAACACTATATATACTACCAATCTTGTTGCTAGCGACTCCATCGTACCAATTTTTTTTTATTTTTTTTTTCGGGGGGGGGGGGGTTGCTTTTGTTGGTTTAAAATTGGAACTGAGTGCTAAGAACCATGTTAATGCATTCAGAGTTAGAAGAAATACGTGATCGACACGTAATTCTTCTAACTCTGAATACATTAACTTTGTTTTTATGAAATTTTACTATGAGTAAAAAATATTTTCTTCCATCAGGCTTATTGCATAGGTGTTTAGTTTTCGATAAATTATAAAGGAAGTCGTTTTCAGTGGCAATTCTGGGTGTACTATACATCAATTATGGGTGTACTATACATCAATTCTGGGTGTACTATTACATATTCATGGGTAGCAAGTACACTTGCTAGCAACTATCGTGTACGATTACTAGCGACTGGAAGCACTTGAAGATGTATGATGGATAACTTTAGTCATTTCTGAAAAGTGCCTGATTTAGTTTCAGACCTGCTTTTCTCCTTTTTTTATATTTATTTTGTTGTTCGTTTGTCGTTAACTTATCACTGTGATAATTGTATAGAATTGTCCACTGGGATTTGCGTGTATCTTTAGGAGACACGTTCCAGATTGTCTTAAACTTATGACTGTGACATTTGTACAGAATTGTCCACTCGGATGTGCATGTATCTTTAGGAGACACGTTCCAGATTGCAAGAAGACTCCCAGCATAATCATAGACATAAGAACTAAAAGGTTTCTCCTCTTTATGTTTGTAAGTGACGTAAAACTTGCGATAAGCTCGCCATCTCGTTGTGTGCTTGGTGTTTTTCTCACATTCCTATGCAGTGCTGGATTACCCAATAGGCAGACTAAGCACGTGCTTAGGGCAACAGCAAAGCAGGGGCACAAAAAAGAGAGAGAGAGAGAGAGAGAGAGAAATTACGGTTTAGTATTGTTTTTATTTTGAATTGTATATGGGGGGCACCATAATCTTTTCAGTGCTTAGGGTCTCTAAAGGTCTTAATCCGGCCCTGTTCCTGTATGTGTATGATCGTGTTTTCCAGTGTAGAACACCGGTAGGATAGCTCTATCCTACACCACACGTGACGTTTAAGATAAATCATGGGTCACTGTAGTGAGGTGCTGAACCAAACTAAACAAAAAATGCCATAAATGTGTTTCAAAACATTTTAATACAAATAATCACTCTTTACGTGATTTTTCTTTCATGCCAATCGATATTGTACACGGAGAAATGAACAGACTCATTAAAGAAAGTTACTGGATTAATAGGTTAGATACTTTGTATCCCAATGGCCTTAATACTAAGGCATTATATACAATTGTATAAAATTTTTAGTGGAGGAATTGATATGTCGTATACGTAGAGGCGTAAAAGGCACCGTCGGGAGCTTTTTTTTTTCCAGCTGAAATGTTCATAGTATTTCACCTTCACCTTTGTGCAACGGGGGCAATTCTTTGCAAAACTTATGTTTAGGTGTGGGGGGGAAGAAGTGAGGTTGGCAACTGACATAAAAACTGTTCCCTGCAGCAAAGTTATGGCGCAACTAAATAATATTGCCCTCGGTGTGTATATATATATATATATATATATATATATATATATATATATATATATATATATATATATATATATATATATATATATATATATAATGACACTAATATAATCTAACAAGTTAGATAGTTATAATTCGTTCCAAGCCGGAATTGAACCCATGCCGTGAGTAACGGCAACTATCGCCTAGCTCTCATGCGCCAGCGCCCCAACCCGTACGACTATGCGCTCATATATATTGGATGAAGCGATAGATAGATGCAAGCAATTCCTTCCACGTTTTTCGAAGAAAAAAAGAAAAGAAACAAACATGGGTAGAATGACTCAGCTGCTGCCCAGGACTCAGCTGTCCATATTCCTGTCGCCATATCAATGTCAAAACGAAATCAAATGTCGAGTTCTAATACTTCTGTAACTTTTCAAAGCCAAATCAATACTTGGGCCAGATATAGTAAGAGCTTAGGATTGTGGTAAGAAAACAACAACCATCTCATGCACAGATAAACTGACCTTGAACAAAGATTAAAAGTTATGTACGGATTATCCGGGATTAAATTTTCATGATTGACAGTCAGCTGCATGTCACCGCTTGTCTAACAGTGTGGCAGGGTTAAGTCTAGGTACAATCCGAATTGATCTCTTGACAGAACAGTGTAATATGTAATAAGGGCTAGTTCTACATTACATTTGTCCATTTTAATATAAGTCGGGAATAGTACTCTCAAATTTATCGTACTGAGTGTGTCGTGCCATAAAAACTAACTTTTTTTTTGTTAACGTCTGTCCTGTCACGCGCTCTTTGTTCAGATTGAGGCGACGTCGATGAAATGGAGATTATGTGTTTTTGATTTGCTTGAATGTGGTTTATTCATTATCACAACAAACTCTGTGAAACGTAGGCTTGTGTTTAATTCTCCGAGTTTTCAGATGTCAATTGGAATGTAATATATCAGATTTTTTTTAAAAAAGCTGTACATAAATAAAGAAAGAGTAAACATAAACAAAAACTATACAATATACAAAATACGAAGCAAACTCCCGATAATAACGCCTTCGATAATTTCACCTCTGACATTTTTTCCAGGTGTATTTGATATTTGATGTGGGCTTTTATTTCTTCATATGAGTCTGATTTATTCCACCTGAGCAGTGCTGGAGTACCCAATAGGCAGACTAAGCACGTGCTTAGGACACCTGCACCAGCAAAGCAGGAGAAATTTTTTTTTTTTTTTTTTAATGAGAAATTACGGTTTAGTATTGTTTTTATTTTGAATTACATATGGGGGGGTCATAACCTTTTCAGGCCTTTGGGCCTCTAAAGGTCTTAATCCGGCCCTTCACCTGAGCAGTAAATAGAGTAAAGGTGAACCAGTATTCTTCATCTGGTGTATTTTGTCTGGATATATGAAACTCCAGACCAGTATTCTTCATCTAGTATATTTTGTCTGGATATATGAAACTCAAGACCACTAATATATAAAAGCGAAACAAATAGCAATTCTATTCAATGTACGTACAAAATTGATTGCACATAAGAGGAAAAACTGCCACAGACATAATTGTATGGGCAATAAGAATACACTTGCAACTGTACAAGTTGTTGAGTAAGCAGTGACTGATACTTTGTACCAAATAAAATAAAATAAATTCTGAAGAAATTTATTTCTTTCATTAAATCATTTAATGTTTCACTCTTTATTTGAAATTCACGTCAATGCGATAGGCTCTACAAATAATCTAGTGAATACAATGATTGCAATATAAACTTCTTTCTCACATTCTCTCTAACAAAATAAAAATTAAACGCCATTTTCCATACCACATGAAGAATAGTTGCAATTATCATCGTCGTCGTTAAAAAAGACAATAACAACAACCAGCAAGATCAGGATAAAAAGAAGCAGAAGAACTCTCTCTCTCTCTCTCTCTCTCTCTCTCTCTCTCTCTCTCTCTCTCTCTCTCTCTATTACTTGCTCCATTTTTTTTGGCGTTGATGTCGTACTTGTCAAAAGAATTTTAGAGATACATTTTTAATATACGAGATAGATATTGGGGATGCCTCTTCCGATGTAAACATACTTTAGTGGTTCTATAAAATAAAAAACACTTGTAAATTCAACATATTGTTATGTATATTGAACTTATAATATGTGTCCATGAGGTAAGTTGTACTTTAGTGGTCATTAATTTGTAAATAACATATTTACTGCATTTGAGTTCAAGGTCAGACTTATTAACATAGCATTTAGTACTTAGATTGGAATTTTCCATGGTTGATGTGAGAAAAGTTACATAAGCACCGGAATTTTCCATTAAAGTTACTCGTATTCTAGAATATTCTGTCAGGTGACTTATCCATATATTTATACAGGTTTGGTCAACAAGATTTCATTCCTATACTAAAATTCATATTATTAAGATCAATCTATTAAGGAATTTCTTTTAGTAATCAGATGTTACAGTTGTGAAAATCAGATCAAATTCAGAGAGAGGAATTATTTATTTAAAATATCCATTGGAATTACTAAAGTGCTCATTCTCATTTTGAATTGATACATGACTTTGGGATTTTTGTGAATTCATTCCAAGATATTCTGCATTACATCATTCAGGCATATCAGGACATTCAAGACTACTGGCACAGTAGTACATTTCAGACTAATGGCACATTAGGACATTCAAGGCTACTGGGGTTCATTCGGGATATTCTGTGTTTTGGATTAAGACACTTAGGATTATTTGGATTTTTATTCACAATATTGTAAGTGGTTTTTTTAATTTTCACTTAGAAATAAATTGCTTGTTGATTTTACTTACATTGTCGGTTTCACTTTCTTTCTGTTACATTATTTTAAGACCTAGTGTCGTAACAAAATAAAATAGTACTGATTTAGTGCACTAGAATGTCCAAAATAGAAAACATGCATTTCTTTTCCGAAGCTAGTGCAAACATTTCAAAGAATCAAAAGGGTTTGCTTAGCGTTTTTTGTTTTCATTTTGGCAAAAGATCCCGAAAGTAGAATCAGCCTTAATCATCTGTATTACACGTGGTAGGAACAACATAATTTTGTCCAGCCGCAAAAAAAAAAGAATGAAATACAATTATTTTGAGTGGAAAAAGAGAGAATATAAGTACAACTGGAAAACACGGAATAAAGTCTCCTGGAACTTGAATGACAGAAAAATTTCAAGGCGATATTCAAGCCAAATTGCCCAATCTCGAAGTATTACCTACGGTAAAGAATGTGCTCCCATTAGGAGACTGGTCCCTTGATCAACTGAAAATGAGTAGTTTCCATTTTATTTCAATGCATAAGATAGCAAGGCGGGTCTGGGTCGGCTGACTCAGTATGACGTTGTGAAAGGCACTTAACTCCCATTTCCTCGACATGATATTGCAAATAATGTGTTAAAAGTGGCGTTAAAACAAGAAAAAACTAGATAAGATAGCCAGCTACAGACAAATTCAATTCACACATTGCACAAATTTGTCGTTCATGTTGGATAGGTGGTCCGATTTCGGTGAGGACAAAGTAAATTGACTTTCAACTGATGCTCTTTTTTTTTTATTTTCATTGAAATTACTAACCCACCCATCCAAGCGGCATCAGTTTATCACCCGTACGCAAATCTTGGGACAATATTTACCCACTTGTATTCTGTAACCTAGAATTTTGAAAATAAATGACAATAACAGTTGTATCTCTGTTTTCAAAGAAAACAGACCAAAGAGAGACTGCAGTTTGAAGTGGACAATTGGTCGAAATATTACACCGATTTCCTGATCTACCGAACACCTAGGTATCCCTATGAGCGCTAACAAGGCATTTTCAATAGGACAAAAAATCACTACATTCCATTGTCGGGTAGGGAAAACGGAATGTAAATTAAACCCCTTAACTTCTGCAGGCCTATATAAACATATTGTTGCTCCAACAGAGCTGTATGGTTGCGAGGTGTAATCAAAGATTGGATCGAAACACGTTAAAAAATTAGATGTATTTCAGCATCAATGTGTGCAGCACATTCAAGAATGTTATCGTAAGACCAGGTCTAGAATGAGCGAAAGCATGCTTGGAATGAAATTGGGGCTGAAATTGACAAAAGAAAGCTCAATTCCTATTATAAATGATGTCCTTTGCTGGAGAGTACGTTGTCGAAAACAAAAATTATTTTATTGAGATTGTACACCTTTCTTGGCAGAAATGGCCGTATGAAACAAAAGGGATATATATATATATATATATATATATATATATATATATATATATATATATATATATATAGAGAGAGAGAGAGAGAGAGAGAGAGAGAGACAGACAGACAGACAGACAGACAGACAGAGACTTTCGGGATATTTTTATATCGTCTTAAATGACTGATTTCGTACACGGCGGATCTACACCAAAAGGTGGATTTTGCGGATCAAGACCAAGAATAGTATTTAAGGCACCTATACTACAATCTTGACAGTGCAGTTGCTTACACAAATATCAGTCAATTATAGGAACACATTAAACGTGACAAACGGAGAATAAAATATGATGAATTGAGAGAATGGTTAACTGAAGAATCTACATACACATTTCACAAACAAGCTAGAACAAATTTCCCACATGGATAAACAGTGGCAAGCTAGTGTTGCTGACATGCAAGTGAATGAAACATAGAACGATGTATGGATACAAATACATCTTAACAGTGACAGATGTGTTTTCAAAATACGCTAGGGCTTATAAAGTAAAAGAAAAGAGAATATGATGTATTCACAGATATCTTCAAAGAGAGAAAGCCCGACAAAATACAGTTCGATGAGCGAAAATAGTTTTACAACAAAATAGTCAAGGATATGTTGTCTAAGGAAAACATTTCAACTTCCGAGGACAAGAAGGCATATGTAGTTGAATGGTTTCACATTGTGGAAGTATTTCCCCCCAAAAAATGGGTTGACCTTTTAGGAAAGCTAATTCAAGGATACAATAAAATGCTAATCACGCATCGAGAGACATGACTCCAGCAGAAGCGAGCGAGTCAAGAGCATCATTCCATTCGGTTGTTTGATAAGTGATACATATGGAACTCTAAAATTAAATATTAGTGAACCAGTCAGAATTTCGAAATAGAAAACAATTTTTTTGCAAAGGGTTACCTTCCCAACTTCATCGAGGAAATATTCAAAACCGGGTAAGTAATACTAGCTAATCTGGTAGTTTACAGGCTATAAAGGGCATGTTTTACGAGCAAGTATTATCTATTGTTAACATATTTAACTTTTGTCATACATATTTAACTTTGTCCTTGATTCGAGATCGGGGTTGCTTTTGTTTACAATTAAATTGGTTTTTCCACTATAATTACTAATTTTTGTCATGTAGGATTATGATTTTCTAGAAAATTCGGTCAGGTGCCTGTGTTTATATATAGGAAGTTTGGTAAACAATATTTAATTCTTGTTCTAATGGTCAGTCTATGAAGAATCATTTTAATAATCAGATGTTTATTGTTGTGTTGTGAAAATCAGAGCAAATTCAGAGAGGAATTATTTATTTAAAATATCAATTGGAATTACTAAAGTGCTCATTCTCATTTTGAATTGATACATGACTTTGGGATTTTTGTGAATTCATTCAAAGATTTTCTGCATTACATCATTCAGGCATATCAGGACATTTAAGACTACTGGCACATTAGTACATTCCAGACTAATGGCACATCAGGACATTCAAGGCTACTGGAATTCATTCGGGACATTCTATATTTTGGCCTAAGATTAGGACACTTAAGATTATTGGATTATTTGGATTTTAATTCACAATATTGTAAGTATCTTTTTAAATTTTCACTGTAATTGTCTAGAAATAAATTACTTGTTGATTTTACTTACATTGTTGGTTTCACTTTCTTTCTGTTACATATTTTTAAGACCTAGAGTAGTAACACTATGTATAACAGTGGACACAAATGAACCATATATACAAAGTTAAACAGACTCTGAGGACCATGAGACTGAGAGGAAAATACATGTACTAGTGAAATGGAAAGGATATGATGAATCGTTTAATAGTTGGGTGAGAGTGGAAAACATTATTCCATTGACATAAATGTTAGAAGCTCAATACACAGATAGAAGTATCAAGCAGCACGAAAACTTTGAGTTTCGAAAGATGGCGAGTTTTGAAAGATGACGAGTTTTGAAAGATTACGAGTGTCTAGAATGTGACAGATGTGGTTAAAATATTGCATTAAAATAGTGCATTAAAAATGAGGGAGTTACAACATGTACGCCACGCGAATTTGTGTTGATCATGACACCAATTGGGAACAAGAAACCACGACCAAAAAAATTGAATTAAAAAAACTAAATGGTACATATGAAAAACGTGACAAGGAGACTACAATGTAGGAAATGTCCTATCTTGGTATTACAATATATCACAGAACATATAATGTCCTATCTGGGTATTACATAATATCACAGAACATATAATGTCTTATCTGGGTATTACATAATATTACAGAACATATAATGTCTTATCTGGATATTACATAATATTACAGAACATATAATGTCCTATCTGGGTATTACATAATATTAATGAACATATAATGTCCTATCTGGGTATTACATAATATCACAGAACATATAATGTTCTATCTGGGGATCACATAATATCACAGAACATATAATGTCCTATCTGGGTATTACATAATATCACAGAACATATAATGTCCTATCTGGGTATTGCATAATATTACAGAACATATAATGTCCTATCTGGGTATTACATAATATCACAGAACATATAATGTCTATCTGGGCATTACATAATATCACAGAATATATAATGTCCTATCTGGGTATTACATAATATTACAGAACAAAATAAGAAAGAGACAACATTGAAATATATACTAAGTTGCTACAAACTGCATCACAAACAAGCTGAAAAACAAATACAACTGAAAGATCTACAAACTGATCTAAGAGCTTTTAAACAAAATTAAAGACAATGAAAATTTAATAGACGTTGATACACTCTTTGGACATTAAACTTCTCTTTATTCAAAAGAGGTATAGCAGCGAATCATACAACTACAGCATGGACAATGAGTTTATCATGAAACGTTTTAGAACATCCATAAAACCTTCAATCACAAACAATGCCCACAAAAATAACTAAAACCAGTTGATTTGGGAAGAGTTTTTCACTGCATGAAGAAATACAAACCAGTACAGATTTCATAGTTTGCATGAACAAGTAAAAACCAATACACATTTCATAGTTTGCATGAAGAAGTAGCAACAAGTACACATTTCATAGTTTGCATGAAGAAGTAAAAACCAGTACACATGTAATATTTTGCATGAAGAAGTAACCAGTACACATTTCATAGTTTGAATGAAGTAAAAACCAGTACACATTTCATAGTTTGCACGAAGAAGTAGCAACCAGTACATATTTTATAGTTTGCATGAAGAAGTAAAACCCAGTACACATTTCATAGTTTGCATGAAGAAGTGGCAACCAGTACACATTTCATAGTTTACATGAAGAAGTAAAAACCAGTACACATTTCATAGTTTGCATGAAGAATAAGCAACCAGTGCACATTTCATAGTTTGCATGAAGAAGTAAAAACCAGTACACATTTCATAGTTTGCAGATATAGACATTTTGAGGATGAAGTTTCACAGACATACGGTAGTAGTTGAAACTGAGCAACATAATGGAACAATCATCTCCGGAGGAGAGGTGTTATAACGGACCAACAGATGTACAAACAGTTGTAAAATGTCACAAATGACACAGAGAAAGATGGTGAAGGAAATAGATCACACGGTTCATTTATGTCCATTGTTTGCATCTCTGTTTCCTTGGGTACTCGTATTGGTTGTCTGATTGCAACTGATGGATCAATCTGATGATGATGATTTCTCTGGCAATTAACATTCGCAAACAATTTACTATTTGTTCGGTGTCTCTAAGTCTATTTAATCTACCCTGAAATGTATATGTTATGGTAGCAGTAGAAACAGTTGTAATTTCCCACTATTGTACAAAGTGATAAAAGTATTATTCCACTACTTTACATGATCTTTTAATCAACTGGATTACAGTATCTGTCTATGGATTTGGTGTAAATTTCACGATTATGCTCTCTATGCCTTCCTATTGTGTTTTCATCTTTTCTTGTGCCCTTTGTTTTGTTTGTACCACTTTTTCTTTTTTTTTTTAAACTCGGTAATGTCTTTATCTTCTCCGCACATAGTGCATGCCTTGAACTCCACCACTGTATTTTCCCAACTAGATTTGAATATATATTTACTACACGTTATGACATTGTAATGTCATCTTGTAATTACCCTTGTTTTCATCTTGAACTCATATTTATGTAATTTGCCAAAATGCATTGCCAAATAAATGAAAGGCGAACAAGACAAAGAGCAACATGAAAATAAAGTACGCAAAGCACTAGAGAATGAACTTGGTAGGCAATTGGGGAAGCTAAACGTTTGAAGAAGGAACAAGATTATGTAACATTAAGTGAAATAACACAACATGAAAGAAATAAAACGAGCTCAAACAACACACTGTATTATTTCATAGGTGGTGGAATATCTATTTTTGAAATCTTGTTTATTTGGTCAAAAAGGTAAAACTTCTTCAACACTTAAATACAAAGTGGTAAAATATGTTAGATTTGATAATAATCAATCAACCAAAAGAAATAAAACAAGGAAAAGCCACCACTCTGTACAACCTGATACTGGACATGCTTTAAATCTGTTCTCCAGTTTGGCTAACTTGAACGCTAGGCAACAAATATTTAGCGAAGCAAACAACATTATTAATTCTGTTTGCTACGAGGCACTTAAGTAAGTTATCCTAATTGCACACATTATACTAGTGAAAAAGCTATTTAAGTTTACAATTAGTCCGCCATCAACAATGGACACTGAAGAAATTGCAAAGCTAATTATCTCATTTGCGCTCAGTCAGTTAACAATTGACTACCTGATAACACAAGCACTTTTACCGGACAAAAGTGTTACCGCCGTACAAACGAGTTTAAATTCAAACATACATTGCCAACATTTTCGCAACATAAAATAAGAACAGGCCTAGAGAAACAAGAAACATCATCTACATAAGCTCTGTTCTTACAGCATGCTTTTAAAGAAGCTATTGAAGTTTACAGTTGGTCTATTGTCAACAGTGGACATTGAAGAAGTTTTCAAGCTGATCATTCCAGTTTCTTTTATCTAGTTTACAATAGACTACATGATAGCCAACGGACTTTTACCTGAAAAAATGTTTTACACAATAGACAGAATGTGTTCTGAGGTAAATAGTGTATTAGATGAGTGAAATGGAAACACGTCTTGCAAAGCTACACATATAAAAAATGATTTGATCAAGAACGTTGAACACTACAAATTCATTGGTAAAAAAATACCTAACTATATACAAAGCTTTGAAATGGTTAGTGGAAGTTTGGAGACATTTTGAGCTGGTGTAGGTATTTCAACAGCAGGATTGTGTTTATCTGGAATCTCTGGTTTAGTTGTTCCACTATCCTTCACTGGATTTAGCACAGAAGTCATAGAGATTGTTTCCGAAGCTTTAAATGAAAGATTATTGGCAAGAAGGTGTTGAAACATGATGAACTCGTAATATCAGCCATCAATCAATTGAACAGTATTGATGAAGTGATAAATAAAGCTATCACAGAAAACAAGATAAGCGATAATGAGTTCATTTTCCTCTTTAACAAGTACGAATGCAATGACTAACGAGACATACAAAGGCAATCAGGAAAAGATGATTGGACAAAATTGAAAAGAAACACCGATAGATAAATGGACAGCTCAAATGAAGAGAGCTATATTCCAACTGAGTCACTTCCTACAAAAGGAAATTTATTTTACAACACCAGTAGCAGACTATCAATTTTGTTGCAGAGAGTAGACTTTGTTCTTGGATATGACAACATTTCGGATGAACTCAAAGACTGACAAGAATAAAACTAGGACAGTTTTAATTCCCGATGGCTATAACAACATCAAAATGCACATGATAAAGTCAAGGAGGCTATGACTTCACATGCTGACAACGAAGAAAGTATTGATGTTGAATGTTTCAATCACAACTCAATAGCTATAATCACTCCAAGTAATAATTACACAGTACACATAACCAACTAAAATGCTAAATTGTTGGGATTCAATAGCTAGAGAATTATAGAAGCATCTACTGAATCAGTTACAGTTTGCAAGTTATTGAAACTTAAAAAATGTATACATTTTCCTAAATCAAATCAATACTACTAATAATAATAGTCAATTATAATTCTCATTATTCGTATTTACTCTAGTCTTTACCGTTTAACAATTTGTTTCACGGAGACTTTATAGCAAATACAAACACTTACAGAGGGGTACAGTTAACAGAGTGAGTATCAGTGTAACATATCAATATGGCAAATTAATAGATTTTCACGGTATGCCTATAATGTCTGTTTTCCACGTAAAGTAACAAGAGTATTACAGAATATTTGCAAATATATCACTTCGAGGTCCCAGTGAACTTTTAAACATTGAGACAAGAACAGATGCAAATGATACAAATCCAGATCAAACGATTAACAGTGACTTAGGTTTTAGCAATAGCCGTATCGTCGTAACGTGACCCTGAACAATTAACTGATGCAGCAAATAAAACATCTGCATTGAGGAAAGTTGATAACCTTATACTTCACACTGCAGTAAGAACAATTTGAAAGGCATTAAGACGAGGATGGATAAAAGTTGACAATAAATTAACTGCTATTGAACAGAATGGCAATGAAAGAGATAGCAAAATGTAAGAGCTACAAAAACATGATGAGAACAGAAAAACATATTTAAGAAGCTCAGCACGTGTTTAAACATACATTCAATGTGTCATCTACTGCCGTACAAACCTTACAATTAGTTAGGAAAAAATCAGATGATTTGCCAAACTTTAGGCAATTTTTTACAACCCATCAAACAAAGGATAAGCAGTGAAATAATTACCTTGGAAAGCAACAGGGAACAAATTAAAACATATCTGGGATAAAATGGCAGTCTACAATCTGAACTGGAGTGCTTATACAGAGACCTGAATAACGAAATCAAACAGAACGATCAAAAGAGTAGAATGTTAATTAATAGTTTTAATACACAAATTACTCGCCTGAATGACAAGATCACAGTTAACATTTATACGTTGTTCAGAGTTACAGAAAAATAATTATTTAACAAAGATAACCAAATAGACAGATGACTTATAAACAACATAATGTGAATGAAAGCACGATTAGATCAATGAAAACAACGTACGATCTATCAATTACAAGTTTGAATGATAGAATCAAAATGATAAAAGTGGTTACATTCACTGAATTTTACAACAAATTACACGCCGAGGTTGAACAACGTCAAACAGATACAATGGAGAAGTGGTCAATAATAATGGTGTGGTTTATAAAGTTGATAAAAGAATGAAGATACTAAGAAAAGTTTAATTAATTTCTAAAAAACGTTTACAATAGTTACAGATGCAATCAAAATTGAAGTAGATATAAAAAAGACATGCACATTAAGTTGTAGCTTTGATAGAGTTAGCACCGACATAGAGGCTGCTAAAACTGAAATGAACAAAAGGACACTACGTTAAGTGATACCATTGACAGAGTTAACACTCAAATAAACGCAAATAGAGAGTTGTTCATAACTGAATTGAACACGGAAATTGGTGTCAAGAGCATTGCCTAGGGAGTTATAATAGATGAATTGAAAAAAAAATCGCTACAAATAAATTAAGTTTGAGGAGAAGACTTAACTAATGCCTGAATGTATATTGATATACAATTTTCGTATTGGACCTTGTCAGGACTCTCTCCATTCGGAAGGTATTGAAGTCTATTTTGGAGAAGGAGACATAATTAACATTGATCTAACTAACCATAAAGAACTTGAGAAAGGATTGTTATTTACACATTAGAGCTGAAACAAATGAACCAGCCGATAGAATCTACAGTTTAAAAGAATACGTACATACTATCTCGAAGAGAACAATGTATTACTTACTCACTGGGTTTGAATTAAAACATGGCGATATTCACAGCAAGATAAAAACTGGCAGCCGTATCCAACGTTGATAGTCCTAAATACAGAACAAGAAATGGCTACATCAGTAGTTATCATTGGAGTAGCAGTATCTAACGGTTTAACAGTTACAGAGGCAAATATCTGTTGGAGTTATTTTATTATAATGGTGCCTATGAGAATCCAATTAGACAAGACAAATAAATTTAGGATTACCAAAGAAAAACTGAGAACCAAGACTCTTGAGAGAACAAGATTTGGTCACCTAATACTTGAACGTCATAGATAATGTGTGGGTTTGTTTTTCTCTGTATGCGTCTATCATAGCAGATGATCCAAAATTTTAAAAACAAAGACAACATACAATGAATGATTTTTACCAACCTTCAAATGAAAACGTCATGTCATTCCAATTGTAATGGGTATTATTGTGGATGTTGCTTACAGATTTGTGTAGGCTTTTTAGCACAATAAATAGTGAAGATGTCGTGTGCCAATGGCAGACATTTATTGTACTTTATTTAGTATAACAAACCTCAGCTTACGGAAAATACATAAACTCCTAACAAGCAGTAGAACATACCTCAGAGAGTTAAATACTTCAGTCAAACACATCATTGTATCACTCACACACCCTGCAGCATCAATCCCGATCAAACATAGCTAAAGGCTTAACATTTACTTGGAACAACTATCTGTTCAAGTTATTTAATTCCTATGGAATTTATGACTAACGAATTAGAAACGACATTTCAATAGAAAAATACCAGATAAAGACTAAATACTTCAAAGAAAACAGGGCCAAGACGCTTGCCTAGTTGCTTGAAGGATTGAGAGAACAATGCTTGGTCACCCAGTACTTAGACAGCCTGGACGTTGCTTTTTCTCTGTATTCGTCTACTCGTAATGATGATGGTCAACATGGTATAAATGATCAAAACCTGAAAAACATACTCTGCCTAAATTAAAAATTTTACCATACTTAAGATGAACAAGTCAAATACAAATATATTTTAATTACAGTTGTGATTGATGTTAGCGTGCATGTTCCTTACAGGTTTTTGTACGTTTTTCAAGCACAATAAATAGCAAAGATGCTGACGTATCGTAAATATATAACCCCTAACAAGCAGGAGATTATACCTCAGGGAGTTAAATACCTCAAACAAACCTCATTGTATCACTCGCAAACCTCCAGTAGCATTAGGCTAAGTCCAATATCACAATTAGAATTGTTGTCGTCTGACATGAAATTTAAAGGCTATGCAAACAATGTAGTCCTAAATAGTAGAAAACTCTTGAAAGACATCACCATATCGTACGGAAGCGGTGCTAATTTTAAGTTAAATTACTACAACATTTTCAAGACATGCAAAGACTTTTGTGGTTACCTGTATTGGTTAGGACAAACAGAAGTCATTAAGGTATCATGAGTGAAAACAGTTGAGGCCAGGAGCTGGTGTTGCGCAAAAGACAGATACTAAAGCTGTAGAGGTTGTGGTGTATGAAAAGAAGTTCGGGATACCACTTGACTTCCAAATACCAACAGTTCATTGTCCACTGTATCCATGTGCTCTTCCACAGCATTTCAGATTTACAATTACACTCGTTACAGCAAATGAAGTGATAGAAGGCGGTAACCAGGACTGCGAAAAAGAAAGCATTTGTCTTTAGTACGATACGTTTACCTCTGAATCAATTGCTCAATCGGTCAATGACAAGTACAGAGATGGAAAAGCCTTCTACTACGACTACATAACTAGAGAGAGAGAGATAGCCAAAAAACAAGACAGCATCATAGACATTGAAGCCAATACACCTTTAACGAACATTACTCATGATTCTCCCAGAATGAGCTCGAAGGAGTGCTTTGATAGTGTACAAAAGGACTGGTGAAAGTGATCTCGAAATGTTTTATAACTCGGCAATAGAGAAGCTCTGGGTCACTACAGACGATCTGCCAAACATGGTTTATTCCCAGGACTTTCAATTAAGGCAACAATTTATAGAGACCACTAAGTACTTTTTTGATGAACAACAAGAGCACACAGAAATGAGCAACGTAAGTATATACAATTATTGCATTTGGCTTGATCTGAGAAGTACTCACAAAAATAGAGTACATGGTAGCTGTCTTAAATTAGTGACTGTACAACAAGGTATCCAGTTTCAATCGGACAGAAAAAAACTTAGTGCTTACAAAATGTCTGTCTGTTTTGTTTCAGATTGACAGGTTAACATTCAAAACAATTAGCTCAAATCAGTTCTCTTTTGGACATGTATAAATGTATATGAAAGAACCGCATAACATAATCATCTGTGAAGTGTCTAATTGTGGTTAGACATTGCACGAAAGTTTTTTTTTTCATCAACATAGTTCTGTGTAAAGCAAGACCTACTGTAGAAAGTTGGTATTTAAAGATAAAAGGTGATCGGTGATAGATCCAATATAAACTGGATAAATGGCAAGGTTTACTGCGCCAAGGAACCAATACGTTGATTAATTGATGACTGTGAGAATCTTGATGACGTAAAAAGAAAGCAAATCACTTAACCCAGCTAACTCTTAGTGGAAGACATTTTGTAATATCTGTATGGGCTATGGAACAGAAGTAAAATTC
Organism: Margaritifera margaritifera; assembly: GCA_029931535.1. Lineage (NCBI taxonomy): Eukaryota > Metazoa > Mollusca > Bivalvia > Unionida > Margaritiferidae > Margaritifera > Margaritifera margaritifera. The sequence continues at coordinate 2,309,798 of JAQPZY010001440.1, read as the reverse complement.
TGTGATCAAAAATTTTAAGGGGAATACACATTCTTGGTTGTATTTTACGACAAGGACAAGAAGGTGTTTGAAGAGAATACCTTTATTCCAGATGAAAATAAATCCTAGAGTGTATATATTTTGAAACAAAACAAAATAAACAACAAGAACAACAAAAATGTTAATGAGGTTAGAGTTTCCTTTTCAATTCGAGGTATTGATTTGACTGTAAGTAATGTGTTTATGTTGTCAACCAAAAACAACTTATCATCATACATTGACAACTATACTTCGTTCACTGTCATTCTGTACATCTGGTAATTGTATGACCTGAGTAAATGCATTACCTGGTAATTTTCCATTTGATTGAATAATCAGTCTTTGCACATTTTAAATTGGAAATTCTTTCTGAATACACATTTTCGGATTCCTTTGCAAACTATCTTTTTATCGTTATCAGTCCTGTACGGATAGAGTTTTTCCCTGAATCCACAAACTCTCTTATTGGTACAGAAATTATTTCATCCATGAAAGCTCCCTAAACTTTTTTGTTTGTTTGAGGAATGTTATCCACATTGTCCTTAAGATAGTCACCAGTGTCGTGGAACTTGATGTCATCTTTCATGTCTCTATAAAAGTTATCTGTCTCGACAAGATTGCACATAGAGTCTGCATTAGTCATGAGTAGTCTCATTCTATTACCGTATTTGTTTTCAATTTGTTGTAGTAGAATTCGCACATCAACCGTTTGGATTGCTCTAGCACAGTAGAACCACCAGAGATTTTGCTAATTTTATATTTTTGTTGTTTATACTGATTGGTATCAAATCATCATCAAATATTATCCTCCTAGAAAATATATTGTTTCGACATTTGAAACATCTATTTTCATCTGAACATAATTTAACTGTTGTCCTCTTTTGGAAATGTTCCATCTGTTTACCAATCAATGACTTACTCATCAATTTGAAAAGAAAAATTTCTCTCAAACTCATTGGTAATTTTTTGCGTCAAACTTTTATTGAGCTCAATGTATGATATCAACCAAACTTGCTATTCAAACAAGACAACTCAGCATATCTTGTTCAATTTCAAACCCAAGTACAGGTAAAGCTTTCGCTTTCTGTAATGTATCACATGTTTCTCTTTGTTTTTCAATGTGCACAATAGTTGTGGTACAGTTGGTCTAGTACCCTTACAATCATTTATCGATTTCTTTTAAAATGGGGATACATCGTTTTCATCTGAAATCAATTTCTCTAGCATCGGCATAGTCCCTGAAATGGTCTTGTGGATGTGTTAGTATCTCCAAATTAAATTCTGTGTCACTAACATCATGAATGTTTAACAAGTTTTCTCTAATCATCTAATTTGTTCATCATTTCCCCCATCTCAATTTTTCAACCGGCATGTATTGGCTCATTGCCCAAGCATAGAAGTTCTCTCTTTCCAGGTATATGATATATGACCTTGAAGCCACCATTACATTTTATCTTTCCATCATCATCATTTTGATGGCCTATGGGGATTTTCTGAGGGAGTATTTGAGTATATTCAGTGGTGTAAAAGAACAATATTTCGTTCGTATTTTTCACGTTTATGCAAGCCTTTTCTTAACCCATTCAGGTAAATCTATATATGTGCTTCTTTTTTTATTGAAACCTCTCTATGGGCAATGTAAAAAAAAAACAATCCTGTCAAACTTCCACCTCGAACCCTCGCCTATTTCTTGTCCAACATTGGTATGTACAATGTCAAACAAATGTTCAGTTACATGATCCATTTCACTTCTGTTCATTATGTTCATAGGTTTTGTTTTGTGGTAAGATTCCCTGTATTCACTTCCATCTCTGATCCTGTGTGGGACATTTCATAAGTCTGATAGTTAGTCAAGCTGAAAGTATACAGAATAAAATTGGCGGATTTTCCGAATTACTACTTTTATCAAGTAGACTTCAGTATTATTGATAAATTCATGCAAGTCTTGATTGTTACCGCCATACAATCTGTACCTGTTGACATTTCTTGAAAGAATGTGTATGCCTTTGAAGGATGAATTATGTTTATATTTTGTTTATTCGTACGGCTCAATTATTTTCTTTTCCGAATACGTATTAATAGAGCTATCGATTTTTTTAAACTGGCTTTCGAATCGGTAAATAACGTATTGAAATCTTCATTTCTGATTTATTTATCTCACTAAATTTCAATCTATTTTACTGCTGCTAAATCTGTAATGTGTGTGAAAACAAATATTTGCCATAAATTTAAGTAAAATTACCACCTCAGTATCTAAAACCTCCGTCACTGTGGTTAGTACATAGGAAAGAAGCCGCCGAATGCCCACAGGGGGAGGCCACATTTCCTATTTGCTGATCTTTTTCCTACACTCCGCTTTCGAATTTTGTGTTCGGTTTGTTTGTTTGTTTGTTGGTTGGTTTTTTTTTTGTTTTTTTTGGGGGGGGGGGTTGGGGGTCTTTTGCATACACTAGATTTTCAGCAGTATCATTTTTGTTTAGGGCTTGTCTTGAAACTATTGGTGCTTTTCAATCGTGGGAGTATTTTTTATTTGCATTTTATGTGACCAGCTTTAGATACTAAGGTGAACTCAATTATATCTGTAATGTTTTAGGCTGAAGTAAGACTTAATCCGTCTAACTTTGGTTTTGAAATCCATCCCACATGCCAACTGAACTAATTCAGTCAGTTACGATTACTGTAATTTCTATTCTATGCGAATATGCAATCTGCTGAATTATTGTTAAATGCTATCAATGTATCGTGTGTCTGTCTGCAGATGATTTAATTTATCAGCTATCAATGTATTGTGTATCTTTTTGTCTCTTTGCGTTTCATTATCTCTATGCATTTGAATTAATTTTATCAGCTATCAATGTATTGTGTGTCTGTCTCTCTGTTTTTCAGGCTCTTCTTGCAGATGAATTGATTTTCTCGGTAATCAATGTATTATTTGTATGTACGTTTGCGTTTCAGTATATCTATGCATCTGAATTAATCTTATCAGCTATCTATATTTGTTCTGTTACGAATAATGTTTGTCTGTCTGTGTATTTTGCAGTATCTCTCTGCAGATGAATTAATTTTCTCAGTTATCAATGTATTGTGTGTGTCTTTCTGTTTGTGTTTCAGTATGCATCTGAATTAATTGTATCAGCTGTCGATGTTGATGTTACGACTATTGACATTTCCCTTTGAAACTGTATGTGAATAACTTTTGGTCTGTATAAATTAAAAAGTCTTATTGATTTTCCAGAGACGTTCTATAAAAGTATGTTACCCAGTGCTCTCATGACACTCACGGTGCAACTCTTCTTGCTAAGAAACGAAATAACGTACAAAGATATATATATATATATATATATATATATATATATATATATATATATATATATATATATATATATATATATATATATATATATATATCTCTATACATAGTAGGTAATAAAATGAGGATAGCTGAACATTGAATTAATAAATCAGTCATTCATTTAAGTCAATTAGATCATAAAACATTATACATTTGCTTTCAGTACACGGCTTACTTGTATGTTATGGTTGATTGACAAAAGCATTGTATTTCTCTCTATTTTTGGCTCGTATTCTTTATATCCTCTTTTGAATGTATACTTTATTTGCCTCATCAAATATTGTGTTTATTGTTGTTTTAGTATGCTGCTGGAGATATATGTAATTTATGGTCCTACCACATATACACATAATGTGTGATCCTCAAAATTTGCAAGGATGTAAAAATAGGCTCTTGATCTTCCCGAATCAAATTGTTTCCGATATGAACCATCTTTACATCGTTGGTATCGAGTATTTATCCGTTCCATCTCGATTGGTTATTTTGAAGTACCACAATTAAAGCATTTTATCAACTCCATTTAAAGTAGTTATGTTTCAAATATTACGTTAGTATGGTTGTGTTTCAGTGGTAAGATGCCGAATAGTTATGGCGGATCTTACTGAAAATCCTGTATTAAGAAAAACGGCCCAGTAGTAAGGTCTAGGAACATGTTAATGTTATTGATTTTATACAGTAGTGAAGAACCTTTTCTAGCAATATTTTCGTGATCATATGCACATATTGAAGGCGTGTTAGTAGTAAGTAATATATGAGAGCACGACAAAGCAGTACTTTGAATTAATCAGTAAATATTTTTATTTTATTTGGTTTGCCAAAAAGATCAAACTATTTTACACTCAACAAGTGTTGAAAAACTCTCGTATATTACCTACTCATGTCGATGCAAGCCTTTCATGAAAAAATTACATTTTCACTTTTTTCCTGACTGGGTAACATGTTCACGAAAAAAATTCCCTCCTTATCACGGCAAATTTGTTTCGTAAAAAAAGTTCAATCTTCATAACAAAATATAAAGTTTGACGAAAAATTGTACAAATTTATATGAAGATTGGTTATTTTCCAGAAAAATGAGGACAATCAGAACAAGTTTCTTTATGAAAAATTGCTTCTCTTTGACATATTCAGCCATGGCACAAACTTCTTACGCGAATAATGTGATGACGTTTTCCATGAAGATTCCGACAATACTGGACTGACAACTCTTCGTAAAATAGACAATTTATTCACGAGAAAAGTGACTTTTCGTGAAAAGAACACATTTTTGTTTTTTTCGTGAAAATTACTGCGTTAAATGACATAAACGGTGGTTGATTAAAAAAAACGTACATTGTTAGTATTGAATGCACTGAACTTCTGTGAAATGAAAAATTTAACAGTTAATTAATACGTTTTACGTTGGTATTGGGCTACCTTGTTATAACATATCTCAGAAATAGTTTTACATTGTGCTTTCCAAATTATGATTCGTCGAAATCAGAGTTATAAAAGTTCTTAAACTCCACTCCTGTATACTGTTTCTGCTAAATTTAGTCAAGATTACACTGATAGGCAAACAATGTCCCCAGCAGAAACAGCCATGAAACTGGTCAAAATTTTAATCAGTTATAAGCTTGACAAATCTCTCGCTCTCTCTCTCTCTCTCTCTCTCTCTGAAACGTGCCATAGTCACTAAGTGGTTGAGAAATGTCGACAATTTTTACAATTCACATTTGATAACCCCAGCCGACGCTACGTTCAATCTGAAACGATAGTATATGTGTGATGGATGACTCCATGCACCACGATATAAGCCAATAGGTTCAATTGCTCACAGCTTGTTTGTCGCGTAGTAGTTTCTTCCACTTGACCAGTTACAGCTGGTTTCTAACATATGCTATGATTTTATACACGCGCCATAAAGCGGAGCGTATTATGTTATGATATTGTCGGTCCGGGACTGAAAGAAGGAAAATAGTTCCACATAAATACTTGTGTCAGATATCTTGACCAAATTTTGTCAATAATTAGCATCTGATATAATAAAGATACCTAATGAATTTGCAATAAAAAAGGCTAAAGGTAAATGTCACACTAACTCTATAAAAAAAATTGTTTCCGGACGATATCTCGAGTTCTTTATGACCTACGTTGACCCAACTTTGTGAATGGTTTGCATCTGAGACAGGGAAGACACCTATTGATTTGGGGGTTAAAAGGTCAAGTGTCAGATCAGAGGGACTACAAGAAGGAAAACGGTTTCCACAAAATAACTTAAAGTTCTATTCCACAAGCCATAAACAAACCTGTGTAGATAGCTTGCATTTGAGACAATAAAGGTCAAAGGTCACGGTCACTGAGACTAAAATAAGAAAACAAAAAACCGCAAAATAACTTTACATGGCTTTTGTATAATGTACCGTTTACTGTACTCTTGCTGTTGCTTTAATTGAATATGCGAATCCATGTAGAAGAAAAGTATTACAAAATGAGGGAAAGGAAGTAGGTAAATTGCATTCGAATTACTTACGTGTCTAAGCTGGCGAAAGAGCGGGATTTTAATGGCAGTATAATTTCTTCCAAAATATTGAGGGTATATTATTTTGCAGCTTCTAAACAATGTTATAGCTAGTCCTTTCCATTTAATATGAACTATCCTCTAGAAGTGTTTTTAGTCCTTTCCATTTAATGTGAACTATCCTCTAGAAGTGTTTTAGTCCTTTCCATTTAATGTGAACTTTCCTCTAGAAGTGTTTTTAGTCCTTTCCATTTAATGTGAATTATCCTCTAGAAGTGTGTTTAGTCCTTTCCATTTAATGTGAACTATCCTCTAGAAGTGTGTTTAGTCCTTTCCATTTAATGTGAACTATCCTCTAGAAGTGTTTTTAGTCCTTTCCATTTAATTTGAACTATCCTCTAGAAGTGTGTTTAGTCCTTTCCATTTAATGTGAACTATCCTCTAGAAGTGTGTTTAGTCCTTTCCATTTAATTTGAACTATCCTCTAGAAGTGTGTTAGTCCTTTCCATTTAATTTGAACTATCCTCTAGAAGTGTGTTTAGTCCTTTCCATTTAATGTGAACTAATGATTTAAGGAACTACCGCCCAGTTTCTAACCTCCCATTCATGTCAAAAATCTTAGAAAACGTTTTTCTATCCCAACTTGTATCTCATCTGAATTCAAATTGTCTTTTTAGCAATGTACAGTCTGCATATCACCCTCGACACAGTACCGAAACTACCCTTATGAAAGTAGTTAATTACCTTCTCTCTGCTTTGGATAGTGGAAAGATTACAGTCCTCGTCCTCCTTGACTTGTCTGCAGCATTTGACACAATGGACCATGATATATTACTTCGCCGTCTTCAGCATGTATTTGGCATTCACAATACAGCCTTACCATGGTTCAAGTCCTACTTAGTGAACAGAACACAAATTGTGTCCGTAAATGGAAAACATTCCAGCCCAATTGATCTATGTTTTGGTGTTCCACAGGGTTCTGTTCTTGGACCTATTATCTTCATTAAATACACTCAGCCGCTCTCAAGTGTCAAAGATCGTCATCCGGTGTCTCACCAATTGTACGCTGATGACACCCAAATATACGAATCCAGCCACCCAACTAAAGTTGATGCTACCATCCAAGGCGTAAAGAGGTGCATTTCCGATGAGAAGTCAAGGATGACATGTAACAAGCTGCATGTGAATGATGATAAAACTAAAGCCATTCTGATCACCACACAAAGACTTTCTCATTCACATCCTTTACCTCAAACAATAAGTATCAGCAATACCAACATTAAATTCACACAGTCAGTACGAAACCTAGGTGTTACTCTCGATAGTATTCTCTCATTACACCAACGTGTCATGAACATATGCAAGGCTGCATAGCTGGAGCTGAGACGCATCAGCTCCTTTCGCAATTTTCTTTCAGTTGATGCCACTAAAACACTTGTGTGTTCCTTAGTACTTTCAAGACTGGACTATTGTAATTCACTTCTGTCTGGTTCGTCTCGGAATCTGCTACAGAAACTTCACAAAATTCAAAACACAGCTGCTCGTATCATCCTTAGAGTACTAAGAACCGAGCACCCATCCTACACTGGCTACCCATTCGATTCAGAATCAAACACGAAATGTGTTCTCTATACTACATTTCGTTGACTGGCTCCAGTCCAAAATACCTATCTGACCTCACCCATACGTATACCCCAGCAAGATACTTACGTTCCTCTTCTGACACTCGTATTCTTGTTATTCCCACTATCAAAACGAAGTCACACGGACAACGTTCTTTTGCATACCAAGGCCCAGCTACGTTGAACGAATTGCCCATTGAACTTAGAGACAATGACACTGTGATCTCATTCTAGAGTGCTCTTAAAACTCACCTATTTCGACTGTAAGAACAGACATAAAGACTTAATAATGTTTCCTTATCTTAATTATTGTCAGCATGTTTTTGTTTTCTAATTTCATGGTGTTTGTTTTTGTAGTCATGTCTTTATATATGTTTTTATGTGTTATCTCATATTGTAAAGCGCTTAGAGCTTCTAAAGATAAGGCGCTGTACAAAGTTATTATTATTATTATTATTATTATTATTATTATTATTATTATTATTATTATTATTATTATTATTATTATAGTGTAAAATTTCAGCCAATATCGACAAAGGTTGGTTAATTTCTTTGATTAAAGGTTCTATGGATGTGCTAAAATTGTATATAATACACATTTTATTCAGGAATTATGCACGGTTGATGGTGTAGTTAGCACAATTAATATGTAAAATAGAGAGAGGTTTAAATGTCCACGTGATTGCTTGTACGTTTATCTGATTTTCATTACCCTTATATTGTTCAAAATTTCATAGACCAGCTTGAAGCCTTTTACACTGTATCTGTTTTTAGTCTTGTAAGATGCAGTTGGAATCAACATCCTATTTTTGAAAGTTATATTTTCTCATTTCTTCTGTAATATCATTTATATTACCTTGCCTACATTGTAGTCCCTTATCAGGTTTTTTATGTGTACCACTTTGTTATGTACTGGTGACGTCTTGGATGTACTTTTATCCCTCTAGTCTTGCAATCGAAACTAATTTGCATGGTGTGAATTGTACATACTTTTACCGTTCATTATTTTGGTCTTCAGAGTATTTTCAACTTTGTATATGTCATCTTGTTTGTCATACAGAGATAACACTTGTTCGTAAAACATGTGGTATATATCCTCTCCCTTCAAATCTTCAAGTTTGCAGACAACTGGATAACCTAAAATTTCTTTTCTGATTTTAAATATTACCTCGGTGAAGTTAGGAAAGTAGTCCTTTTCAAAAAAAAAATTGTATTTTGAAATTCCAACTGTATCAGCTGTCAAATAACTGAAACGATTGATCCATTCTTTTGATATGTTTCTTCCAACTTGCTACAACAGTAGTGTAGTGGTCATGTATATTGATCTGTGATCAGTGTTATTGTATCCCGCAGTTATCTTTGGTCAAACGTCAACCCATTATCAAGTTTTATTATTAGTGAAATACATCCACATTCTAGTCTTTTATGCAAACAATTGCTTCGACGTATTGATAAATGAGAATTTTTTGGAAAGAATGAAAATTATTAATAGTAAGAGACAGCCAAAGGTTTGAAACGAATTCTTACCAGGTCTAAATTTAACTTCACTGAAAGAGTGGCCCGTTTAACCAAATTTGGTACGAGTAGATACAAAGCATATTCCAATATAACAGAAGGAAACTCGATTAAATTTTAAAATGGTACTTGCAATTCTAAAATTATGATGTATGCATTGATATGTATGAAATGTGAAGCCTTTAACATAGGTCAGATAAAATGCGAACAAAGAAGGAGAATGACAGTATATAGCAAATAAGAACAGAAGATCTCCGATTATTAAAAGTTAATAAACATCTACATAACTGTTCAGGAGGAAATTTCAAAGTCCTTCCGTATATCAATCATTTACTGATAATTAATATTTAAAAGAAGAAAAGGAACTTTATTTCACACGCACTCTACACCCAGCCCTTAATATGTGAGTGGGTGAGTACTGAGCAAAATGAATGAATTATTTAATTGAAAAGGAGTGGCTGTAAACAGATGATGATTTTATTTGCGTGTGGTTGTCCTTTTTCTAGTCTTCATGGTTTAAACCGCTTGGTTTCAGTGTTGTAAGGCGGCGTATCCAGTAAGATTCCTTTTCTTTCCTGGTTTCGGAACTCCAGTTGGGGTGTTGAGCAGTGGAGTCAGTGTTACATCACTGAAAGTGTGACCAGGGGAAGAGAAGTGTTTTGCTTCTTTGTCATAATATCAGATCTGTGAAGATTGATCCTTTTGCGTAGTTTTTTCAGTTTCTCCGACATACTGAAGGCTACAGATCTTACACGTGTTGAGATCAATTACATTCTCTGTTTTGCACGTTATGTTTGGACCATGTATGTTAATTTTTTTGCTCGTCGCTGTACTAGAGAATGTGCTGGTTTCTATCATATGGTCACAGGTTTTGCACCTTTCATCACTACAGGGACCAGATTTGCCAGGATGGTCTTGGCCTGTGATTGGCGTCAGCTTCGCTCTGACTAGGATAACTTCGAGGTTTTTTTGGTCTGCGGTAGGCTACTACTAGTTTTTTCTGGAGAATCAACTTTAGTGTGTCACAAGATTCTACGATGGGCCAGTGCTTCTGGATGGTTTTACCTACTTTGAGGTTGTCTCGATAGTAAGTCAGGATAAATGGTATCCGATCAACCTTTTCCTTTTCTCTATATTTTAGTAGGTCTTGCGGTTTGTTTATATATATGTATGAGTGCGTGTGTGTATCACTGTCAAAATGTATTTATATCCATGGTGGTATTTTTCAATTCTATCATGTCAGCAATGGCTGCCTGCCAAAACTCATCAACGTGACTAACATAGACCCTTCTATATAGAATTGCTATTCTCGCATTCTTGTATAATGTGCCTGTAGATTGTTCCGTTAATCATGCTTTCAATTTTCTGAAGTTTTTTTCTTTTCGTCCCGTGTAATTTGTTTCCCACAATCGTTTGATATTTGTTTAGGCAACTTGACTTTTACAATCGTGGTAAAATGTCTTAAATTCTGTTCTTTATTTGTCGGTTAAACGGTATGAAAACACCCAAAGAATACATTACTTCTGATAAATTATATGTAGGTGTTATCAACAAGATAACAGGACGAACGTCTAAAGCTGATACTTTTATTTCCAGGAATTTGCAACGTTTCTTGATTCTTTTCAAGCGTAATAATGATTCCAGATTTATGTCAGAGTTTGACATTTGTATGGTTCAATCTAAAAGATCTACTTCATTTACTGAATCATCATGTACTTTGTTGTCTCTGTTTTTGATGAATCATGGAAGACTGACCTAGTTAAAGTTATCTTCAAGTTCTAGTGTAAATTTAGCCGTATACAAATTTGTATATTTACTCACATAAAACACGCAGTGTATTCCTTGTTCATCTTGCTTACAGAGTTGATGCTACTTATCTCGATGTTATCATCATCGTTAAAAGTAATCTGAAGGTCTGAATCATTCAAAAGCATTGGAGCATATCCTTGCATATACTTGCTATATCTTAGATCATCACAGTAACACTTTTGTTCTCTTAATGTTTTTCTTCAAGTTGCTCTGTCTACTCTTGTATTTTCTCCAAACTTGCAAAAACAATGGCTTTATCTCTAGATACCACCATTTTTGCTTTTATGTTAAACTCGTGAAATATTTCTATCACCTCTATGAAAACTGTTTAATTCAATATAATTAATTTTGTGCCATCATTTATGATGTGCACAAAAATTAAAAATTAAAAATTATTGTTTTGTGTTCGATCTGCCGTTAGTGCTCCGCGACAAGGCTTGTCCTTTTGGGACAACGCCGCTTTCGCCGTTTCGCCGCGCTTGCGCTTTCTTTAAAAGTCACCAGTTAAGCAAGGAAGTATAAATATGTGTGGGCTATTCTTACTGCGCCAGTAAATACTGATATTTTTAGTACTGTCATATCTGTGGGTTGGTGTAATCGTATTGTACTGCGCTTTTTTATTTTTAATTTTTTTAATAGATAATCTTATATTCCTACACGAGTGGGTTAGTGAATAAATATTACATTCGCTAAATCTCCCCAATCGGAACAGGCTCGGGATTTTCCGCCATTGTACATACATATGCCTTGTTTGTCATGTTCACATCACACACCATCATTACGTTAATTATAGGCGAGGCGACAGAGTGGCCAAAGCATTCCCAAGCTGTTGTTGTTGTTGTTGGGGTATTATTTTATTTTTTTTAATTTTTTTTTTCTTAGTTTTGTTGTTTTCTTTTTTGTTGTTGTTGTTGGGGTTTGTTTTGTTTTTTTGTTTTGTTTTGTTTTGTTTTTGTTTTTCAAGCAACAACTTACCAAAATACTTTCTTTTACTGAACTAGTGCAGATAATTCGATCAAGGTATCATAATGTGTTTGACATGGTTCTAATTTGCTTAGTATACCTTAGTATGTGACTGAGATTTCCTCGATGTCCCTGCGATTTCTCCCGTCTTACACTGTATCACTTCTTCAAAGTATTACCTAGATGGATTTTGGTAGAAAAGTTGAGAGGTGTTCTCCCATATCTATACTACTTTTGGACATAAAATGCACTAAGGTCATGCAAAATATATTCATTTATCAGGCAGTCGGGCAAACGAATCATCATGTCATCAAACCATTTCGTTGGCCGTGCTAGTTTGTCGGGCTTCGTCTATGCACACATTCTGTATATTTTACCGACAAATGGCATGCGGGTTTTGTTTACTCGCGCTATTAAAGCTTCAGATTGGACTGAAAGCTATGCAAATAAAGGAGGGATCGTGGCATGGTTTCATGGTAGAAAAGAATGATGATGAAGATTAGCTAACAGAACATAGTCAAGAATGTTTGCAGTTTTTCCTAATATTATGAAGGCTTCAAGGGGAATAAATCATAAAATTTAGGCATCAATATTTATTTTTAGCACACATCCTTCTAAACACATTAAACTTTTTTATTTTCCTTCTTTTTCTATCCAATTTTATATGTACCACATCTTATAAGATGAATATAGTATGTCCTTTCCCTCTCTTTGTTCTAAGATTCTTATCTAGTTTCTATTTTCATACACTTTCAAAACATGCACAATAAACTCACTTCTCACCTTCTAATATCTTTCTCTTTCTTATAAAAACGTGTACACAGAAGCCTTTCTTTCTCAATGTAATCTTCAACTTCTTCTTATGTATTTCTCTATTCCTCATATATTCTCATACACGCCTAAAGATGTGTAGGAAGTTAATTAAAGCCAACCGCCAAGGTCCAGTTTTGTTTATTCAAATTTATCCGACAAATTTGCCGAGAACCATTTGTGTCGAATAAAGGAGACTAATTGTGTTCGTGTTTTCGATTCTTTCGAGTTGTGTGGGTCGCCTGAAATAAAAAGCCAAACGTTTCTATTGTGCGAACCATTCGAGTGATTTTAAGTATTTGAATGAATGATGCTTCAGTTCTCGATGTTTTACTGTATATAGTCTCAGTAATGCCCTCTACTCGTTCATCGATAACATATAAATCCTTTGATATTTTATGACTTCTATTCTCTTAATATATTCAACGATCTGCCAATGCTATGCAACGAATATGCTGTGGCAGGCTATGAGAAGAATGTGTCGTCATGATTATAGTAGTAGTAGTTGTCGTTGTGTGGCAGTCAGGTCCAATCAGGGGTGGGGTGGGGGCACCGAAAACCCACTAAAAATGAGAGCCAAACAATTGGAACGTTTCCTGGAAACGCTTAAAATGCAGAAGCCCCACCCCCCTTAACTTTCGAAAATGAATATCGTACATTTATTCTCTCCTTCTGCTTTTCTATTTCTATTTTTAGACGCTTATTATCTTCTATTTTACGCTATTTCTCTTTCTTTTTTTATTAATTCAGTTTTTTGCCGCGCTATCTCTCTCCCCCCCCCCCCTCTCCCCCCCCCCCCCCCCCCCCCCCCCCCCCCCCCCCCCCCCCCCCCCGCCTCAAATGTTGCCGCCCTAGGCGACCGCCTAATTTGCCTAGCTGTTAAACCTATTAGACACTGAACATAGCGCTTTTCACAGTACTGGAAATAATCCTGCCTTACTTGATGAAGACCTGATCGTGGTTATCTCCCTTGTTTAGACAAGAACATATATTGGTCAAAATCTAGTATTAATAAGTGTCTTTCGCTTTCGTATCAAAATTAAGTCCTCCACCTCTAGCGTACTTTCCCACACGTTTAGCCAGCTTTCATTTTAATAGTCAAGCTCATTCCTGGAATCCCTTATGTTCAGCCAATTAGCCACAATTGAATTTTAAAATAAACATTTATTCGGAATAATTGATAGTTAAATTTTCTAAAATGTTCTAACTGTACAAAGATGCGGGATATATCACACGTCTTTCTACAGTTACTTTAAATTTGTGAGAAATATTGATATGACAAGTAAGTTTATAGCAAACATTATAACGGTGCTGATGTGACCTCACCAGGTTCGTCACTGCTCCTTTTCCAGTTAAATATTTAATTGAACACGAGTTTATTAACTGATGAGGGAGTGTAGTCAAGCAAACATTTCGGGTTTTTTCTATAGGGGGAAGCAGCTCGATTCTTTCATGAAGGAATAAAGCTGATGTGAACTTTATCACGAAAAGGAACATCATGAAACTTTGTTCAATATTGGGGGGGGGGGGACTTAGCTACGTCCATGCAGGACACGGTACGATTCGTTACATGCATATTTAGCCGGACTTTCACGAATGTTCTTAATTTCAGCATATTAATCAGCCCAAAGCATTCGAGGTTTTTACCATATGATAGAAACAAATTGTCTCACACAGCACTGAGTTCAGATATCGAGAAAAAAAAAGATATCCAATCACCCATCCGTCCGTAAGTCAGTCCTTCCATGTGTGCATCCATACAGACGGACGAAATAAGAGCCATATTATCTTCAAGTCTCGTTGAAGGACTTTAGAACCTAAATTTGACAGTGATTAGAAGTAATTCTTTCTCCTTATATCTGCCTCTCTCTCTCTCTCTCTCTCTCTCTCTCTCTCGATAGGTATGTAGGGACTATGTATGTGTATGTACGTACGTATGTATTGTTGCAATTTTTTTTCAAACCCTTGACTTTCTCTATCTTTAATAACTCACGTTTGCTTCGCTGTCAATGACATTGCAAAAATTAAAATCCTCAGGCATCAGCTAGGAAACCCTCAGCACTATATGATAAGTTTGAATTTGAAGCCCTCTGCAATTTGAGACTATTTACTTTGTCAATACTTAAGGCGGGTTTTTGACTGCATATTTTGGCCCTACTTTTTAGCTTTTGATAAAAGTGAAACCAGTCATTATCTGATCATTTAAAAGTGACAAATGTACTTGATGTGATATTTTACCCAGCATTGTTGCATCGTAATTTGTAAATATTTAATTACCAGCGGAGGTTCTGTTTAAATATTGCCCAGACATTTATATCCTTAATAGCGTATCATTTAAGTCAATTAGAAGAGATTGAACTAGTCTGTTCTCTTGTCAAAGATTCTAAAATTGTATTCTGAGTTTATTGTTGATATATAACTGTTAGTTTACTGTGCGACCCTAAAGTTGTTGCGATAGCTAGGTTTTGCGAATATAGCTATATATGCCTGGTTACACATGTGTGAATACCAGTTTGCATAGCTATTCACTCTAGTGATAAACACACTAATTCGCTTACTATCGGGCGAAGCGCTTTTGTATACATAACATCTATAACTTCACATTTAAGTTTGACAGGATTTCAATACTTACGCTATTATAGGCATATGGATTTGGTACATGGTATTAAATTGCAATTACTTTTCTGTTCGTTTACAAAAATATTCGTGTATATGGAGATAGGCGATCGTCTTAGGTATCTGCTTACCTGGTCGTTTGATGGATAACCTTAGTAATAATAGTCAAGGTAAAACAGTCATTTACATTCTTGGCTAATTTTTATGAATGAAATGACGTCACAACTGATAAACTTTTAGAGTGGAATGCCTTCACCAATAAGAACAATTGAGACATTGACAGGGGCACGTGACCTTTATTTCTCGGCTCTCTACCGTTGGAAGTGTGACGGAATGTAGAGGGGAGGTATGCCGGAATGTGTCAACAACCAATCAGAATTAAGTGCGTTATTCAGAGAATAGCGACACACACCCCTATTTAAATATGTAAAGCTGTCCACGCGATATGTTTAATATGGTCTCTCATAACTTAACATCCCTAAACGGAGGAGTGAAACACGAAGGATTTAATTTCGTAGCAAAGCAACCGAGACCACTCGTGTATAAATGTGTCCAGATGAGAAAAGATTTCGAGAGATTATCAAACTTCATTTCGGAGAGAAAGCTCGAACCAGTACCCAAAACTTTTGTATCAAACACAGACTATGAAATATCGTCAACTTCTATTTATGACTATACTCATTCTACTGATGCTACATCTTGCCAGGTTATTTGTCAGTGCAAAGCCAACACCGAGTGAAGCACACACAGATGAATCTAGTCTAATTCGAGAAAAGATTGAAGCTTTTAAAAGCGATATTCTAAACCGCTTGGGATATGTTAATCCCCCAAATGTATCCAATGTAAATATTAGTATACAAGAAAAGCGGAAGATGATAACACTGTATAGGAAATATATAGAGGAGAGAGAAGGAACACACAAGGAGGAAGACGACTCTGGTATGGTGCATTCCAGACACTTTCATACTCTTGAATACGCAGGTAAGTCATACGTTGTCCTTCTCATATTCGATCAAACCTTTACTGCGACTGTGGATACTTTTTTGAATTTGATTATAGAGCTTACCTTCTGATAAATATATACTTTGATTGTCGTAGGAGAGGGTATCGCACGCACTAGCTAGCCATGAAATCGCAATTTATCCGTGTTTAAATTTTCACGAATACATGGATCTTTTGCCTTCTTTTTATTTGCAATGCGTGTAACCATGCAGGGTAGGTCCGGTGCGTACTGTAGAATTTACTCAAATTCAACCACATGTCCAGGAAAAAGCCACATGTCTGCATAAATATGCGTTTCATAGATATTTCGTATTTCCCCGATATCTTCTGCACACCATTGTGATTATTATGATTAGTGGGGTGGATTATGACTGCATTCATCCTCCTTCTCTAAAACGTTGTCTAAAATGTATGCGGTTGCAACGCAACCACCACCACTATGAATACATGGCTGTGCCACTCTTTTGTGATATTTATTTTGGTTCCATTTCATCTTTTCATTTCAAGTCGAATTTTAGACACAGTACTTAAGCAGTATTTGAAGAACCAATCGCTTGAAACTAAACTCTGTCTCTGAAAGCAACCATATTGCATCCAGGTTTTCAAGAATGCTAAACGACTATCAGAAAATGATTTTCGTAAAGATATCTTTCTTTGCTGAAAAAAGGAGATTCTGGCATAGAATTTTTTATAGTAACAAATGTTCTTGCTAAAACTATGAATGTTTAAATTCTCGACTTACACACACACACACATACACACTCACGCACGCACGCACACGCACAAACACATTATATAACGCGATCTTTTTGGGTGTCTTTCACTCAAAAACGGCGACTTCTCAGCCTGATGTTGCATTTTGGGACAAGATTCAGATCGTGCCTTTCAACACGAACACTTATCTTAACAAAAGTTTGCACATTTCTTTACGAAAGGATGGCATCAAATTAATTTTCAAAGGAGACTTATTTAAGGCCTCGATTCGCAAGTTGCGTAGCAAATATGCCTAGCTAAATTCATGCATCGATGTAAATAACATCAGCGCGGGGGCGGAACATAGATTGTCGCTAGGATTTAAATGTCTCCAGGCTAGTTTATTATACTTACACCCGCTTTCCTGGATCATTTATATGTCTTTGGCGACAAAACGGGACTCAGATTTCAGAATTATTTATTCCCGAGAGTGGGATGTTATTTTTTGTTACCTAGAGTGATTAATATAGCCGACTATCGATCTGTATTACGATATATTTATGTGCTTATTTCCATATTAATGAATTTCAATGAGTTTGACTTTGTTATCACACTTTCACGGTGTCGGAATCTTTGCGTTTGGGTTTTCTTATTGGCGGTAGATCTGTATGACTTTTTGCCGGTGTTAATGGCCATCTTTTAGAAAAGAAATGACAAAAAGTCGCACAAATCAGCCGCATGTTGCAGCGAAATGAGACAAAATCAGGCGCACAGATTACCGGCAAATGGCACAGTCGCACAGGTTCAAATTATGTGACTTTGCGATTTTACGAGCAATTGCTATCCAGCAATCTGAATAAATGCCAAAACTTGCTTTATTGTGATCAAATTCTATGATGCAGTGTGAAAGAGTTAAACCAGTCTGTAAATCCAGTCATTTTACCTATTTGCACGTGTCAACATTTGATGATGCAGTGTGAAAGAGTTAAACCAGTCAGTAAATCCAGTCATTTTACCTATTTGCACGTGTCAACATTTTATCAAATAGCACACTTATATTAGTTCTCGTATTGTATCGTGCGTATCTCGACACGGTGGTGGTTGATGCGATATATGACTGTTTCGTCAGAGCAAAATCGTTTCTCGATACTTATTGCCATATCGTTACAGTTATAGTGATTAGACTTCAAATTACTACATTCTCTACCCATTTCCAGTATGACAGGGCGTTGAAACAAAAAATATAGCAATAGTATCTATATATTTATTCACCCAGCTTTTATCTATACATCGGATTATCTGAGTATGTGCTGTTAATTTTGTCTATCTGTCTCTGTCCGTTTTTTATCTCTTCATAGTTAGCTATGGGGGTCATATTTGTATTGAAGCGGCGAACAGAAAAATAAAAGTTTTTCGGACAGATATTTTTAATTAATAAATTGAGACAAATTGGGTGATTGATCCTGGTCCTATGGAGTGATCGTCAATATTGCTACCTTCGGCCAGTGCGCCGAGTTTGAACTAGCGAGTTCTTTCCGATAAATATCAAATGACAGATGTTAAATACCGTATATCCAGTATCTAATATTATACCTGATGACCATGTCTTCCCCAGTATTCTTCCTCTAATTTGTATGCCATACAGAAGTCAAAACGATATGAACGGTCAACACGGAACAACACAGGAGCATAAATCCACACTAAAGATCAGAAACATTACAACCCCCCCCCCCCCACCACCACCACCACCACCACACACACACACACACCACCCAAAAAAACACATTTTATTGTCGCGCTCACGTTACTTAGAAGCGAAATATAGCAATCCTTTTCTGGCGGCGGTTGCTTAGTCAACAGTTTGTTAGGGTTTTGTGTTCTTTTTTTTTTTTTTTTTCTTTTCATGTGCATATATTTCCTAAATTCCTTTATTCCTTTATAGATTCTCATCCATATTTGGCATCAATTATTATGAAGTTAAGACAATCATTTTATAACACGTAGGCTTGCCTTTTTTACCCTGGAATTTTCATTAAGGTTTTGGTTACAGTTTTTAATTTGCTTATATTTCCTAAACTCCTTGATAGATTCTCATCATGCTTGGCATGAATCATTATGAAGCTAAGAGAATTCCTTCTACGACACGTTCGCTTGCCCGTATGACTTTGGGATCAAGGTCACAGTCATATAAAATTTGCGCTAAGGTTATGGTTGAAGATTTTGTTTGCTAATATTTATTAAACCCCTTGACGGACTTTCTTCATACTCTGATGATTCGTTATGGAGCTAAGATGATTCGCTATGTGACACGCGCGCTTGCCCCTTTGACTTTGGAGTCAAGGTCATAGGAAATTTGCATTCAAGTTGTGGTTGACGTTTTTCATTCGCTTATACTTCCTAAACCCCTTGATGGAGTTTCTTCATACTTGGGACGAATCATTATAAGGCTAAGACAATTCATTCTCTGACGCGATTGCCCTTCCTTTGACCTTTGACCTTGGGGTTAGGGTCACAGTTATAGTTCATTTGTGTTGAGGTTTTTGTTAAAGTTTTTCTTTTTTTTATATATATATTCTTTTTCATTTGCTTATATTTCCTAAACCCTTTGATGGATTTTTCATACTCGATGAATCGTTTTGAAGATGTAACGATTCGTTCTGCGTCATGCTCACTCAACCTTTTGATCTTTGGGTCAAAGTCATACGTTTTACAGCAATGCTTAGATCGTGGGCTCGACAGGAATGCCATGGCCTTGTCTAATGCTGTGTCTAAGGAGCTTTAAAATCACACTTTTTTCAAAATTAAAGTGTGAAAAATAGATTTTATGATTCAATTTAGTCTTCTAACATTGTGAAAAATCAGCATCTAAAAACAAAAAAGCATTGAATAAATAAGCTTCAAAACTTTAAACGTTATAGCCATTGTAACAAAGCTTTGCCTCCACTTCAGCAAGGTAACATGGCTTGAAATCACACATTTCCATAAGTCTTCAAAGGGCAACATGGCTTGAAATCACACATTTCCATAAGTCTTCAAAGGGCAACATGGCTTGAAATTGCACATTTCCATAAATCTTAAAAGGGCAACATGGCTTGAAATCACACATTTCCATAAATCTTTAAAGGGCAACATGGCTTGAAATCACACATTTCCATAAATCTTCAAAGGGCAACATGGCTTGAAATCTCACATTTCATTGCTCGCGATAATTCGGAAATAAAAATAATTATTTATTCACTATTAAAACTGTAGTATTATAAAAATACAAAAAATAAAAATTCTACATTGTTTTGGGAGGGTCCCCCCCCCCCAACCTTAACACTTCTGATGCATGGAGTACAAAATTAGACATGTAAGTACCTCTATTGAAAGTGCGTGCTAAAGGGAGGACCGATTTTATTTGAATTTGGTTGTAGTACTCCTACAACACGGATATTTTTAAAATTTGTATATGTGTACCTGAACTGGCCTGTCCACCACCATATGGAATATGTCCAGCACCATATGGAATATGTCTAGCACCACATGGAATAAACGCTTCAGAGATTTCAATTGTTCAAGAATCCAAAGCCAGTAATTATTTAGAACCTCTGTCTGTATGATAACTCGTCTCATGTTAACAATGTATCCTCGTATCAAGCTAATTCATACAAACCATCGTTGACATTGATGTAACGCTAGACAAATCCACGTATCAAGCTAATTCATACAGACCATCGTTGACATTCATGTAACGCTAGACAATCCACGTGTCAAGCTAATTCATACAAACCATCGCTGACACTAATGTAACGCTAGACAAATCCACGTATCAAGTTGAACGGATGTAAATATATATCTGTACCTAATTTGTACACAATGCATTGTAGATTTAATATTTTCTATGAAATTATTGACCCTACCGCCATGCAAGGAAATTATGATTATGTATTTGTTTGACATCATGCACCATATATAATGTATCTGGTTTTGAGTGTATAAATGAATTGAGAATGAAAACCAAAAAATGTTATCCAAATTGTTGGAACATGAAACTCAGAAATCAGTTTAGTACCCATCTTCATATCAGATATGACAATGTAAATATACCTCTGTATTCATACTTTACTTTTATTATATGTGTATGATTCAAATAAGCCCCAAAATGCATCCTTAACAACAGTTTGAATATAGTCGAATTTTCAGTTTGTAAGGTTTATTTTGGAAGTGTACTTTCGTATGTTTTTAGTCCCACTGACTTTTGTACACACTGCTTGACGTCCTTACCGTCACTGGTCATCCAGTTAAAACTTTGGTGCCTTTTTATTTTAATAGTGTATGAATAATGTTAATTCCAATCAAACTGTCACAATATCTCTTTCACGCCTTTTTATTTTAATAGTGTATGAATAATGTTCATTCCTATCAAACTGTCACAATATCTCTTTCACACCTTTTTCAGATAGAAATTTTGAGAAACATAACAGAATAGGTAATGAAAAGGCTTTGGGTGTATTAGGAGAGAGAGAGAGAGAGAGAGAGAGAGAGTTACACTGAAGTTACAAGTTAGGCATTTACTCTAACATACCACCGGTAATTTAAGTGTTTCTCTAATGATTTCCACTCAAATTATTTCAATTGGAGTGCATTTGATTTCTAATTCATTACCTACGTGCCGAAAAAAGCATACCCTTTTTCACTCTGTTTTAAATGCAATGCAATTTGAGGGCAGCACTCGACCATTTCAACGAGCAATTAAGGTTTTGGGGAAGTGATTTGTACCAATAAGTATAGTCAAAGTCGCAAATATAACTCCATTTAGTGTCTTTTAAATATCACCATCTAATACTTTTTTAATCATAGATGAATACATTTTATGTTAAATTAGCTAAGCAGGCAAATTTTGAAGGACAGGATTGCGATTGACCTTGTAAGGAAAAAAAGTTTCATACAAGTACAAGTATCTACTTGCGAATGATTGATTTATTTAGGCAATGTTCACAATTAAAGCTTCTTTGATGTCCTGCCCCCGACAGGATGGTTTCAGATATATGTTGTAATTCAACATTTGTGTAATTTAGTAATTTAAATCTGACCATTTTCCTCGGATACCAGTTTATTGTTGTTGTTGCTATTTATATTATTATTATTATTATTATTATTATTATTATTATTATTATTATTATTATTATTTTATTTTTTTTAATTATTATTATTATTATTATTATTATTATTATTATTATTATTATTATTCTGTCTTCACAGCCATAACATTGGTATTTTAAACTAGTCTCTTCTAATCTTGAGAAAGGGCCACGTCCTGTGGCTATAGATCTCAAAGAGTTGGCTTTCCCAAGGAGTACTAGTTTTTCCAGGCTGTCTCCAAATTTGTGGAATATTACGCCAAGTGCTTCCATCATGAATGGACGGTACAATCTTTGTGTCTATTTTTGTGGTCGCCTCAGTGCGACCACTTTGGCTTAATGCGGGTCTTCCGCCCAAAATGAGTGTTCGAGGATGTAGCCATATCTCAACGTCATTCAGTTACGTACCAATAGATTCCAGCATTTTCATTGAACAAATAATCACCAAGGTCACAAGCATAAGCAAGTAAAAATGTATTTCATGTCAAATCAAGACTCTGAAATACACACTCAAGCCAACTTTTACCAATCATAACAATAGTTTAAAACAGAGAAGCCTGTTTATTCAACATGAGATGACATGACATTTGATTGATCAGCCTTGGTCACTGCGCATCAGATACACGCCTTCATTGAAGAGTCAACCGTATCTTCTCGTATGTTAATAGACTGCTTTGAAAGCCGAGACTTAAGATGACGCTTGTTTGGCATGTGCCTATTTGGTACTAAAGTTAACAGTTGCAAAAATCAAACTGAAATCTATAACACTGAAATCTGAAATATTAGATTTCGATTAACTAAATACAAAATTATATACATATATATATATATATATATATATATATATATATATATATATATATACATATATATATATATATATATATATATATATATATATATATATATTGTATAAAAGTAATTTATTTCTTTCATTGTCATGTATGGTTTTTGCGGTGTATTTCCTTACATTTCTACTCATTGTCTCTGATTCATTTTCTGTGATGTTTCAGTTTTCGTATCGATTGCCTATCCTTATTTGCAAAACATAAGTGTTTTCATTAGAACTTCACGACCACTTTATTAAAAAAGGAAACTCGTCCTGAACTTTGTAAGTTCTCCGGTCAGATCACTGTACTCAATTGCTTTTACTTGTTCCTCGCGTTCGACCGCTAAAAGTTTCTCACATTTTGTTTCGTTCATTTTTTTAAGACATAGAGAATATTACACATTGTGACATATATTGCGATAATTTAACAGATGAGGTAATACAGACTTATTAACCTGGCCAAGAAGCTAAATAAAACATTACACGTGTTATGCGGTTTCTAAATAAAACATTACACGTGTTATGCGGTTTCTAAATAAAACATTACACGTGTTATGCGGTTTCTAAATAAAACATTACACGTGTTATGCGGTTTCCTGCTTCAACATGTAATCGGAAAGTGCTGAATGGCGAAAAATGCCTTCATGGTGGCGGGTTACGAGATTTTGGTAGGGTAAAAGTTTATTTCAACGGAGAACAGAGCAAACATGCTGCACTACGGCAGAATTTTGGTTAAAAGAATATTGGCATCATTCGTGGTTTGCGATGTTCAAATGTTTTGTCGAAACATAGGTGACAAGTATGAACAGCCAAGGCGAATTTCAAGGATTCAAAATCTCTCTCGAAATATTCCGGCAAATGTTGAAACTTTTCACACCCTGCATTATCATTATCCTCACATTATCCAACAAATCAAATCGAAGTGTTACTTACAAATCACTAATGAAAACTGTTTTTATGTATCATTTTTTAAATCTTGAAAGCAAAGTCGTCATTTTCCAAATATTTTGCTGCGCACGTATATAAGCGGCATGTTACAGCTACCAACGCCAGGCGCCAGAGTTAATGAAACAAAAACGATGATCAATTGACATGTAAAACGTGGTAAACAGACATACAGGGTAGATGGTTGTTTGAAGCTTCAAAATTTATACGAGGCAAATTAAACTGGTGCAAATCTTTGTGGTATATTAACATGAACGTTTAAAATCTTGCAGGCACATGTCGCTCATGTCTGTGATATATAATTTGTCTGATTTATTGCATTTGGTGTTCAGTTACACTTGAACTTCGACGATCCTTGTGGTAATTATGGGGAATTAGTGGTTATTACTCTTCGGTGTACCTAAGAAATAAAAGAACATCTTTACATTAATTTGAGTATTCTTCTTACTTACATTGGTCGTTTGGTTTAATTTTGAATACAATTAATTCTGCATTTAAGCCTACAAAAATGATAATGAAATATTTTAACTAGATAAAAGGCACTTAAAATAAATAGAGTAATTTACCTTAAGAGAGTCGAACTTTAAATAAATATGGATAGAAGAAAATAAAATCACTTAAGACATTTTTAAATAAAGATCAATAACTGCTTTACATGTGGATGAACACAAGGAACTTGAAAAGGTTTGCAGTAAATTATCTTTATAAGTTGAAATATGAACGGTAACGATTATGAAATATGCGCTTATTTCGATCAAAGCACAATTTATAATGAATCAAGTAAAACAAAACGACATTCGACTAAAAAGTAAAACAAAAACTGTAATAAAACTTGTATAAATTATAAATATGAAACTCCTACTGTTATAAATTATAAATATGAAAGGCATATGTTCATCATAATTAAATTTCAAAACTGACGAAAACTGGTTCAATTTTCGATTTTCTCGTACCAGGGGATTGATAGTCATACTGTAGTTAAAGTTACGAGAGCCCAAACGGACAAAGTTAAGTGGAACTATAAATCAGGCACACTAGAAAAGACGAGACAACTTCGATATACGACTGTGAGTTGATATTATAATATAAAATACAACGTGTCAGTGTGTCATTATTATCACTTCATATAGCGCAATCAGCAACATGCGGATTTAGCCGTGTATAAGAGCATGTAAATACGAACAGATCTGGCTTTGTGCTCTTCGTATTATGGTGCTAGTTATGCACGGCTAGATAATGAATTGATTAGTCAGTACTTTACAATAGTTGTAGATAGCGGTGTTAAATATTTAAGTAATAAACGGGGAAGAATGTGCCTAAAGGAACTGTACAGTTTTTAAGTGACACAAATTATCAATTCAATGCATGGGATTTAATGGAAAAAAAACAAAAAAACAAAAAAACAACAAAACAAGACTAGCATAGAGGAGTAAGTCATTGTTAAGTACTCTTGATGCATCATCGCCAATGAGTCCCTCTTGTTCCCCGTTTTTTAAAGAAAATTCAACAAGTATGTGATCCTGCTCGTCCATGCGTACGTGCGTGATGTCACAAATCTTTTCGTGCACCGTATATATATAGATATAGATCTGCAAGCCTGGAATAAGATTTAAACAAACTCCAAATATATTAAACCACCCAAATCAGACTGTGAGAGCTTTCCTTTCCCCTTGATCCTATTGACATCACTTTGAAGGTTCGTCCCTTTGATTTTGGCATTCCCCCCCCCCCCCCCCCGAAAAATTCCTTCGGATTCCTGTGGAGAGAGAGAGGGTGGAGGTAATGTAACGAGTGGGAGATAAATAACTTAGAAAAGCGTGTTGTGGGGTGTTGCTTTGTTATTCAATGACCTAAGATGCAGATTCATGTGCTATAAGATATAGTGCTGTTATTACCCGTCTCGGCAGTTTTGACTTTATAACTTAGAAAAATTACAAATGTCACAACTTCCTTGTCTTTCATAACATTTTCTTGAAATTGTCACATAAAGAAACTTACATGATATCAATTAGAGGTTATTTGTGTGTGTCTGTGCGTGTGTGTTTTACTTTGATTTTCAAATAAATTATATTTTAGGGAGTAGGTGTGGTAATCTTGGTTCCAGAAATTGTAACAAAAAGTCCCAAATATGGCTATGTTCGATTTAAATCAATAAATGGATGGATTTTCTTCGAACGCCTTCACCAAATAGAGACAGAATAATAGCAACCTGCGACTCACTCTACTATCTACAGTCATAAAATAATTAAAAACAACACCACGAGCGATCTCTTGGTTCACTCTTCTTTATGGTTATTGAATCCAGAGAGAGAGAGAGAGAGAGAGAGAGAGAGAGAGAGAGAGAGAGAGAGAGAGAGAGAGAGAGAGAGAGAAGCGGAGGGTGGGGGTGGAAGGAGGGGGCAACATTGTATTTTACAAATTGTATTATGTTATTAGAAAATGTTTAAAAATGTAATGCATAAAAAGGACAATAGATCTGCAGTCGCCACTCGGTTTGCCGACTCGGAGAAAAGAAAAGAAAAAAGATAAGGAAATAAAAGCTAAAATAGAAATAATATAGAACAGCGTATGAATCATAAAATAGCATGTGCTTGAATCTGAGTATCCGAAAAGTACAGTTTTTCAATTAATAGGAAAATATATGCTTCTTTAGTGCGAGTGTAGGTGGAAACCTTGTATGAGAAATCCTTTTTTTGATCGAGTTATTTCTATGTGCAACGGAGACAAACAAGTACAATATAAGAACTACAAATCTAAACTATCCATCAATAGCTTTCTGTACAGATTTAATTTAGTTGCTTAGTAATTTTTTGTTCTTTAATGTTCACAACATTTTGTAAATGTTGCTTAACTAGCTCTAAATATAACTCAAAATTTAAAAATGTAATTTTTTAAATAATACTTTTTGTTTAAATAAATCAAGATAGTATTCGGTGTTCGTATTTCAGTGATACATTCGTATCAGATTTCCCCAAGTTTTGCTGTATCAGATAAATTTGTATCAGACTCCCCGTGTTTATTGTATCAGATAAATTCGTATCAGATTTTCCCGTGTTTATTGTTATATTTTTGTTACTTGTTGAAACAGATCGAAGCAACATTATTTCTATACCTAATTTTAATTTGAAATTGTAATGTTTATTCTCTCGTCATATTTATGGATATGTACATGTGCTACATCTTATTCATTGTGTCCGTTACACTTTCAGTTCGTGCATAACTTGGATTTGCTCAGTTGAACTTCTGCATACAAGAATTGTTATTTAATTCTGAATAGAAAATGATGATGCTCAAACATTTCCGTAGGAAAATAAAACGAATTATCTAATAGACATACCTTCCTACCTAATAACATACCTACCTACAATTCCATATTTTTATACCCATCTATATATACATACACACACACGCAAGCACATACATACATGCATTCAATAAATACGACTTTGCTTTTGTACTGGATGCTACTTTTTTCTCTCAGTATGCTAATATAGTCTCATAATTGTAAATTACTTCCATTATTAGATCAATAGTATCAGTTATCAGTCTTAGTTATTATTATTAATGGTATTAGTTATCAGTCTTGCACGCAAATTTTGGGCTTGTTAAAATTTGTGTCCCTCTGTATCGCTTTCAAATCAGCTGAAAGACTCCATTGAAAAAAAATAAAAAAATAAAAAAAAATAAAAAACTTTCGTTTACGATAGTATGTTACACTCAAGTTATCTCTTTATACCTTTGAAGTTAACCATGCTTTAGTCGAACAAGCGATATCATGACGTGTCTCCCACATAATCTCCCTAATCCACAATATAAATCAATCAGAATTACAAGTTCTTAAATGGAAGTATGTAAAGCCCGCGTGGTATGCAACTACCCTCGAACTTACCTATAGTGCTGGCATCAATAAATTTGGCCTTAAAGTGTGCCGTAGTTCATTTCGTGTACTCAGTACCATGTGGTAAATTTATAGAGAGTTTTTCATTTAAGAGTAGCATTTTATGTTCGAGTGCTGTTCAACAAATCAACCGCTGCGTGCTTCACACGAATCCTAGTTACGTTCTTTGGCTCTCTAAGTAAAAGCTTCTACTGAATTGAAACTTTTTTCGGCATTGTTTGGCTGCTCTGTATAGAAATACAAGAAAACTAACAATAAATTTTGAAACAATAGAGAAAAATAAATCCGAAATACATTTGTAAAGTCGATTCCTTAGGAAGAGATAAGAGTTTATATTGTAGACATTCTCATAACGTTTATTTCCTATTTTAATCCAAACTAATTCCTATTATTGTTGTAATTCTTCAATTTTATTCACTTTATATAGAAACTGATGATAGATCAGGAAATTTTATCTGATTCCAAACACTATAACGTATTCAATGGCTCAGATTATGGCGTAAGATCTTTGTAAAGACGATTTAAAATTGAACAGTGATTATTATAATTTGTATTCATGAAAACAAATTTCCCATGCTAGCTATTTCCTGTTTATTTTCCACGACAAACCAATATTATTCTGCTCGTTGACTGATAAATAGATTAGACAAATACATCTGTGTTATACAACGCCATGCTGACTGGTGAATAGAGTACTTAAATACCTCTGTGTTATACAACGCTATGTTGACTGATAAATAGAGTACTTAAATATTTCTGTGTTATACAACGCTATGTTGACTGATAAATAGAGTACTTAAATACCCTCTGTGTCATATAACGCTATGTTGACTGGTAAATAGAGTACTTAAATACCTCCGTGACAATAAACGCTATGTTGACTAGTGCCACACAACGCTATGTTGACTGATAAATAGAGTACTTAAATATCTCTGTGTTATACAACGCTATGTTGACTGGTAAATAGAGTACTTAAATACCTCTCTGTTATACAACGCTATGCCGACTGGTGCCATACAACGCTTTGTTGACTGGTGCCATACAACGCTATGTTGACTGATAAATAGAGTACTTAAATATTTCTGTGTTATACAACGCTATGTTGACTGGTAAATAGAGTACTTAAATACCTCTGTGTTATACAACGCTTTGTTGACTAGTGCCATACAACGCTATGTTGACTGATAAATAGAGTACTTAAATATCTCTGTGTTATACAACGCTATGTTGACTGGTAAATAGAGTACTTAAATATTGCCATACAACACTATGTTGATAAAAGGTTTCCTATTACTTGTGATGTAATAGGTAACGACCAAACGAATAACTGTTTTCAAGCTTCTTCAATCGCAAAATATACAACTGAGAGGAGAAACGTAATCGATGCATACAGAAAGTAATAGTGGTATTTTAAATATGGATTAACTGTGTGCAAACATACTCTTTTTTATTTCATTCATCTTCATAATACTGACACAGATTTGACAAGGAATAATCTAGATTAGATATTGGAGAGAGAGAGAGAGAGAGAGAGATTCCTAATTCTGTTTATGAGTTATTTGTATATGCTTGATCGGGATCCGTGAAAGAATCTGATACCTAAGTATAATGAATACTGATTTGCATTTTTGTAGTTGCTCTCAAATTCAGATTTCACCAGGTGTCCAAACATTTGGCAGCGGTTTGTAGCAGCAAGCAAGCGTTGACAAGATAGCCTATGGCGAATAAACAAAACAAAAGCCTAGTGGAAATGAGGCGTGTATTTGACCTATCTGTTTGATTGTCAACCAACAAGCTCGATTCAATAACCCAGCCAGGGAACCATTAAAACATACATATACCTGTGTATATGTATAAAATATTCATCAATCATAAATATCTATATATGTTAATGCTTACAATTGGCGACTATCCATGTATATTTATATTTACAGAGGGCGGCACTATATATTTGCGTTTATTTATTATGTGTCCGCTCAACTATGCGAAGTGGCTCTATGTTAAGCTATTTGAAGAATGTTAAAGACTGATAAGAAGTCAATACCACGGGACCTTTGTATCCAGTGCACTAAATTTCAAGCTCATTGGTCAATATTCAATCATCATGATAGGATGGGTGAATAGTTGTGCAACTTGACATGACTGTAAAAACACCTTTCTGACAAGTGATCAAGTCAAGTACTCTAAATGAATAAAAATAGAGGGATATCCTCACCCCGCCCCTGATTCCATTCCCTTTGTCATTAGTGCCCTTTCCTCTTCTCTACAAGGGCTTCCTCTTCTACGCGCTCCCTTCTGCCACTATCCAGATCACCAACACACCCCATTAAAACTTTACTAGGTTCTATTAGTTCCGCACATTTTTATTTTGAGTTGATTAAAAATATGTGTATGCATGTGGTTTTTTTTTTTGTTTTTTTTTTGTTTTGCTTTTTTTTAAGCTATCAAAGTGATAGCATTCTTAAATTTGTCATTAGAGATTCTTACTTTGGTCGCAAAAATGCCTCGTCATTCCAAAAAGTTACCCTTTGTTGGAAAATGTACCCCTATCATAAAAGTTGCCCCTCTTGCCTACATCTTCTATACAAAATCCCCAGCTGAGCACTAAATTGTCTGGAAAGCAAGAAAGGTAGCAGTCTGTGTTTGACTGATGTGAACCAAGTACTACTAAAATAAAACCAAGTACTACTTATATAAAACCAAGTACTACTTATATAAAACAAGTTTGGTACTAATTATATAAAACAAGTTTTGGTACTAATTATGTAAAATATATATTAACCACATATGTAAAGATTTGTATATCATATGTAATTCACACATACTGATGAAAAACATAAGTGACTTAATTTTGCTTTACAAGTTCACCATCATTTTATCAATCAAGGGTAAATATTATGCAATGCAGAACTGCTCACGGATATCCTCTCCAGATGCAATGGGCAAATGTAAATTGAACTGAAATACAAAATTTAAATTAATTATATATTTGGAGACATAATTTATTATTATTACATACAAAGCACATGCCAAATGCAATTTAAGAAAGAAGCAATCACATGTACCAATATTAGCATTTAATTTTAAATGCAAACTTGCCACACAAGATGGGAAAGCTTTTTTAACTTTATATGCATGTTTTCTGGCTTTTTGCAATGATTGATGGAGAGAAAGGCATATTGGACGGGTTTGTCTTGTAGGACTATATATTTCATTAATCCTCAATTCTTGGCCAGTGTATCGACTTTCTTCCATATATATATATAACTATAAGTCTCATATTTTCGAATGGTTCTTCCATTTTATGGAATTTTTATTCCGATATCTATGTAAGTATTTTTTATATAATCCTCTATTCTCGTCCAGTGTATCGACTTCCTGTAGGACTACATGTTTATTTTTATTTTGGAAAGGTTTATCTTGTAGGACTACATGTTTATTTTTATTTTTGAAGGGTTTATCTTCCAAAATTGTTTGCAATTTTAACCTTTACATTTTTGGAACTTACATTTTTATCGGCTCTTTAAAGTCAAGATTGTGCTGACCTGCCGTTAACCCTATGCATACATAGAGACCTACACACACACATACATACATACATACATACATACATACATACATACATACATACATACATACATACATACATACATACATACATACATACATACATACATACATGCATGCATGCATGCATGCATGCATGCATGCATACATACATACATACATACATACATACATACATACATACATACATACATACATACATACATACATACATACATACATACATACATACATACATTTCTTGTTATATTAGGCAGGCAATTTATCCTGTCAAAGTGACAAAATGCTTTGTAATGTTGAATGTTGTACCAAACCACCAGTTTTTTTTAATCAATTTATTTTTAAAAAATGTGCACCCTCAGCGATTTTGTACTCTATCCAACCTTTATATGTTTACCCCATATACGGGACTCAAATTTCACTTTTCTTCAAATACACGTACTTGGATAGTCAACAAATGTATTTTTAAGACAGAGGAGATCACGGAGGCATGCACAGTCATGCTGAATGAGAATAATAAATCTGGTCACTTAGTGTATTTGCAGGTCGAATGATATTCTTGATGGAAATTAGAAAACATGTACCAATCCCATGCATGCATGTCAAGAAAAATTCTTGGTAACTTTAGAACATCTGTCGATAAAGTAACTCAGTAACCTACGAACACCTGTATGTTGATATCAGAATCAGAATCATTCAGTACACCTGTCGCCATGCTAATTACAGCGTGATTTGTTGAAGTACATTACTTTTAAATATTCATGCTGAACTATGTTTAAGATAGAAAGCTTAACTCCAGTCTCAAGGTAAAAACAAATCAAGCAAATCATGTGTCTGTGTAATATTTGCTGAAATTTGATTGATCATACCTCAAGCTAACACATGAATGACTATTATTTAAATTGCGGTCGACCGTCGGGTTTTATCGCAATCACCGAAACTCTTTCGATGACTTTGCACTTATTGCTGGTACGCTGAGTAAATTTGTTTTTCGATCCAACCTCAGATTATACCCGCATTAATGTATGTACATCTCTCGAGGTGGAGTCCCGCCCTCTCATTTCTTAACATTTAATACATTTTTTGGCGCAAGTCAGGCGCGTGGCTCAACGTATGTGCCCCATTGTAAAAGCACCCACTAGTTGACTAAAACAGTGCAGATTTTTGAAATTGAAGCATCGCAAACGTTGTCATAGCAATTAAACAATTACCTGCATGGGGTTTACTTCAATAATTGTGTTTCTCTTAAATTTTGGAAACATATTCAATAATGTGTACTGTGGGAGATTTAAAAGAAAATATTAATTCTGCCCTGTTGTATATTTAAGTCATTCAAGTTGAAAGGGCATCTGTCTTACATGACCACAATTTCCATTACAGAATCGTAGGACATCACAACCATTATCTTTGTATGTGTTATTAGTATCAGTAGAAATGTTACTGTAGTGTATATATATATATATATATATATATATATATATATATATATATATATATATATATATATGGAAGGATACGTAAGCGTGAAATTACAATTTAAATTTGATTCGCAGACATTTGCAACATATTACTCATTCCAAGAAAACCCCTTTATGACGTAATTATCTGTATTTATTTCATTAAAATTCACCAACAATGTGACTAATTTAAACATGTAACGTTTTTGGACAATAAAATAAAATTACATACAGATTCACTTATCCGGGATTCATTTGTAACCTAATTTTCAAATGAGTACAAACACCCTAAAACAGTGCATTGCTAAATCATGTGTTTCCTCATTGGTCTCGAAGTTTCCCTTCAAAGCAGTCTTACACTCGGGTCTGTTAATAGCCCTAAACAGAAACATGATTTGCAATACAATCTGGAAAAAAAGTATTCTTTACTGTTGGCTGCCTAGTCACATTTGTATTAAGGGTAATGAAAAAGCTGTTGAAGCAGCCAAAGCTACCCTGCAGTCATCCGTTTCCAATGGAAAATTCCACATACCGACTTCAAATAATATATAAATCGGCATGTTCTATATACTTGGCAAAATATGTGGAATGAAAACTCCACAAACAAGCTTCGTAACATCAAATCCATCATTGGAAAGTGGCATCATAGAACAAATCGCAGAGATGAGGTGGTATTGTCCCGATCGCGTATACGACTTACATACCGGACACGTGCATACCTCCTGAAAGTAAACCTCGACCAGAGTGCGCGCCCTACCAGTGTCCACTGACAGTGGATCACATTCTTGTCGAATGTATCGATATCCACCCTGTGAGACCGAAGTATTTTGATGTGAACTCAATTAAAAAATTTGATTATGATGCACCACCAGATAAACTCATTTTTGAAGTAATGCGGTTTATATGACATATTTAGACCATTTTTCTTTGGGGGGAGGGTGTTTTTTTTTAAGGATTTTGTATTTTTGTGCATTTATCTTTTATATTATTTACATTTTTGTTACACAATGTTAACATGTATACCTTTTGTATTTTTTCATGTAGTATTACACGTTGCCGTCTATTTGGGAGGGTTTATCATCCTAAAGTTGCTTGTGCAATTCTTTTTATTTACATTTTTTGAATTTACTTTTCGTTGGATCCATATAGAAATCATTGTACTGACGTGCTGTTAAACGCTAATACATACATTGAGGAGTATACACCCGACGCTTGTGTCGAGTTCTTGTCGCTGGTTTTCGGTGATCGATTCAAAACTTCATGTATACATATAGCAAAACTATGTACTCATTTGAACCCACGCAATAGCCATTTGCGTATTCTTCTGGTTTATATGTAACATCATTCTGATATCAAACCGAATATCCTAGCAAATAACTCTACTGTCAATGAAAGATAAACACTGATATAATTTATTCGAACTCAAGCTATGAAAAGTACTATAGGGTCAAAGATCAAGGCTCGAGTTCCTAAAATAGCATCCGGTTCGTAGGTCGCCCACTTAGAATAAACTAATATGTTTTGTCAAATAAACACAGTCTTTATTTGGAAATTTTATGCGACTTCACCTGTTGATAAATATAGGTAAATTCCATATTGAACATTAGGGGATCAACCAAATTTTCATTGTCGGTTATAAAGTTCGCACAGGTAACAATTTGTCTCACCCTTGCTAGTGATTAAAATATGTCCTTGTCACAGTGGAGTGGTGAGTCCATGAAACGAACCACTCGAAATAAACAATGGATTGTATAGAGCTCTCTCTCTCTCTCTCTCTCTCTCTCTCTCTCTCTCTCTCTCTCTCTCTCTCTCTCTCTCTCTCGTGTAGAAATTACTTGATTAATCAACTAACAGTCAATTCCGGTTCTTTCTTAATTCGTGCCCTCGTATTACCAACATCTCGGAGCACTAGTAACCTTTGTAAGTACAAATGACTTTCATGCTTCATTAAACCATATGGAAACTTTTATCAGCTCGAAACTGTCGTAAAGGACCGAAGAAATACAAGAAGTGAAATGACCAAGCTGAACTACCATTTGTTGTTCGGGGAAAGGGGGGTGGGGAGTGGGACCATTTGAAAACAGTCCATCGGTATGCTCTTTACCCAAGAAAGGACTCCTCCACACACACACACACACACACACACACACACACACACACACGCACACAAGTCCAATGTCCTTTTTAAAGGGGTGGTCGAGGGCCTCTCAAGAGGGGGGACCATTGTACCACAAAGCCGTAACGAAAAGTACCGTGACTCAAGAAAAGTTGGTAACCTGTTCTCTCCTTTTTTCTTGCGTTTTTAATACAACTATAGGTTGCATTTATCTCCATATTGCCCAGCTATTGTGCCTCCCCTGTATTTTGTATCACTTGGAATGCATTTGAAATGCATGGTAGACTTGACGATGCTGATATATACTGAAACAAATATATTGGTATGTGATTTATCCACAGAAGACACTATTATTGCAAACCAGTCTCCTCGGTTAGGCACGGCCCACCTTGATTGTGCTATATTACAGTTAAAAATACACCTTATAGCGTTCACGCCCAGGTTAACATTGTCAGCAAGTAATATTATAATTATATTATTTATCCGTTTCATTTCCCTTGTGAATTAAATTTGATAGCTCTGGAAAGGGTTGTCTGATATCGTTAGGCAAGCTGAATCACTGCAAATAATTTTAACACAGTCTTTTAATTTAATTATTTTATTCGAATAAATATTTGTTCGACGTCATTCTGGGAAAAAAATGTATGCACTTTAATTTTAAATTCAGCAATTTTTTTTAAACATTCAAGACATTCGATGCTAATTCTGTTTCTAAATCTACCTTGTTTACGGAGGACAACGCCAAATGTCAAGGTAAAAACGAATTGAACTATATTAAGAAACCGCAATCTGCTCATTTCAATGTCCTTTCTAAACACTGAAATACGATAGTTATTTCTGTATGTGGTAAATTATTCTTCGTGAAAATAATTAAAGTAATTTTGCTGAATAGAATTAATGGAAATAATTCAGGCCCTTGGCTAATCAAAATATAATTCATCGAAATAATTCAGGCCCTTGGTTAATAGAATTAATGGAAATAATTCAGGCCCTTGGCTAATCAAAATGGAATTCATAGAAATAATTCAGGCCCTTATCTAATAGAATTCATGGAAATAATTCAGATTCTTGTCTAATAGAATTCATGGAAATAATTCAGGCCCTTGGTTAATAGAATTAATGGACATAATTCAGGCACTTGGCTAATCGAAATAGAATTCATGGAAATAATTCAGGCCATTGGCTAATAGAATTAATGGAAATAATTCAGGCCTTTGGCTAATCAAAACAGAATTCATGGAAATAATTCAGGCCCTTGGTTAAAAGATTTCATAGAAATAATTCAGGCCCTTTGCTAATCAAAACAGAATTTATCGAAATAATTCAGGCCCTTGGCTAATAGAATTCATGAAAATAATTTAGACCCTTGGCTAATAGAATTCATGGAAATAATTCCGGCCTTTGTCTAATAGAATTCATGGTAATAATTTAGCCCCTTGTTTAATATAACTCATAGAAATAATTTAGACCCTTGGCTAATAGAATTCATGGAAATAATTCAGGCCCTTGTTTAATAGAATTCATGGAAATAATTCAGGCCCTTGTCTAATACAATTCATGGAAATAATTCAGGCCCTTGTCTAATAGAATTCATGGAAATAATTCAGGCCCTTGTTTAATAGAATTCATGGAAATAATTCAGGCCCTTGTCTAATAGAATTCATGGAAATAATCAAAATATGAAAACAATACTGCAACAAGGTGTTTTGACATTGATCAGCCCAGACCCGTGTCACACGAAGTTGTCATTTTCAATAAAATGATCATGTTGGATGCTAACAATAAAAATATTAAGTTTTTCCAAAAATTTCATTTTTAAAAAGCATATCTTGTCTAGCTTTACATTAAGATAATATAATATGAACATCATCACCCAGCGTTCATGACGAAACAGTCTTTTTTTTAAAAAAAAATCATTGCTAAATCATGGCTGGGTGAATGAAGCTCATTTTTATTAGGTTTTCGTGATGCAGATAAATGTTAATTTCTGTGGTGTTTTCAAGTGGGTCACCTAATGGCTGAAGAACCAAGATTAATTAATTTTGAAATAATTGTGACCTATTTCTACTTTCAGAGCAAACACCATCAGGAATTCAACCGGAAGCATGGAAAACTCAACATGCGCATAGACTACATTTCAATACATTCCTCAGTCACCCGGATGATGCAACTAGAGAACTTCATATTCATTCTGCGAAACTGAAAATTTTTAAAAGGGCTGTTTGGCCAGGAAATCTGAAAGACAAATTTACAGTAGATAAGGCGATCAGGGTAAACATATACCAAATATTAAGTTTCAACAGTAACTCGGATTATAAGAGGAAATTGATTGATTCCAAAATCGTTTCTGTAGCATCAACAGGATGGGAAACCTTCGACATAAAGCAAGCAGTTCAGGATTGGGTGGATTACCCAGAAAAAAACATAGGACTTGAAATGTTATCAGATTCGCAAGATCTGGACGATGTTTTGGACATTGCAATGTCAGAACCACGCAATAGGAGTACATTTTCTCTCACAAATGCCACAGATTATGGAAATTCCATATTGCCAGTTCTTCGTGTGTACACAGAAGAAAGGCCAATACTAAAAAGGGCCAAACGAGATGAAGATCGTGAAGACTGCACTATAAAAGATGGCGAAAAGAAGTGTTGTCGCTATCCAATCAAAATAAGTTTTAAAGAAATTGGCTGGGACAACTGGATTGTAGCACCAACGGACTACAACGGGTATTACTGCGCGGGCTCGTGTCCATATACACACAAAATGGCTAATACCTTTGCAGCCATTAAAGCACTGTTGCACTTGCGCAATCCATCCATAGTGCCATCTCCATGTTGCTACGCAACAAGACTCCGACCGTTTACGATACTTCATTACGATGAGAATAGCAGATACACATTCAGTGATTACCCGGATCTAATAGTGGACCAATGCAAATGTGGCTGATTCCAGAAGGTCTCGTCACCTCTGAGAAATTACGAGATTAATTGTTGATTGACACTCTAATTGTTAATTTGTGTATATTATGTTAATTAATTTATTTATTTATTAAAAATTGCACCGTTTCTCAAAACAAGGTTGTAACGATGTGTCTAATAAGTATTTAGAGGCTTGTTTTGTGTCTAATCGACTGATTTATGGAGATAAATGTTATTGTTAATATCCTACTTGCCTACTGCTATACTGCTGTTGACTTGGCGATTTTTTGTGTGCAAAATATTTTCTTATCTGTTTATTCTACCAAATGGGGGAAATGACTTTTGCTAGAAACACATTGAAATCTAGGTAGATTTATTCCTGTTCATGTGGTTAAAATATTGTTAGGTTTACATACACCACCAATTTCACAATCAGACTCTCAGATCCAGAGGTAGTTGTCTTGCCCTAATTGCTATAAAAACTGTCAAATATCTTAGTCCGCATTTACCTAATGTTGTAATTTATTTAGGTTTAGGGGAATTAAGTGCATAATTCAACACTCATGTTCTCCAGTTACCGAGTCGAATTAATGTTTACTAAACACATCTATTCCTTGTCTACGTTATATAGGTGTGAACCCCATACTTTCACTACAAAGATACAATTAAAGGAATGATGGCTACAAGAATTATAAGTCGTAAATTCATTTTATAGATCACAAAGTAATGGGTCACTTGTAGGGTGTGTAGCTTTCTGGATCTCCTTAGATTAGTTTACTGATCAACATGTTCACTTAAGAGGTTGATTTAAATCCACTCGGAACAATGTATGCCTTCAGTTGTTGTATCAATGGTACCACTTGATATACTTGAGATACTCTAGTTGTATCAATGGTACCACTTTATATACTTGATATACTCTAGTTGTATCAATGGTACCACTTGATATACTCTAGTTGTATCAATGGTACCACTTGATATACTCTAGTTGTAGCAATGGTACCACTTGATATACTCTAGTTGTATCAATGGTATCACTTGATATACTTGAGATACTTAGTTTAAATATATTTTATTTCATGAGATACTTGAGACACTCAGTAGCTGTATCAATGATACAACTTGATATACTTGAGATACTCTAGTTGTATCGATGGTACCACTTTATATACTTGAGATACTCAGTAGCTGTATCGATGGTACCACTTGATATACTTGAGATACTCAGTAGCTGTATCGATGGTACCACTTGATGTACTTGAGATACTCA
This sequence comes from Margaritifera margaritifera, assembly GCA_029931535.1. Lineage (NCBI taxonomy): Eukaryota > Metazoa > Mollusca > Bivalvia > Unionida > Margaritiferidae > Margaritifera > Margaritifera margaritifera. Next base: position 2,270,775 of record JAQPZY010001440.1, on the reverse strand, counting down.
GTAGCTGTATCAATGGTATCACTTGCTATACTTGAGATACTCAGTAGTTGTATCGATGGTACCGCTTGATATATTCATATAATCAGTTTATTCAGGTTTATAACTTAATCAAGGAAGCGAAAGTTAGGCATAAAATTATTCTTTTGCATGCAATAATTTTGATTTATTTTGCATCAATAACAGACTTTGAGGAAAATCGATTTTAGTCGAAATGATTCTGTAAAGCTTACTTGAGGTCGTATAATTCGTACATAATTCTTAATGAACAGGCATGATTTACACCCACCCACCGCGTGTTCTGCGAGAGATTTTTTTTTTCAACTGATACTATGATATGCATTTATGACTTTAAAAATAATTATACACCAGTCCTATACAAATTACATATAAAAATAATCATACACCAGTCCTAAACAAATTACATATAAAAATAATTATACACCGGTCCTAAACAAATTACATATATGAATGATTCTTTCCTAGAGTGAGAGACAATGCCATATTCATGGCTACACGTTAATATTATTTTTCACTTTTGGGCTTGCCCTTGAGATTATTGCACTGACGAAAGAGTTATTCTCTGATGCGTTCCTTTGACTAAAAGGAACTTTAAAGCAGGTTCGTCTTTACTTATTTATTTTTTTGAGAAATGACTCCGTTTCTATTTCGTACTGCGCTTCTAATTTACCAAGATCTGCGTTGATAAAATAGAGTAATTCAAACCATAGTTCAAAATTAAATCTGATGATTTAAAAAAACGCAAATAGTTTCTTCTTTTTGTTTGTTTGTTTTTTTTGTTTTTTTTTTTTACAAATAAGATCATATGACATTTGACTAACAGAAAGACAATTGACTATACATGTGAATGATAATTCAAGCGTCGTTGTGTACAAGTAAATTCTGGTGCAGTTGTTGTTTTGCCAGTGTCAACAGAATCTATATGGCACCTTAACACTCTCCAAAAGAAAAAGTTGAAACTTTGACTAATGCTCATCGAAATCATCATAAAAGCATACACACTTCTTTGTTATTCTTTATTCTATTTCAATGAGTGCAATTACAAAAGTACAGTAAAAACTCGGGTGAATAAACCTCCTTTATCTGAATTGTCAGTTCATCTCCATTGCATATATGTTTCCTGAACGTGCAGATTTCGTTTTGCTCCAACTCTATTATTCCAAGTTGCGTTCATCCGGATTATCCGTTTATCTGAATCACATCTATGTTCCAATAACGTCCAGATTTAGTACTACCTTCACTCATTTATCCCAAGCTCCGTTTAAGCGAACGCTTTTCGTGTTGCCAGAGAATTTTGAACTAACGACATTCTATTATCGCTCAAGGAATTGTCTATTTCAGTTGATATTAAATACACAAAACTGCATACGTGTTTTGTTCTGAGTCGGCGGAAAGAACGAATTTGATATGGCGTACGGATAAGTCGAGGCTGTCAGGCCGAGACGTATTCATATGCCGTATCAAACGAGTTGTTTACCCTGACTTAGTACAAAACACGAATGCAGTTTTGTATTTATTACATACCACTTTTTTTACGCTTTCTAAATATTTTTAGCTATACTGTATGAAGGTAATTCAAAACGTGCTGGGATTTGTAAAAGTTCGATTCACTGCGTCTAAATATATCGACGCCCGGACGTCAAAGAAGGCACCTAAGTTGTTCGAATCTGGGTGTCTGATACGGAAATACGGATTGAATATCTGTATGGAACACCAGATCAAGCATGTAAAATTAAATGTGTATGCAACAAAAATAAAAATAAATAAATCAATAAAAACCACAATTCTCTCAATATCAGCCGTTGTAGGTTGTCGAAGTATTTCACAGGACAAGTCACTTTACTCCCATTACCTCATCACTAAATAGTCTTTAATGTGTTTATAACCCATGAAGACATCACTGAATCAACGAGTCATTGAAATATACACTAAAAGGTGCTCAATAAGATTCCGCCACTTCATTAACGGTGATTACACTTATTCCTTTGAAACACGGATTTGACATACAGTGTTATATAACCAACGCAGGTAATATATAAATCGTTGGCGAATCGTATTCCTGAATGGTATCCTAAATATAAGTTCTTCATCAAACTGTATTTTTTATTTTTATTTTTATTTGAGAATATCAGTGATATCGGTCATTTTGACACTTTCTCAGAAATAGTATTGATATTTTAAGAATGGAGCTGTTGCATTGAGAATTTTATTTTAGCACGTTTGTGTCCCCTAAAGAAAACCCTAAATAAATTTGTTACCCTTCGATTTCTACAGAAGCACATTCTTTGCTACCCTATATCAAACCCGAGAATAGATTTGTTGTCAATTCTAACTAGCACATTTTTGGTTCCGTAACTGAAGCACGAAAATAAATTGTTTGTCTTGAAAATTCTACTGAATTACTTTGTTTTCCTTATGTACCCTTAAATGAAACCCGAGAATAAATTAATTGCGAATTCTACTAAAACACATTTTTGGGTCCCCTAAATGAAACACGAGAGTAAATGTATTGCTTTACGAATTCTACTAGATCGCATTTGTCTGTCCCCTAAATGAAAAGTGACAACAAATTTGTCTCCTACCGAATCCTACCGAAGCATGTTTTTTTTTAAATCTCCTATATCAGAATCTAAAAATACATTTCCTTGCAAATTTTGCTGAAGCAATGGTGACCTCTGTAATATTGGATATTTCCTAAAATTGTTTTTGCCCCTTCATTGTCATTATTTTTTGTACGGTTATGCTGAAGTATTTGAATTTATTCACTGCTTCAGTATCAGTGGTGCATTGCAATTTTTAAAGCATCAATGCAAGAATTACTTTAATGTATAGTTCACCCTTATAAATCTGAACATGTCAAAGGATCTTTTGAAGAAAATATACTACTTAAGTACTTTCTTTATCAACGCATTAATAGATAAAGCCATTTCCCCCCTCAAAATCATGATCTTTGGTGAATTATATAACAAATGCAGTAGTCCTTAAACATTTGGTGACGAGATAATATGCTTTGTGAAACAAAAATTGGTACATGTTAATTTTTGGATCAGTATTCCAGGTGCTTTATTTTTGTGCCAAGTGATGATCCATTAGTATCGTTCCTTTCGTCATTGAATTATATCAATATTACTATGATTGTAATCATGAAATAACGATATCAGTAATATTGAATAGAACCAATATTATTTTATAGAACAAGTAGAAGTCCAGTTTTGTTGGTCAAATATGCTTAAATGGCGACACTTGTTTTACTATTTTCATCACTACTGGCATATATTTCTACGCCATATACAAGGTTGAATGCATGTGAGAAACTTAGAATACATTTGGTCCCAGTTTCTCTTAATTTCTCAAACTTTATCCTCAAATTGAGATTTGACATTATCCTGCTTTTGATATTTCGGCAATATTGTGATTGTCGTCAGATGTAGAGATGAAAATAAAGATGAAAAATATCGCTGAAGTTTTAAAATTGAACATGTGGGGATATTTTCTCAAAGAAATAGCTGAGGAATTTCTCAAATTTCATGAGATTTTCAGCTTTTCTTTACAGAAAAAAACAAGACAAGTTTCGAGTTAATTCAAAATATTACCATTGAACTTTATTTCGCGATCACGTGATCACTGTTGAATGTTCATTGAAAAAAATTTTTTTGTTGCCAACAAAGCAATAAGAAAGATAATTAAAAATATCAAATGAGGATGAAATTTGTAGATGTTTGGTGAGACAGGGACAATTCTGTTTCTTTCGCAGTTAGGTTCAGCAGAGCGTTATTCCGGTGTTGCTGATAATTTGAAGTAAAAAAAACCCAGCAAACCCAAACATTATTGCCTGATATGTCAGAAATGTATGCATCATTAGATCTTGATTTCTGATATACTTTAAGATAATATAGCTGGCTGTAATGAACTACAGTATATAATGGAATTAGCTAAAATATACCACATGCAGAATCGCTGTCAAATGTCTATATTGTACAACTTGTCCTTATGAATGTAACTAACAAAGTTTCAGCTTTCCCCAACATCTGTGATGCACTCCAAAGGCTGTAGTTGTGTAATATGGTCTAATATGACCAATTAAATTATTTTGTTAGTATGTGTTTCTTTTGTATTTTATTCATCCCATGATGTGGTTAGAACTGTCCTAGCTAGAAAATGAGCCATTTCGATCAAATTTTTCATGTCCATGACTGCTTTTTCCTTTTTTCCCCTCAAATTGCATTATTTTATCATCCCATTCTAACCCCCCCCCCCTCCCCTCTCTCTCTCAACAGCTCGGGGCACGCTGACCTACCAAATTATATTTTTTTACACGGTGTCGAAAGAAGTCTTCATAGCGTTTTTTCACCCGTCATTCATTTAGAACACCGTTCATGCCAGTGTGTGCGAACCAAACCATGTGCCCATGAAAGAACCTTCGTGGACTATACCAAAAGACACGCGTTTTTTTTTTTGTTTTTTTTTTTTAATTTGTTTTTTCAATGAGCTACTTTTCGTCATATGGTCATGCGCTTGCGTTGTTGGTTACTTGGTAGCTGACAGAATTTCTCACAAAACAGCAAAGAGGAAAACGAATAAACGAGCAAACAAGAACTGACTTCATAAGCCGCCAGCTACAGAGAAAATTCCATAAATAACGCCAGCTGCACGACAAGTGATTGAACTTAAAAATGAATTAATCTACCTTTAAATTTCAATAGGGCGGGTCGTTTTCCTTGTAAATTTGACTATTAACCTAATTTTGTAAACATCCATTTAACCGGTTTGTTCTGGAATTACAAGGAGCGTTGACTGACAACAGCCGCCATACATTTTTTCGCCTGATTTTCTGCCACGTGCCTATGTGCTTACGCCGAAATCTGTCATTCAGGAGCATACCATTTACACCGGGGATAACCGTGGACATTTAGGATGCAATTACTACGCGCGGAATAAATGCCTGTAACAAAAGTAAAGTGTTCATGTTTTGTCCTTTAAGCTTTACACTTTGTAGCCCACGGAACACTACAGTCACTCTGGTTTCCGAAAACTCAATTACTTGTGATAAATACGTTGTGATTTTCACAATTACTTCCACACAATGTGCCTGGGGTATGCGAAAATTTCACTTTAATTCCATATTTCACGAAACTTTTCCCTTAATATACATCAATAACCGAGTGTCACAACTTATAATAGGTATCTGAGATTGATAAAGAGTATTTTCGGAGTTTCTTTGAAGTTTTATTGCCGCTAGCGAATGATATTGTACAAGTTTGGAAATTACGCTGGTTAGTACGTTCCACTGGTTACGTTAGGAATATGGCCAGATAGCGGTTTCATATATACACTTTTTTAAAGTATTTGATATTGATCAGATGGTATTCATTTGTAAGAGTTGGTTGTATGCTATGACAAAGATGCACTTATTATGGCTGCATTCACCGAAAAAATCCCCAAAGAATCCTGAGTTTTTCAGAAGGGCATGTAAAACGAGCGGTAACTTAAGCACAGAGAAGGAACAAAAGAGACAGAAGAAAAAAGAATTAGAAAACAGTGTTAACGAAAGTACTAAGTGCAAGAACTTTACTAGCGATTTATACCGAATTATACCGATTTTTACCGATTTTTACCGAATTATACCGATTTATAGCGATTTATACCGAATTAGTGAAAGGAACAGACGGAGAGACGGAGCAAAGGTTCACTTCAAAAAGTATCAGATGAGGACGACCTTCTTGGACCCGTTTAGGAAATATTTCACAGAGCGGTACTGTCATTAGATAGGGGTGGAGAAGATAATTTTTCCGAGGATAACATTTCCTTGCGTCTCTTTCTGGAGACTTGATGCTTCTTTAGCTTGAAAAACACCGTAGTATATGGGACAGGTAAGAAACAAAATGATATTGGTAAACAAGCAATAAATTATTTCACCAAAAGTTCACACCTTTTATAAATGGACATCAAAATGTGTATATGAGAGTAACCGAGGAAACAGGGAAAGTTGATTTTAATCTACTGCACACAAAATCAGTAAGACAAGTAAACATTCATATATTTAACACCAACATTAATAATAATAATAATAATAATAATAATAATAATAATTATTATTATTATTATTATTATTATTATTATTATTATTATTATTATTATTATTAAAACTGTAAATTAAGAATACATAAGTAAAAAAACTAGCAAAACTATTCTATCAGAGTGGCAATATTATGTTATCCAAACTTGTTCTATTCAAATTACGAGCAATATTTTAAGACGATGAATGGATTGAATACAAATTTGAATCGTTTCTTGCCTCTGTATAGAAACATATCCTAACTGCATTTAAATTTCCATAATACGATATTTCCATGAAAAGGAGCTTCTAGAATTTGTTTGATGCCGCCCATAATAATAATAAAGATTGCTAACATTCTCTCCTGGGTGTTTATCTACTCATATGCTTTATGGCAGAGATGGATGTTTACATATAAATGTGACAGTAGTATAAAATATTTAAAGAATCTATATTCTATGTCAATGAAAGTATATTTAATGAGGTTTATCTGATGATTTTAAAGAATTAAAGAGCGCCTGAAATGCTATCAAACATATAAATCACTTTGTTACCGTATTCTCGGCGTAACCAATGGAACGTATTAACCTGCATCATTCCGAACACTTTGACAATATCGTTGGTAAAGGGTAAAAAGAAGTCCCAATTTTTTGTAAAAATACGCTTTCCAGGTCTGCTCTACCTTAAAGACGTTATGAGTGCTCTACCTTAAAGACATTATGTGTGCTCTACCTTAAAGACGGTATGTGTGCTCTACCTTAAAGACGTTATGTGTGCTCTACCTTGAAGACGTTATGTGTGCTCTACCTTAAAGACGTTATGTGTGCTCTACCTTAAAGACGTTATGTGTGCTCTACCTTGAAGACGTTATGTGTGCTCTACCTTAAAGACATTATGTGTGCTCTACCTTGAAGACGTTATGTGTGCTCTACCTTGAAGACGTTATGTGTGCTCTACCTTAAAGACGTTATGTGTACTCTACCTTAAAGACGTTATGTGTGTTCTACCTTAAAGACGTTATGTGTGTTCTAAATTGAAGACGTTATGTGTGCTCTACCTTAAAGACGTTATGTGTGCTCTACCTTGAAGACGTTATGTGTGCTCTACCTTGAAGACGTTATGTGTGCTCTACCTTAAAGACGTTATGACTGCATTTTTAGGACCAAATTGTATGAAATATGGAATTAAAATGAGATTCTTGCATGCTGCAGGCACATTGTGTTGAGGTAATTGTAAAACCACAAAGTGGATATCACGACTGACGTTTCGGAGACCAGAGTGACAGAAGTCTTGCGTGAGCTTCAACTCAGTGGCGGCGCGAGGGTTCGAGGCGCCCGGGGGCAATGTTCTATAGTGGCGCCCCTACCGAGGCGCCCGTGGGCAATGTTCTTAGTGGCACCCTACTTTGCCACAGAGAACAGTTTTTATATAAGTTGCCAACCTCAACCCCTCACTCCCATCTACGCCCCGGTTCCAGCTAGAAAAAAAAGCACCCGACAGCGCCCCCCTCTCTACGACCCCCCACCCCCACCACGTCGCGCCGCAACTGCTTCAAAATTTCTGCAAAGTATAAGCTAAAAGGAGAAAATAGGGAAAAATGATTTGTAATGATCATTTAAACACGTTTTTTGAACGTATTCTGAGCTTATTTGAGCGTATTCCTCACGTAGTAGGCGTACCCTCAGTTTCTACGGTTATCCCCGGTGTTTTAGGTTATTGAAAGGTGACATTTATCATGTCCGGTGTCATTTAGGTCACCTGCGCTGTCAATGGATTGTAATCAAAGCCTCCGAACATATTGTTGTGCCGTAAAGCTTGACAATAACCTTCTAGAAGCCGAAAGAACCGAAATCCCCCTTCTTCCTTCCCCCGCCCCCCCCCCCCCCCCCCCCCACGAAAAAACCCAGGTCTAAGAAAGCACTTATTTAGTTTAGGATGAAGATGGACTGATGGAGGCTGTCATTTGATGGGCTGGAAACATGTGGTAAAATGTCAAATATGCCAATTTTATATACTTTATTTAGTCTAATACTGTATATAGCATCTGTTGTTTTGCTAATTCTATTTTTATTTGTAAAATGCGTTAAAATCATTCGATTAGAGTTTGAACACACACACACACACACACACACACACACACACACACACACACACACACACAAACGGCACAGCAGATAAAAATAGCCGATTCTTGTGAGTAAAAATCCTGTACTTCCAGAGAACCACTCAAAGGGAAGCATGAAGCTATACACATTCTCTATATCTTCTCTCTATCTGATACATACGCATACACACACAAGTGCCCACGCATCTGCATTCTATTTATATACGCACAGACAATTAACACATAGGAGAGATGGACATACATGCAAATGCATTGATTATGATAAAAGAAAAGGGATTTACCAGTATTGTCATAATTGAGATTTTGTCAGTTTGCCATCGTTAAACATTGGAAAAAGTCAACCGGCAGGCCAACAGGAGTGTGTTTTGAAGCTCTGACAAATTATGTCTGTTCCGACCGAGAAATTGTAAGCCAGAAATCGGGATTCATTCCTAGTAAAATGGATACGCGAGACTCGGTTAACTAATGATTGATAGAGTTTCTACCTTTACGATCAAAGATAGATGAAAATAAGCCGTCCTCATTTTTTGTATGAACATCTTATCTACATTTTCTGACAGGAAGAAGTGGAACATAGCTTTTAAAAATGTCTTTCTCGCAATAGGAGAGTCAAAGAATTTGTAGAAAATATATGTCTGACTACATTGTATGAAGTTACATATATACGTATGAATGCATGTACGTGTGTATCTGGGTATCTATCAGTATAATGGCACTCACTATCACTATATTTACATCTGTACGTTTTCCTGCTCCAGTTATGATTTACTATATTATTTTTGTTAATTATTTTTTATTTTTTATTTTATCCTTGTTAGGGGAAGGACAGTTCTAAGTAGGTAGAACTTGTGTCAAACAACTTTGCCTTACATGTATGATTTTGCAATAAAATATGTTTAAATACAACAAAACTTATTAGACCACAAGACAAGGTTCCATGACTACATACATACATGCATACATGCATACATGCATACATACATACATACATACATACATACATACATACATACATACATACATACATATATGTAAACGTTGTGGAAAAGATTACCGGTCTAGACAAGGCCTAAGTAGCCATGTGATATTATCGACGGAATGAGAGAAACATAAAAGCGATACTTGCTCCAAATATATTTTTTAAAAAATTTTATGAAGGTCATGTGAACATATGCAATTTAAATGTTCGATATGTAAGACCTCCTTCGCCATTCGTTCTATTTAGTTTTAAACGTCACACGGAAACCCTTTATATGCCAAGCAAGAGTTTAACGTGTGATGTATCCTTTCAACATACTTTTTTCTGGTTTGTTGAATAAAAAATAAGTTTCCTTAAATTCCTCTTTAGTGACGTGTACCTGTTCCAAATGGGTCATACTTTCACAAAATGTTTTTTCTTTCTGATCGCATTAGTAACAACTTGCTCCTTCCATTTTATTTTAGTCAAAAGTGAGTGGTTACAGTCTGAAACACAATAATTATAAAAGGTCAATTTATGCGGCAGATTCGACTAGCAAGTGCTTTAAACCTTTCTGAAGCAATTTTATTAACCGCAGAAAACCGTATCTGATCCAAAATAAACCGTATCGTTGAACCAAAGTAAACTGTATCATTGAACCAAAGTAAACCGTATATTTTGACTTAGTAATCATTGGCATAAACCGAAGTAAACCGTATCCTTACAAATCTACAAAACTTTGTATATGTCCGTATTTCCATTATTTATATTCACATTACTGAATGAACAACTGTATTTAAATAAATAACAAAATAATTAGATATGTGATTATTTTAATGTTTAATGTATAAGATTCAAAATATTGTAAAAATAATTAGATATGTGATTATTTTAATGTTTAATGTATAAGATCCAAAATATTGTAAATTTGCTATTCGGCTTCATAGCCCTCGTAATACATGTTGTTTTATGTCTTCATTTTTGCTCAGTTGTATAATTTTATATTTTGTAGTAACATAAATTATTTATTGCTAAAAAAATTAAAGGTAATTGTTTTCCATAAAGACACTAGATGATGATAAAATGCCCTTTTGTACATCGTGGTTTCCTTTTAAACCGTTGGAAACCGTATCAAACTGGAGTTAATTGAGTCTCGCGTATCCAGTTTACAAGGGTGGTGTTGTTCACACTCGCAAAGAGCGAGGTAGAAACAAAGAGTGCACCCTACTGTCCACCATCTTGTTTTTGTTTAGATACTACTACTAAATATGACGGCTCCACTACGGCCATCGTCTTTCTTCTGTCGACTCCCCGGGCTATACAGTACTTCAATGATCCAAACATGAACGTCACACGATGTCTCTGGAACGGCTAACCAATGATCCAAGTGAAACCAGTTCCTTGTCGGACTACCGCCAAGACATAGCCTAGCTTAGAGTGAACATTGGAAAGACTTTATCATCTTTTGACAGTGAATGTGGCAGGTTTTTTTTTTTTTTTTTTTTTTTGATCGATGAAATTGGCTTAACGTTGACGATGCTTTAATAGGTGGCTACTGATACAGTAGACATTATAACACAGAAGGTATTTAGCAAGACCTTCAAGGTCTGTCTGATGGTTGACACGATAGACATCACGATTTCAGCAATGATAGGCGATGACTTGTTCCAAGCACTTCTAAAAACTGTCAGTGTGTGGGCAAGGTCCTTTACCATAAAGGATGTAATGGACATATTTTCAGACAAGGATGCTTAACGTATCAGGGGCATGATACGTCAAATAACGAACGGTGTCAATAAACAGCCATGTCAGGGACTGACAGGTCAATGGGCATGTAATTTGATCTCTACTGTATTGTATGGGATATTTCAGATAGCTATCACTCTAACGGACAAATCCCAACATGAAGATGACAGTATAATGGGCAAGTTTTTAGTTTGTATGTTATATTGGCACAACGCTTCTTTTGCTAATGGTGAGTTGGACAAAGTTCTGCGTCTTGCATACAACTGACTGGTTTTCGTCATCTGGTTGTTTGTAGATTAATGGCACATCATCATACGAAGGACTATTTATAACTGAGGTCATGACAATAAAATTGCCTTGGACAGAGATACACCCCGGCAGTCGACCCAGGCTGGTTTGTATCGGATTTGAACCCGCTACCTATTGATCGTGAATTAGAACGACTTGACATAGTTGACACTATGGTTAACGAGATCTTGTTGATGTTTACATTGTACAGTGATTGTCTAACAGGTAGACAGATTATTATACAAGATGCTTAAGATGGTTTAAAGTCTAATAATCTATTTCCTCAATGCAGTTGTAAAAGGAGTTGTTAAACTTCCTTTTTGTTCATAACAGCTTTGAAATAAAATAAATGCATTATGATTACATTTTAATATTAAAGCAAGTGGAAATGTTCATGATAATTTTTTTTTAAAAATCATATTTTAATTGATGAACATTTAGGGCTGGTTTTATGGTTAGTGTTATGATCTGATAATGTTTTTGTTAGGGGTGCAAAAAAGTAATACAGCCAAACCTGTTTTTAGAGGCTGCCTATTGAAAGCAAGAAAAACTACCCCCAAAGATCTGTGCTTGCCTTAAAGATTTTTTTTTTTTTTTAAATTTTTTTTTTTGTCAATAGAACTTTGTTGTATGGGCCTTTTAAAATTTAGCCGTTTAATACAGGTTTGGTTTGGGGTTTGGTTTTTGTGGGTTTAAGGCCATTTTTCAGCACACGATAGGCTGTACGTGGCGGCCAGAAGAATTGTGAAAACGACAAGATTCAGTTAGTGGGGGGGGGGGGGGGCCTTGTGGCAAAGATGACTCATATCACTGACGTCTTCAAGGACAAGATTTATGACCGTGACAGGTATTGCGATACAAAGAGTGCTAGTTATTTACATTCTGACAGACATTATCTTGCATGTAACTGGTGATGTAACTATACAGGATATTTCCAGTGACCACAGGTATTCAGGAAACAAGTATACAATGTTCAGACGGTGTGCACCTATTGCTGCCATAAGTAAAAGTAAAAAATGTCTTCCCTGTACTTTGTAAACACCAATGCCTAGTGGTCTAGGGCTCAGGTAGTTGCGGGTTCTAACCTTCACAAAGCCGCATTGAAAAGTCGAGTTCCAAGATAAAAAAGAATGAGAACCCTTGGTTCTCAATGACCACATGTAAAAATAAAAGGGAATATTTTACATCAGATCAATGCATGTACACACAGAGTAAGAAATATTCAGTATGACGTCGCAGGAACGATTCCTTTGTAAACAAGAAAACAGGGGAATCAGATTTAAATTTCCAAGAAAGTGTCTTGTAAATCTGTGAAAGTAAACGAAGTATTAAGTACGACACATTATGTTTTTTAATCTGAAAAAAAGTAAAGGAATTATGTAAAAATAACTTGTTATTCGCTTATTCGCACTGAAAAAGGAGCAGTTTGTTTGGATCTTCAATCTGATTCCCCTATTCCTGATTGACAATAGTATCGTCCCTTGCAACGTCATACTAAAGTTATCTTGCCCTATGTGTACATGAATGAGTTGTATATAAGACGGACTATTGCAATTAGCAATGGCATAAGTCACTTTTTGACGATTTTGTTTTGCTTGTTTTGTTTTATATTTACTACAAATACAGGATAAAATTAATTTTAATTTTTAACAAAATACAAATTACATTTTAGTGCATGGTACTTAGTTCTATAGGATCATGGGCGTCCTCAGGAATTTTTCCGGGGGGTGGGTGGGAGGTGTGGCAAGCCATTATTGGGGGGGGGGGGCAAAGCCAAAATCAAAGGGATATATTTATATACTGCACAATGGATTTTTAATAATTTCAGGGAGTTGCCTCCCCACCGCCTCCCATGCGGACGCCCATGTATAGGATTATTCACGTGGTTCATTCTTCGAATTCATCCATAAGATATCAATGTAACCTATATTTACCAAATATTTAAGTTACATGATATTGGAGAGGAATTCGTGTCGCAGAAAGAAAGGAGTTTTAAAACAGATTGTTTTAAACAAAAGAGTTTCATCCTAAAATTGAAAGCGGTGAGTTTTATAATAAATTTTGAGAAAGATGAAAGTTAACGCTACGTATAGATACAAAGCTGAAGTCGCCGATATATTGATATTTTAAGCGTCTCTTTGATCTCTTCCTCATATTGGCTCCCATATCTTCACTGATTTTTTTTTTTCATTTTTTTTTTTCTTCAGTTTGTACTTTTGTTTACTTGTCTCCAAATTTTCCAGACATTTTAATGTTGTTGCAAATAAAAATTTCAAAATCGAGAAAGAATGGAAAGAATTGCCTTACATTAACTTCCTGATTTTTTTATGATTCAGCCTAATGCATACTAAAATGAACAAGTTCTTTAGTATGAATATAATTAAGGTGTATCAAGGTGTATCAAGGTGCAGAAGAGTAATGTTTATTAGAGATGAATCAGAGTAATATTTTTAGATAAAACAGAAGAAACGACAATATTATCGTCTCCAAATTTTCCAACATAGTTTTATCTTGTATGAATCAGTTTAACGTCCAGGATATACATTTGATTTAAGGAACTATTAACAGAAAATGACTCTATATTTTTTATAGGCAATCCAACGTGTAGCACCCCTGACATGGTCAGATTCGTAAAACAAATATTTGTCAACATTGCAGACTCAAAACACTTATAATAACAGAGATGGAAACTCTGTCATATATATGTTTAATAGTTTCCATAGTTTGTTTTAAAAAGTCACAAAGAGAGTTTGTGTCCAAATTAATTTTTACGGAACAAGGAGTTGGTAGTTAATATTATATGCCGTATTTTATATCGGAATCATTTCATTTTTAGAGCTAAACGTGGATTAAAAACTGATTTAAATTCAGTTCTTATAAATTTTTTTTTACAGATTTGTCCATTTTGCCTGACTTACTGGAGTTTTAGATTGCTGTTTTACTAAAATGTTAAAAACTCTTACAGTCATTGCCATTAATATATATAATCATTCATTGCGACGGTTACAGAATATTGCACAATTTGTTTAATAGTAGAAGAGTTTTACAAAATGACTTGACTTTAATGAGTATATTAGACCTGAACATTTGGTGTAAATAGAATTAAAATTAAATTATATCCTGAAATCATCAAACAACAAAACATTTCCATGATCATCCTTAGGTCTCAGTCGAATCTAATACCTCCATTGTATCAAAGATGAACCGAATAAATACATTAAAAATTGGATTCTGCTTTCATCTTTTTCTCTGTAAGACCTACTTTAAAAGTTTTAAACATGCTTTCGCAAAAGTTTTTTCCATCGTGTCAGCTTGATTATTAAAACATTTGCGTCCAAGTTCTTGTACATGTTGTAAAAGGGGGCTGGGAAAGGAATCAAGAAAGTTTTCTTGTTCCAAAACGAATATTTACTTTGAAAATCTCTTAAGCTGCAAAGTTTGAGCTTCAGTAGAAGCCTTAATGCTATCCATTTTTACTCAACCATCCAAGCAGTTTTGTATTAATTGACTTTGTTTGATTTCCTTTTCTACTTCGTCAATAGTCAATTTATTTATTCAAAATGGTGGATCAAGATTAGGTTGAAGCAAATAGGTAAGCTTTGGACGTAGCAGAAGGAGTGTTTTGATAGCATGAATAGCTTTAACGAGAAAGAGTGTTTTCACTAATTCTTTTTGTAACAAAATCGTATTTCCTATTATAATTGTTTTTTGCCATATCCTTTCAATTTACTGAAACATAACACAATTCTAAATCAAGATGCCTATATGACCGTTTTTTATTATTTCTTCTAGAGACTACCCATACCACTTTAGTCACCAAACGGCACATTAGTAGTGATTTTGGTCAAATGATAATTTTTGGTTCCAAGTGCCAACGCCCCCCACCCCCATGTTTATATAATGAAAGCATTGCCCCCCATATATATATATATATATATATATATGTGTGTGTGTGTGTGTGTGTGTGTGTGTGTGTGTGTGTGTGTGTGTGTGTCACAGAGTGTCCGCATCATCGATTTTCAGAGTCTCTATTCTACACAGGATGTTAGCAAGGAGTATCAATAATCCCTTATCCATTGCTTGTCAATGACTCCAGTAGTATACTTATGCAACAACTGCAACACTCATAGTTTTCTGTATTAACCTCTCGTTTAGGTATCAACACTCATAGTTTTCTGTATTAACCTCTCGTTTAGGTATCAACACTCATAGTTTTCTGTATTAACCTCTCGTTTAGGTATCAACACTCATAGTTTTCTGTATTAACCTCTCGTTTCGGTACCATTCATATTTGTATCCATCACCATCTCGCACAATGGTAGGAAAACCTTAAAAATCAAAATTAAAACATTTACAGCAAGCAAGAATTAGAGCTGTTTTGAAAATCAAACTTAGGAGTACGACAACAATAAAAATAAAATTAAAAAATCTCCCGACCATTCAAGCTCGAGAATGTCATTAAAAATATTATAAGACCATTTAAACTCGATGATATTATTTCATAAATCAGAAATAACTGGATCAGTCAGACCATGCAGGGGACCCCGGGTGGCAGGGTGCTCTAAGGTGCTCGCTTTTACAGATCACTGACATCTCACCTCTGTCCGCGCGGGTTTGAGTCTTGGCTCGGCCAACGTGGGTACGTGAGAAAGCTTGCCAGTAGCTTCCCGTTGGTCAGTGGTTCTTCCCGGGGTCTTCCTAGGGTCTTCCTCCACCAAAACATACTGGCCGCCATGTAGAGCCTATTTGTTACAAGTTTAGATTAAAGCTGTGCAATCAAAATTATATGTGCTAAAGAGTAACATTCAAGAGAATAAAAATGTTAATTTATTGATTTGATATAGCAAATACATATCGGCCAATGTTTTAGGGAAAAAAATTCCGATTTACAGATTTTATTTAATTATGTTAATACTGAGATATGTAACATCAACCATGACAGCAATATGATTATAACAGTGCAGGATGAAAAATAAATAAAGTATGTATTTGATGTGGATCAATATACATACTTGTATACGGCTTACTTTACAGTAGAACTTACAAATCTTGTAAACTTTAAAAGATCAGTCTACAACGATTCGAAAAAAACTGAGATAGAATTTATGAAAAATAAGTTTGATTTAAAGCAACACATGGTGGCTTGCAGTATAAATAGGTGGTTTATATTCAACCATAGGAATGGAAACATTTGACGAGTTTGAAATTATTCACACATTTTAGTGGATTGTTGAAATGTAACAAATTGCTGAAAATAAAAGCATCGGTTGTAGATTGATGCCCTATTGGCTTGTTGACCTAAAGACAATTTATCAGGAACAAAATATTCCTGGATGTTTTTATTCCGCATTAAAAGACGACAAAGAACAGTATTTAATACATCTATACAACGACCCTGAAATTCCAATTACTTGCACAAATATCAGTCAATTGTAAGAACATATTAAAATAGACAAAAAGGAAACAAATTACACTGAAATGAAAGAATGGTTAACTAAATAATCTACCTACAGGTTACACAAGCAAGCGAGAAAAAGATTTCCCTTCAATATGGTCCACGATAGTTTACGTGGACGACCAAAGGCAGGCAAACATTTTTCACATGCATGCAAATGAAAAATACAACGGTGATACAAATATATCTTAACAGCGATAGATCTATTCTAAAAATACTATTGGGCTGAGAAAGTGAAAATAAAAAGGGAAGAGAATAATACTCGATGCGTTTAGAGAAATCTTCAAAGAGCAAAAAAGCCCAAAAGACACAGTTTGATAGAAAAAACGAGTTTTACAGCAGTAAAATTAAGGACTTGCTGGAAAGGGAAAACAAGTAATACTCTTCAACCTGCTCTGACAGAAAAGCATATGGAGTGTGAAGGTTTAACACAACCTTAAAGACTAGAATATACTCGTCACAGATCAACAGATATGACTCCGATCGATCCAAGCAAAGAGGAAAACAGATCAAGAGTATGGGCCAACCTATTCAGTTGCCTGATAACATATCCATTTGGAATGTCATTATTTAAATAGATGAAACAGCCAGTATACCAAAATAAACTTTTTGGAAAAAAAAAAAAAAAAAAAAAAAAAAAAAACCCCACAAAAATTGAAATGCAATACTTTCGAACTTTAGGAGGTAATATTTAAAATCAGCCAAGTAATTTTAGGTGATGCGGTCGTTAACAAATTGGAAGATTTGAAGGGAGAGGATACAGAGTGCAAGTTTTATGAACAAGAATTATCTTTATTTGACAAACGAAATAACATATACAAAGTTGAAAATAATAATAATAAAAAAAAAAACAACCGATGAACGGCAAATAATATATGCTTGTTATATGAGCAATCGTTTTACGGCTGTGAACCAGCTGAAAACATTATGCCTTTAAAATAAATCACTTCCAAGACCTAGGGAGAAGCGGACCTTGAAAAAGCAATATATAGATAGAAGCATTACGATGCATGAAAAACATAAGTTTTGCAAATATAAGAAGTTTTTAGAATGTTACAGACGTAGAAAAAAACTGCGCATTAAACCTTGAAGGAATTAAAACATGTACGGCATGCAAATTTTTGTTCATCACAAATCCAGAGGGAAAAAGAAAGTACGCACAAAACATCACTAGTAAAGAAGCAACATGATGTTATTGAGAAACGTCATAAGGCGACTGCAATGTAGACAATGTCCTTCAAGGGTAATAAATGACATTAATGAAAGAGATAGCGTTCAATAATATGGCGTTGACTCCAAATTCATTTAAAAAGATGAGGAACAAAAAAGAAAGGATAAAATGTAAGAGACTACAAGCTTGTCTATGAGATTTTAAACAAATTAAAGGTAATGAATATCATATTATTACTAATGTAATTATCTGGCGCTTAAAACCTCTCTCGAAATTTTAAACAGGAAGGTATAGCAGTCGTGCCAACTCGAAATAAACTGTACAAAACTATTTTTGTTACCATGTACAATTTTAACACATATATAAACCTTATGTTACAAGAATTACCACAAAATTAACTAAAATCAGTTGCTATGGGAAGAGATTACACCACATGGATACAGCAAAATCAAGTATAATTTTCACAGTGTGTAGCTATACAGATTTGAAAAGCACAGTTTTTACAGAACTTTTGTTTGACATTTAGTAGTAATTGAAATTAAACTACTCTAATAAATGGTGCAATCAACATTGGATTGGGCTAGCACACATCCAAAACATAGTGTTGTGGACGAAGTCCAATAGTGCGTGTTCTTTCAATTCAATCAGTTGTAAAATGTTACAAATGTATTAAATAATTTGCTTTAGAGGAAATGGGAGAGAAAAAAACAACAACTAAATGCATAATACCAGATATGTAAAGAGTTGGAAAATGAAGGAGAATAAAATTATATTACAGTAGAAGTCATGAAAAGATGAGAGAGAGAGAGAGAGAGAGAGAGAGAGAGAGAGAGAGAGAGAGAGAGAGAGAGAGAGAGAGAGAGAGAGAGAGAGAGAAAACAACAAAGACTTATATATGTTTGTGGAAAAATGGTAAAATATAGTCTCTGAGTATTTGCACATGAAAAGCCAGTTTGACAATAATATTTTAAGCTTAAGTAATGTAGTTAATAAGGTTTACTCATATATGCAGACACTATGCTGTTTTTATAGACTCCAGTCCAAATGTAATGGCTTTTCATTCTCATTGTTTCTGACCTGATGGACTTCAGCTTTTAAAAAATAACGAAACAAGTGTAGCACCTTATCCTTGTCCTGCAATGCAATTTAATACAATAAATTCATTAATTCACCTTGATCAAGTTAAGATAGCAAATGCATTTAACGAGATAAAAATTTACTACACTAAAACTCAAGTTTTCACATACAAACTATTAAAACATTTTTAATAGCTACACTGTAAATGAGATTTTGGCAGAATCAACTAAAGTGGGCAAATGTGGCTGGCAACAGCAGATTGTAGTATTAGATAAAATATTCCTGAGCTGGTTTAATCTATTCAGATGTTTCATATTTACTTTCAGGTACGAAAACTGCCATCAAAGTGTTCAATACCACTTCTACCTGCAGGGGGTGCATTTAGTTAAAGCCCAAAATGGCACAAATCTGCAACAATTTAACACAGTATGTAAGAATTGTAACAATTCACATCATGAATGGACATACATTAAGGGCGAAAATAAAAAAAGTCATCGATGATGATAAGTACTATTCAAAACTATACAAAGATTTGTCTGATTTGACAAATGACACTGGAAAAAGAAAATCTTGGTTGGTGGAACTGGAAGATTAAATTACCATACGGCTAATTTAATGAAAACGCTGATGCAGATCAGTCAACAGGTTGGACTTACTTCTCTATGGAAGACACCAACGGATTAATAGACGAAGATATTGCAAGGTTAAATCAAAGCATCGGGTCATATATTATTTGTTTATAAGGTTCTCTATGTTCAAAATAAGATATCTATTACACAGTCTATTTTCACAGACACTTTTTTTAAAGTTAATGAAGCTATCAATTTTAGGTTGGTTTGATGTTTTACGGTACAGCAACACAAGTATTGTATTTAGTGCCGAGACAATTAGAGTAAAGTGCCTTGCCCAAGGACACGCCGGGTGGATCCAATGGCAGGATTCTAACCCACAGTACGGGTCCTAATTTTTATGACAGCAATGTTACAACACAGATGACAATATTGATAAGAATGTTCAAGAGCTATATAATAGATACAAATGTGAAACTGGAATATCGTTATGGTGGTGACGGTATTACTATATTGCCGAGTGACATGATTGTGAAAATAGATAGTATCGTTGGATACAGTAAGAATTTACACAAATCTAAAGACTCTCTTCACTTGGATTAAAATGTATCATTAATTACGACGTAGTAAAGGGTGGTATTCCAAAGCTGATAAGCAATCTGTGACAGGACGAAAAGAAATTGTAGAAGAAAAAATAAGATAAAGTGAGTAAAAATATGTGGAGAAGAAGTGCTGAGATTATGATAGTCCTATCAACAGATCCGCTAAGTGATTTGCTTTTAGAACGCTCAGAAGACACATGGCGATAGAGAAACGTAAAAAAAACAATATTAACCATTACAGCAGCGAACAATCACTTATAATGATAATAATGATTGCTGCAGCTGATATAATGAACTTTTTGAAATAGTTTATGAACCTCTAACTTACCTACTATGACAAGCTTTACGAATTCTGCTAGATGTTTTGCTTACGCCACTGATGAAAATGCAACTAAGAAACCTATTAATGTAAACACAAGTAAAATAACATGTTCATCAAGGAAAGAAACAACATTTCCCGCTGTTTTCGAAAGTCAGCATATCACACCAACTATATCAGCGGGTAAAGTTGATGCTGCTTTCTTCGCTAACTCAATCAAAATAATACCAAAGTTTATTAAGACCTTTTTCATTTTGTCAACGAACAAATCATTGCCTCCTGATGCAACACTACAAGCGGCACTTGTTCCTCCACCCACTACTTAAACTGTTACAACAATTTCCCATAGACAGGACAACAGTTGATATTGGCATACCTATTGCAGTAGTTATAATAGCTAATGACACACCCTTTAATTTAATCAATTGTTTCATCTTTTGACCTAATGGTGATTTTAATTTATCTTTTGAATTAATTGTGTTCAATTATTTCTTTGAAAACTCTCTCCAACTATGTTAGATGTCCATCTAATTGCGTTCTTTTACTTTCAACACTTTCCAACTGTTCTTGCTTACAGACATTTTGCTTGAATCTGTTTCTTTGCTAAAGTCTTTGTTTGCTCTTCAATTTGTTTTTCATAAATTTCAACATCAGATTTCATTGATTTCATTTTTGAATTGACAATTTACGCATAATTTACTTAACTGCGTAATTCTCGTTCCTTTTGTATAGTTAATAACTTTTTCACTTCAGGTGGAAGGTGTCAGCTTTGAAGTTTTCCTTATCATGCATCACTTTTAGTCTCAGATTCTCTTACTTTTTTGTCAATCAACTCATTGGTGTCCATTGTTTGCATCTCACTATCATCAGGGACTTGTATTGGTTGCCTTTGTGTACCAGTAGATTCAAAATTATATTTAGCTTCTGAATCTTCAAGATTATACTCACATTCGTTGCCTTGTTTTGTCAAACCTAATTTAACTAACAAGTAATTTCCAGTCTGGCCTGCTGATGTGCTACGTTCTAATATTGTTTCGGTGTCGCTTTTCTCTTGAGATTTTAACTGTTTTACCGTCTCATTTTACATAATAGAGCGTTTTGTCTTGTAATCAAAGTTTATTTTTATTTTCCAAGTTGTACAGTAATTCATACATGCAAAAGTTTTTATTAAAAATTTCTTCATTGTACAGTGCAATAATTTCTAATGAAATTCCATAATCACCATTTCGTGTGACATCTTTGAAATAATTAGCAAGATGTACAGTATCATCGATTTCAGGTTCAATCTCTAAATCATCACCTTCATACAAAGGATTTTCAATTGAACAATCAAATTCATCACCAACACTCTCTGCCATTTTTTTTTTCAGTAGCGAAGATCTTATAATTAATAAATGGACAAAGCAGAACTGGAAAGAAATTTGGATTTATCCAAGACAAAAGCTCTATTTCTAAAGAAACTGATGAGCGGAACAGCAATTAAACATAGCTATTGCAAATGAAATATAAAAAGATATAACCAGTAAAATAAAACTGAAAAAGATTTCGAAAAGATAAATGAAAAAGAATTCAAGAAGAGAACTTAACCTTTTGCCAGTGCTAGATCTGCTAAAATGTCCAAATCATTGTCAGTTGTTGTAGTTTACATTGTGACATCATTGATTAGCAGATTTCTTTCGACTGATAATCAAAACAGTATTGATGAGATGATAAGCAAGGTGATCAGTAAAAATGAAATTGGCCATAAGGGGTGTATTTTATTCATCAGCGATAACAGCAGGACCAATAAAATCAAACATGCAATCAGAAAAAGATACACAAAGTCAAGAGAATTAACTACTGGAAAAAAAATTTAAAATAGGGAAACAAATTTAAGGAAAAGAGATTCGGAGAGAAACTCCAGTTTGAGAAAGTTAACTGCAAAGGATACAGATAGAAAATAAACTTCTTTGGCGGGAGCCTCTGCACCCGACACAAGTCTTGGCTGTTTGAATTGCTTCTATACAAATGAAAAATTACATTACAATTGATCTTACAAAGAACAACCTCACCTACGGTGACGACGGTCTACCTGATAAAGAAGTTTATCTCGATAACCCAACTAATAAAAGAAATGGTAAACTATCAATTTCAATGCAGATAATAGATTTTGTTGTTGGTTACCACAATACTTCCGATGAACTCAAAAAACAATATATTTACCTACATCAAGGATAAGAATGAAACAAAGACTGCTTTAATTTCGAATGGTTTTGTTTTGCAACCTCGAAGTGTACATGAAAAAAATTAAAAGAGGAAATCAATGTAAATTGTGACAGCGAATAAGGTATTCATGTTGAATGTTTGAAACACCTCTAAAAGGTTACAATCACAATTACACAGTGCACATCACCAATTACAATGCTAAATTGTTAGAATTCAATAGTAAGAGAGCTATTCAGGCATCAAAGAAATTTTATACAGTTTGGGGATTTTTGTAACCCAAAATGTGTAACGCAAAAAACTGTTTCAATGGTAACGGCAGTGCCTCAACAGTGCTGTACTATTGAACTTTGTCAGAGTCTTTGCATGTTAAAAATGTTTTCTACGGTGATTTTGTTTCATATAATGTTGATGGTCATTACAAGAAATTACTAAGGAATACAGTTATCATAGAAGATGAAGATGAAAAAGTTATAGATTTTTATGTTATGTATGCAATATATGCTTTTTAGACTGAGTAAATAAAAAAATGAGAGCGTGCATCGGAGTGTAGCCTTTGTCGCTAGATAAATGACAGAGCTATCTTAGAAAGGATCTACTGATTTCGATAACAGTGACTTCATATTAAAGAATAATCGTATTACAAATGTATGTGATCCTGTTATATTAACTGATGCAGCTACTATTCTTTGGAGACTGGCATGAAGAAAATCAAAATATCCCTGCAAGACTATAACACTTTACAGTCTCACTGGAACAGTTACAGCGAGATTTGAATAGTGAATTCAAATAAAACAACCAAGAGGTAAAAAGTATAATTAATGACTTTAGCACAGAACTTAGTGTTTCGAACAACAAGATACTAGCTGACAATAATTCTCTGTCAGAGTTACAAAAGAAACATTATTTGACCGAAATAACCAGAAATATAAAGGACACCATAAAACAAAATACATGTGTAAGAAAGCACTATAGAAGTTATGAAGACAGCTTACATTTATATATTTCAAATCAGTGATAAGATCAAAAGGATAAAAGATAATTTTGCTGATTTGTACAGCAAGTTAGATGCTGAGTTTGAAGTACCTAAATCGGATACAAAAGGATATGTTGATTGAGAAGTGGTTAATAATATTGGTGTGGTGCAAGATAGTATTGACGAATTAGACCAAAAGAATAAAACACATGAAAACATATTTCACTGATTTGAAGACGAAGGGCAACGGAAACATTTCAAAAGGAAATAGATACATAAAAAAACCAACACAGTTGTAGAATTGATACAGATAAAACCGAAATAAACGAAAACATACAGATACAGATAAAACCGAAATAAACGAAAACATAGAGGCATTCAAAATGGAATTGAACGCGGAAATAGGTATAATGAGTCATGCTTTGGCTATTAGAAAGTATGAATTAAAAAGGTAATCGATAATTACGCACAGGAGCTTGAAGAGAGAACTAAGGTATTACCAGGATGCACACCGCTTTCGATTTTCATATTGTATAAAGTCAAGACAATCCCTATCAGGGTTGTGTTGTTATATTTGTAAATTTGAGAGATTCCATATTCTGACCTTAAATATTATATAAATTAGCACGTTCTTCATACTTGGCAAAATACATGGAATGACAATTCCACCAATAAGCTTCAGAACATCAAACCCACTATTGGAGAGTGGCATCCCTCATATAGAACAATTCTCAGAGATGAGGTGGTATTGTGCCGTTCGCGTATCGGACAAACAAATAAGTAGTATATTGGAGTAATGGTGTTGGACAACTTTTGTGATTTCACAGTCTCTGAACTCGTTTTGCTCGTTCATGACCCTGCTCAATCAGAAAAACATACCAATCCCCCTACTCCTATATACCACACTAACGTTTTGATGACGTTAAAACTTGCTCGCGTTCTTAACTTTATATAATGAAATTACGCAAAAACGATGCTTACTTTCTAATTAGAGAGATCAATTGTACTTATATATTATGGCAGCATATTACAACGCAAACTGCGTACACTACAAGGTAACATCCAAGCCAGTTATTGCGCACTGTTTTGTCAATGATTTCAAACGCTATTTTAAAACAAAATCTGTTTCGATATGGACAGGTGTTGCCCCAGAGACTATTAGTAAGTGTTGCAAAGCGTTGCAGCAAGACTTTCTGATTTAAAGAGATCACATAGTATAATTAATCTAAAATCAATCTTGGAAACATTTGTTAAGTCACATCAAATTAAGCAGAAGTCACCTGAATGGTACCCTTTGCTAACAACAACTGTTGGAGGATCAGAATTAGCAACAGTCCTTGGCAACAGCACATGATGTTGCCAAAAGAAAGCTTAGCACGCAGACGCAATATACATGAAGACAGATCTGCATAGTGAGCATGATTACATTATTACTGTCATTCAAGATCAACCTGATAACATTGCCACATCAATTGATGACATCACAAAAGTGTCCTGACAAATAGTTAGTTGCGGTGTTGCAATGGAAATTTTTCAAGATCACATACAACTATATTGCTCGCGAACCAGGCTATGATAAGACTATCAAAGGCGCCGTATCAAAATTGCAACAAATTGTCAGCGAATTGAGACTGGAAAACAGGTTATATAATGTATGATTTTGAATCTGAAAGAATAATGGCAGCGTAGGAGCGTGCATATGCCGCCAAACTAAAGTTTCCTATAACCTGGAATATTGAAAACGTCAGCTGTATGAACATCAATAGAGCATCTAGAGCATTTTAGCTATTATACTAACATTGCGACAGAACTTGAAATATCTCGACACCTGCTAGGAGAAGAGTACAACAAGCTAGGCAACAAAACATCTTTGTACGATTTTGTCAAGACAAGCATAGATGGCACCAAATTTTAATTGCGTATCATAGTCACCTTTACCTTTAATCCGTGTCTCTTTGTTTTTAAATTCTTCGTCCTATGTTTTAGTGTCACCAGAATTAACGCTTTCACTTTAAAGGCAGCAGTGCTGATATTAAATGTAATATATTTGTTCGTATTTGGCTACGCACACAGGACTCAACTCAGCAACAATAGTATCTATCATCCAAAATTCTTTGACCAAATCTGCCTGGTTTAATATTTTTGTGTACGTGATGTAAGCGTATTTGCACATGGCCATCTTATTTTGAATCTGTGGTTCTAGCTTTTACAACAGGATTGAGTTGCAATGCCAACGCCATATATAATCAGAAGAAAAGGATTTAAGAAAGCACCAGTACTGGCAACTCCGGCCGCAGTGATCGCCAACGGAATCAGCTGACAAGAAAACTAATAGACGCTTGTAATGCATGTATGACTTCTTAAAATTTGTAAGCTCGTTTGTGATAGCTGCGATAATATGCAATAAGCTCATCTTGCGTTTCCTTGTCAAGATGATTGCTAATGTGATTGAAATCCATGATACCTTTCATTTTATATGATACCGCTAGACAACTATTTCCTCTTTCTCAGGTTCTTCTGGAACAAAAGGTTTATCTCCCAGAAAAACCTCAGAAAAATATTTTTGTTCCATATATTAGTAAAGCGTCTTATTTTCCTCCTTAAGTTCATCGATATAATGATTAACAAACCATTTTGGATCAGGACTAAGTGTCTTTATCTGTTTCTTTGTAAGCTGTGGCTCGTTATCAAAGTAGCCGCTATGTATTGCTATAGAATAACTATAGCGCATACTAACTTTTCTACGCGCATATGGTACAGCTCTCTGTAAGAAAAAAAAAATACCTTGTTGACTTGATTATGAAGTACTTCCTTTTTTTTAATTTTTTTTTTTAGTGTGCCAGACTTGATTGTAATGCATACATAGTCTGGCAAAACATCTAGATCTTTTCTTTCTTTTCCGTTCATTTCTTTTTTGTTGTGGCTAGATTTACTAGTTGTAAGTTACCAACACTCAACTCATTTGGCATGGTTTTAATGAGCACTCCTATGTTTATAGCAGCGCTGGCCAATTCCTTGTCATTGCAGAACTGTTTTAGCTTGTTATATTTGTTGAGCTCGTCCCGCACAACTGTGGCACTCTCATATGAGTTACAGAAAAAAAGATTGAGTATGTGATCATCTATTTTTACGCTTATCCACCAAAAACTTTGTATACAGTTGTATGTCTTCGCCGATTTCATCATAATACGTCTTAGTTCTCACGTCATCAAAAGTTAAGTCATCGTGTTTTTCTTCAAACAACAGCGTGCTAAATGCGCGTGCAATTCTTACGAATTCTGTCTTATATATGTTATTTACATAAGATCATCTAACGTAAAAATCTAAAAATAAGCCAGAACTGGATTGATTGGCATCGCAGAAATACAATACAATCTGTAGAGGCGATATTTTGTCGTGCCAGGGCTTGCAATGACATACGTAGCCAGAGCTGTCCGTAATGTATCCGTACTTGTGTAAAGCGTTATCCAGTT
The DNA here is from genome assembly GCA_029931535.1 of Margaritifera margaritifera. Lineage (NCBI taxonomy): Eukaryota > Metazoa > Mollusca > Bivalvia > Unionida > Margaritiferidae > Margaritifera > Margaritifera margaritifera. The sequence goes on along the minus strand of JAQPZY010001440.1, from coordinate 2,243,741 downwards.
AGCGCTGTCATTGGACGATTTTAGACGACAATTGTTGATGTATTCAGTTGCAGCTGATCTGCTTCTAAGTTGAAAGCGCCAAATAGTAACCGCCACAGGACAATCTATTCTGATCCAAACATTATTACAAACGCCTGCTGTAGCCCATTCGCTAGTACATATGTGGTCTGCAAAAGCCAGATTCGCTATTGAGGCTGCTGAATATTCCAATGATGCAGAGGCAAGAAATCCGTTGCGATTATCAGAATTGGACGACAAAGATGGAATATGTCCTATGGGTTTTTTTTTATTCGCTTGGAATCCACATTCAGTTTAGTTGTCGCATCTGCATAATCTGTAGGAATACCTAGATTTTTAATTTGTGCTAAAGTTACATTGACTCCAGCACCAGTAACCTCAAACGTAACTGAGTTAACATAGTTGGTAATTTTAAAACCTTCAGGTGCTTGAATAATGATTAGACTATAAGATATCTCAGATGATCTTTAAACAAAACTCCACCTTGTCTGCGAACCAAAAACGACGCACAATAATTTGCCCACAGGAATATCTGAAATCATACGAATATTTCTATTGGTGGCAGAAGTTGGCGCGTTAATCAAAATGTGGCCATCAGAGTTAAGTTTTGTATCTGCATACTCTTTGGAGGCCGCATCTTTTTCAGTTTCTGGCGCGGCTAAGTTTGTCATTTTATTTAGAATTCATGTTGATGTTGCCAGTCATAGTTCCACCAGCTAGCGGCAAAACATAGGGCGCTGACGGTAACATTTCACTGCTAGTGATTACCGATGCCAAGTTTTGTCCCACTGAAAGTAGGCGTCCTCGATGAAAATTTGTATTGGCATCTGTTAACAACACTTTGGCTTTTGCGTACTTATCTGCATATTGTTATTAGCCGTATCTGCGTCATCTGCTGGTGTTGCCACATTTGTAATCTTTTTCGATGATATGTTTAGCGGACCGGTCATCGTGTCGCCTGATTGTAGCAAGCGCTTGTTGAGTTCTGCATTAGAACTAGTTGCTGTTGTGCTCGATTCAGCAGCGCTAATAACTGTTACAAAAGCTGTGTAATGACTCATTATATACACTCTGCTTATATAAAATGCGCATCATTAACTTTGATTCAGAAGACATCAAGAAATCCAGACATAATGTTTTGTTTCCAGATTGCCACTATATGATCGTTGGTCCAACGGGCCGCGGTAAAACAAACTTGCTTTTAAGTATGCTGCTACATAAGGCACTTAACTACGACAAGGTAATAATCTATGCGCTTAGTCCTGGCCAAGATAGGTACAAGACACTTGCCAACTTTGATGAAGCCATTAGCAGCTCTGATGCCGAGCAAGAAAACGTTTACAATATTAGAGCCTGAGGAAATAAACCCCGTACGATTGATTGCGACAAAGATTCTGTAATAGTGTGTGATGACATCAAGATAGATCGCGACAATATAAACAAGATCAATTCAATATACTTGGCGCAATCTTACTACGATGTGCCAAAATACATCCGACGCAACACTGGCTGTTTTGTTTTGTTTTCATGTCTGGACAATCACGACATAGATTCTATCCCGCATTATCATTGTCGTGGCATAGACGGTGCTAAAGTTAAGCAGTGTTATCAAGAAGCTATAGGCAGCAACAAACATAATTTTATGACCTTTCATAGAGATGCAGAACACGTTCCTGCAATGTATCGTCGCGGCTTTGACGAATTTTATTTGTCAGATTAGGCAACAGCTGCAGCAATATTTATGCCAATACTTCGTATTAAATGCCGTTTGTGAATACGCAAGAATATAAAACTAAAATTATGCACAAGTATGCAGAGCAGCAACAGCAATTGCGTGGTCGCATTCTTGCAGAAAAAAGGCGAACATGAATTTGAGCGTGATGTAGCACAAAAATTGTTTAAGCCAATAACATACAAAATAGATCAGACAGCGACAGCGCACAATGCTAGGCAAGATTTGCTTATCAAAGTTTTTGAAGAACAACAAGAAGCAATACTTAAAAGTAAACAGCGCAAGAGAATACATTAATACAGCTTTCTGAGGTATTGAATCCAGATGTGTATGCGTTAGAAGATATGTCTGATAATAGAATGGACATTATTAGGACGGTAAAAGATGAGGTCATAGACCTACTATTTGAGTATTTCTTATTAAGACAACCGTCAACTGAGGGCATGCTTAGACAAGTAGAAAACACAGAAAGAGATAACTGAATATGGGAAAAAAGACAACATATTTTCCTGAAAGTATACCCCATTTAGAAGTAATAATAGAGCTAAATCAGAATCTTAGACAATATTCAAAAAAGACCATGAGAGTGATGGAGGAGCAACAGACTGCTGAAATGATTGGCGATATTGTACCACAGCAAGGAAATCCATCTCCATAAGTGGTATCGCTTCAGCAAATAAAACCGTCCATAATTGAGAAAGAGCAAGCGGAACAGCAACAATCTGCCCAAGCGCAAGCAAGTCCTGACACAGCGCAAGCAACGCCAACGATCAAAGCTTACTCCAAAGTAAAAAAGCAACCAAAGACAGGTACAGGAATAAAATATTACAAAAATTCCGCAGAGCTTGTCGCACAATTAAAGTTGCTTGTGTCCAGTAAACAAGTAGGAAACTCTTACAGAGTAGTTCATAATGAGATAGTGGAAATACTTGATCATCTGCTCCAGCAAAGTTTACTTAGCAATGCCGATTACAGAGTTTTGTCGATTTGATAAAGCCATGTCGCAAACTCTTCTCTTTGATTCCAAGTTGGCTCAAGGAAGCAGCAGTAATGTTACTGTCAGATATAGCACGCCCATAGAGTTATCGCAGGATACACGCTATGAGAGCGCTTTTTCTGCAGAAATATGGAACTAAGTTCTTAATGTTACGACTAGCAACAACAAGTTCAGATATCTTACTTCAACTAATGATGAAGGAACATTGCTCACCATAATTCCAGCAGGAGTGCAACATTGTCGACATTGCTGATGAAATAAAAAGTAACATAATCATGGAGCCAAACTATTCTACGCTTAAAACACGATTGACTCTTAAGGGCGGCTACCGAATTGACTTTATAATTGACAACAACTTAAGAAACCTATTAAGTTTCAGTTCGCAAATTCTGCAAGAAAATGATGTTTACAATAGGAACTTTCCCGTAAACATTATCGACGTAAACAGCTTACTCATCAATTGTTCCATAGCTGAAGGAACATTTCTAGGATAGTGCCAGGCATATTCAAACGAATCGCTCCACTTGTCAGTAGAGCTTCCAAAAGTGCTGCTTCAGCAGTAGGGTCAGTAGCTGGAAACAAAATTGCATCTACAATTATGGGAACACCAGAGCCACAGCATCTGTTGCATTGGAGCCCATCACAGAAATCGTCAAAGAAATAGCGCCAATAAAAGAAGTTGAACCTGTGATGACTAGTACAGCCAAACAAATATTGTGTAAGCGCGGCCAGGAAATTATGAATAAACTAGATTTGCGATTGGCGCCCACATCAATGCATAACCTGTTAAATATCCTGGCCGGATCTGGTCTAAGGAGAATTTTTGTGTAACGAGGATGTATAACACGCTGTCTAGATTTTCCCCCGGAGTATTTTAAGCTCTTTAATGAAACGCCAATTGACGAATCAACAGCCGAATACAAATATGTGGAATATTTGTACAAGGATTCGCATCAAATGAACAAACCTGGAACAACAATTATTGACACCTGAGATAAAGACGTTTTCTTGTTGCCTCATAAAACTTTTCTTGAAGTCAGATTTTTTTTGCAGACAACTGCTGCTCCGCCCGCAAATTTTCCAGCTAATACAAACGTGGCACTTGTCAACAATGGTTGGAGCTGGTTTAATACAGCGCGATATCAACTTAATAATCAAACATTTGAGAACATTAGTAACTATCTGCCAGCTGCCAGCACCATCATGAATTTAATTTCGATAGGCGATGACCACAGCAGAAGTTCAGCAACAAATATGTTCTGGTATAAGGATACAAGCATTGCGTGACTTAGCATCAAATTCAAACAAGGTGTTGAAGTTCTTGCTGATTCCTGCAGCTGCTCCAGCAGATCTTGCTGCAGTGCCAGCTCATATTCGTCTAGATGTTCGTACTGCCTTTGTTGATCCCGAAAATCCTAATTATAATGTTGGCTTTGCAACGAGGCGTGCTCTCACTGATGGCCACACAGAAGTTTGCATTATGTTGCCACTAAATTCCATTTTTCGTCTTTGCCCACGACATTGACACAGCTTTTATAGGCGTTAAGCACACGCTGGTTTTTGAAAGATCTGATCCTAATACGTACATGCATAGTCCAGCTGGTGTTGACGACGGACAATTTGTTCTGACAAAACTATCACTGTGGATGCCAAAAATAACGCCTTCTATTTATCACGCGCTAGAACTAGATAATCTTTTGTCCAGGTTTAGGAAGAAACTTTATTTTGAGCAGATGCGCGTCGATAAATGTGTTACATATTTACCAGCGCAATTATCTGCGAACTGGAGAATAGCTACATTGCCAGGCAGTGAACTATCTAGACACATATTTATAGCTTTTCAAACCGCAGCACGAGATGCTGACCAAGAGACAAGAGGCCAGGTATTTGACAATATGGGATTGCCTCGCATTGCTGTCAGAGTCAATAGCAATAGCAGACAATATCCCGAGCGCGAACTTGAGTGTAATTTCGCTACACTTATTAAAGATTATTCGCGATCGTATTTTCTGCTTCAGAAGGCTATGAAAAAATATATGGATGTTGATACAGGAACACAAATATCTATAGAAAAATTTCAAGGCTGTATACTCTTTATCACTTTGATGTTTCTAAGCATTTGGAATACACAAAGGATTCCATGGCAGATGTTGCAGTCAAGTGGACTTTTCAACCTAAAGCACCAACAGTAGCCATAGCAAACTATAATATTTATGCAGTCATTATCGCTGACATATTTCTGACATTGGATGCTCTTAGTGGCAGGATGACTGTAATCGTCTAGAAGAAACTTATTTCAGATATTTTCTCAAAGGAATATCATATAAATGAGCTACTACTCAACAACAACAAAAAATCTATACCTGAAGATTGATGTGCTGCTGCTAGCTGATATCTTTGAAAACTTCAGAGATCTCTGCTGCTCACATTACAAACTAGATCCTGCTGCGTATTACGCTGGCCGTGGCTTTTCCTGGGACGCAGCTCTCAAAATGACTGAAGTTAATCTAGAACTGTTGACTGATATTGATATGCACAATTTCTTTGAAAAATGAATACGTGGCGGTATCTCGGTAATCACACACAGACATTCTGTAGCTAATAACAAGTATCTGCCTGGCTATGATTCAACAAAGGAAACAAAGTATATTACCTATCTGGATAGAAAAAAAACTGTAGTGATGGGCTATGAAACAGAAGTTTCCTGTTGGCGAATTCAAATGGATGCCAGCAGATAATTTTACAGAGAAATTATTACCCAGTGATGACGACACCAGATACGTTATTGAAGTAGATCTTGAGCTCCCAGCTAAATTACATGATGAGCACAATGATTATCCATTGGCGCCAGAGTGCATGGCTGTTGAAGATTCAATGCTAAGTATTTATTCCGCGGCTCTTAAAGAAAAAACTAAGAGTTGGCAATTCAAAGTACCAAAGCTAGTTCCAAACCTTCATGATAAATTTCGCTATGTGATCCACTGTAAAAACCAGCGACAGTATCTTGACCTAGGATTAAATCTGATTCAAAACAATGGAAAACGTAAGATGCATAGTCAACGCTGAGATAGTAAACAATGTGACAAGACGCGACAAGTTAGTAGCCGACCCCACATTTGCCAGCATGAAGATGTTTGATGAAAACTTGGTAGCTATCCACAGAAAGAAAACTCACGTTAAACTGAACAAGTACTAGATCTGTCAAAATATCACATGTACAATTTTCACTACGGCATAATCAAAAATAACTATGGCGATAATGTCAAGCTGCTAAGTACAGACACTGATTCGCTATGCTATGAGATTAGGACAGATGATGTGTACGAGAACATATTTGCTATGAAAGAGCACTTTAATTTTTCTGATTAATGTGAAAAGGATAGCGATAGGTTTCATGATAAAACTAACTACTTCGTTGTCGGCAAGTTCAAGGTAGGGCATGCTGCTGAAATCAAAGAGGTCATCACGCTGCGGTCCAACATGTACTTGCTTAGCAAAACAAAGAAAAGAGCAAAGGGCATTAAGAAATGTTAAAAATCTTCTTACGCGTGACGGCTACTTTGCGGCACTAGCTTGTGAAAAACAGTACGTTATGATGAACTCGATAAGATTTGATAACTACGTTCTGCATATGGTAACGCTTAACAAAATTGGTCTGTCTGGTTATAATGACAAGCGCTATATTCTGGATGATGGCGTAAGCACACTTACTTATGGACATTATAGGAACAAGGGAGAATATGCCATCTTAGAGCAATTAACTGCGTCGGACATATTTGATGAGCTTGGTCTGATTTGAGTAACAACAAAACAAAACAAAGTACATGAAAACATGATGAGGCTTAAAGAAAGATGAACGAGTACTAAGCATCTCTAATAGGCAAATATGATTTAGTACTTATGCCGCTGCAGCAAAATAATATCGAATGGCGGTTGGCACCAAGAGCATTTGGAGCTTTGGTATAAAGAACTAAATATTTCCTGGTCGCCTGTTTCGATGTTGGTTTTTCTTACTGTTTTTGTATGCTTTCCAACGTGACTTTTCAAGTTATTTACCTGGCGTGTCACGACTTCTAAATTAGGTATTCTATTGTCAGACTTGTCGCCGTTAATGTGATCTATGACAAGATCCCTTGGTATGACATTGTAAAAGCATTTGAAGATAAAACGATGTGGGCTTAATAATTTCTTACACTTATCCTTGCTTGATACTGCGATGAGAGTATAGCCGTTATTGTTCTGGTTCTTAGAAAGTATCTTTCGACGCAAAATATGTCTGATGTCGCCATCTTCATTCGCTTCATACAAGTTGTATAAGTACAATTTATCACTCTAATTAGAAAGTAAGCATCGTTTTGTGTAGTATCATTATATAAAGTTAAGAACGCGAGCAAGTTTTAACGTCATCAAAACGTTAGTGTAGTACATAGGAGTAGGGGGATTGGTATGTTTTTCAGATTGAGCAGGGTCATGAACGAGCAAAACGAGTTCAGAGACCGTGAAATCACAAAAGTTCTCCAAGACCATTACTCCAATACACCACTTATATACCTGACTCAGGCATACCTCCTCCTGACAGTGGAATACATTCTTTTTTGAGTTTGTCGACTTCCACTCTGTGGTATTTTGATGTAAACTCGATGAAGAAACATGATGCTGTACCACCAAATAAAATCTTGTACTTTTTGAGGGAATGCGGTTTATATAAAAATATATTTAAAAATTGACCATACCATTTTTAGGACTTTTCATGTTACCTTTATTTTTTATTTTGTATACCTTTACAGAATTTTAAGACCTTTACGTTTTATATTTTATCTTGTTTTACTTTATATTTACTTTTAATATGGACGTGTTTGTCTTCCTAAAGTTTGGTGCAAATCTTCACTTTTTCATTTTTAGAACTTTACTTTTAATTGCCACAATATAGCCATTGTTGTACTGAGGTGCGAATTAATAATGACGTAAAATTAATAATGAATTAATAATGACGTAAAATAGTTCCTTTCTAAAACAAACAGGATGCTTGTTGACGAATGTCGGTATAAAGAAAAAAGGAACATGATGGTCATGATACCACATAAAAAACGTAATGCATATTACAAACCAGATTTTATATCTGTTAAAAGATTTAATGCGTCAATCCCTGCCATCAGTCAAACAGTAGCATTTATCCGTGGTTAGCACAACCCACTCTAATCTATGAACCGTTTCTCAACCATAGGTTACCAGTGGTCATTGGGCTTCCCGGACATATAACAGTCAGAACTGTGTAACATTTCTGTAATATTGTTGATCTTTTATATATCCGTATCTTATTTGTTTCCAATAAAAATCATAGCAAAGTGATATAAAACGGAATTAAGAGGATTAAACAACGCGGCCCAGTTACACGTAGATTCATAGGTATTTGTTGAAAATTAATCAAAAGGACATGACTCAATACGTTCTTTGATCTGTCTTTATTGTGGGCGATGCTCATCTGTAATAGTTCTCGGCATTTCAAGGTCAAGCCTAAACACTCTTGAAACATATTAATCCCCTGAGTACAGATGTTATCAAGAAGTTGTAAAACAGACTCGATGAAAGGAGGCCGTACTAGTAGGGAAAAGAAATTGTTTTTAATTATTTGGATTTAGTAGGTGATAAGAACAAACAAATAATGGGAAATTCTCTCTGAAAATTGGCCGAGGTACTGGGAGAAGCGATGAACCACCCAACTGAAAATTATGGCAGTGCTGTGTCACTCGCAATACATTTATATGGATTCTCCTCTTTATATTAGCAGTTGATAGATCGCCTTGAAGGACTGAAAATAATCTGTAAACAATGTAACAGCGATGAAAGGACCGCAGCTAGGAACCGATAATGGTGCTGACTCGTGTGAGAAACGGAAGGCGTAACAAATATTATTCTTGCACTATGTCTCAAGAGTTGTGACGGACAACAGAAAGAGCGCGCAAAACAAATGAGTTATATATGTAATGAGAAAGTCACCTGCGAAACTCTGAACAGTTATCTAATGTGTAAGCGCCGAGAATAAACTTATCGGCAGTGTAGTGAAGAGGACGAATCAGTAAAAGTAGTAGTATAACATTCTCAAACTCTTACAATAAAATTTGTTTACAGAAAAAGATAAAGATGTCAATGTCATATATACGTAACGTACACTCAGAATACACACATAAATGTTGCAATATAGGCATCCAGATATATACGTACACTTGGAATACACACATACATGTTGCAATACAGGCATACAGATATATGCGTACACTTGGAATACACACATAAATGTTGCACTATAGGCATCCAGCTATATACGTACACCCAGAATACATACATAAATGTTGCACTATAGGCATCCATATATATACGTACACTCAGAATACATACATACATGTTGCACTACAGGCATCCATATATATACGTACACTCAGAATACATACATAAATGTTGCTATAAAGGCATACAGATATATACGTACACTTGGAATACAAACATAAATGTTGCAATATAGGCATACAGATATACACGTACACTTAGTATACACACATAAATGTTGCAATATAGGCATCCAGATATATACGTACACTCAGAATACATACATAAATGTTGCACTATAGGCATACAGATATATACGTACACTCAGAATACGCACATAAATGTTGCACTATAGGCATACAGATATATACGTACACTCTGAATACACACATAAATGTTGCACTATAGGCATACAGATATACACGTACACTCAGAATACACACATAAATGTTGCACTATAGGCATACAGATATATACGTACACTCTGAATACACACATAAATGTTGCACTATAGGCATACAGATATACACGTACACTCTGAATACACACATAAATGTTGCACTATAGGCATACAGATATACACGTACACTCTGAATACACACATAAATGTTGCACTATAGGCATACAGATAGAACGAAGGAAGGAACGAAACAATTCCTCTAAAGAGCATTGCAAAATTAGCCAAGAGTTGAGTCTACAGAAATACGTGCTATAGCAGACAGGAAGCATGGCAAAATCTGTAAATTTGGATAAGTGAAAGCTTCAAAGATACACCGCCCATATGGCTTTAATTTGGTATGAACATTTTGTTTTGACTCCATGTTTAACATTTGTAGATACGTGTATTTCTAAATACTGTAACAATTTGACAAAAGTTTTAATTAAATCACTTCTTAAAGTAAAATCCGGTGTAATTTAATGGGCCCCATGTTTTACAGTATCATTTTTACTTTTTATTTTTCTTGACTTTTCATATTATTTTCCCGATGTGTATCTCATTTGTTACCACAGTGTATCAGATACAGATAATGAACAGAGCAGCTGAATCAAGAGTGTCAATTGCAAAATACCGTCAGAGCAACTACCTTGCACGCGTTCAAGGTGGAACGCCCACGCACATTCCGTCTTAATAATGTTATGGTTGCACATCACCGACTCTCCACAACAATTTGGATCTGATAACCCGTAATGCTGAGTGGATAAATGCATAAAATTCATATCCAGGTAACTTTATGTACGAAGCGTTTCATGTTACTCTGTGGGGTGTGTCATTTTCGTCCAATTCTGATGGAAAAAGTGTAGATTGCTGTCAACTTCGACTTAAAAAAAGAGAGAAATGAAAAAGAAAATAGAAAAAGAACGGATGGGGTCCCAAGACTTCCACCCGTTAGTGAGTCACTGGTTTTAATATGGTGAAAACCCATGGAATCAATATTCATAATTCACTATAAATTTTTAACAAATAAGACCAACTGGTTATTGAGCGCCTGGGGTGTGACGGTGTAATTTGAATTCAGTTGCGCAGTGCAATGTCTTTTCCTTTCCGTTCAAGCGGAAAACGGAAAATGTAACGTTGTGCTTCCGCGGCGAACAAAAAGTAATGAGCATTTGCATTAAAAAGGGTGAGTTTTGAGACCGACCATTTAATTATTTTTTGGGGTGGGTGGGATTTTTTGTGAAAAGAAAAAATGCATTCACTAAATACTGCTGACAACATTCAAGCACAAAGCTTGGACGAAGACTTCAAATCACAGCATAACAAAATCATAACTGCACGTGTATCAGCAGAATTTAGAGAATCAAAATAGTTAATAAGATGAAACAAAATTTCAGATACAAACCCATCCTGAAAAGATTTCCTGAATCTCAGTAAAGAGAATAGATAGGAAGAAGGAACAGAAATGGACTTTGGGTCTAAGTTTTTGAAATAGGAAAGTATTTCAAGAAGAGACTGCGCGAGGGTTCAAGACGCCCGGGGACAATGTTCTTTAGTGGCGCCCCTAATTTGCTACAGAGAACAGTTTTTTTTTTCTTTTAGACAACGTATTCTCAGGCATATGACATCATTTGCAAAGGAAATGGAGCTTTCTTTTGTCAATCGTATATTAATAAAAAAACACATATATATAATTATGGCGGTGGTACTCCTCCATAGACATGTAGGTATCTGTACAGAGGTTATACTGTAGGTCATTTCATAACACTGCTGCTGAATTTTAGAAAGAAGACTTTCCATATATGGTATTACGAACGTTTAACACTTCAAGGAGGTAATTGTATTTTAAAAGATAATAAATAATTTCTTTAAAAAAATATAAAGTCTTGTAATCAGTTCGACTAATACCATTCAGTCCTTAAAAACCCAATGTAGATCCAAAATCATTTTTGTAACTTATTAAAATGTATGTCTTACAAGATGAATAAAATCAAATAATTGATAAATCCTATCAACATGCCTTTAATTGCTGACTGTGTGTGTTTACGTCTAGTCCGTTTGCTGTCCCTTGACTGGCCAATTTTTTTTAAAGTTTCTCTAAATTTTGAATATCTAGACAAAGTATGACCTCACTCAATTATTGACTTAGTGTTGTACATACTCTTGTATGTATGCTTTTTCAGAATTGTATCAAGCGTTGTTAAAATATTTCCCTGTATTTCAATCCTTTACGAATAAATACTTTGAAAGAATTGCCACAAATGTTTTACTCAGTAGATTCAACTGTACAAGGGCAAGGTATGATTATATGACATCCGAGGTTAACCTGTCATGACGTGCATGGGATTGTAGTGCTGATCATGGTCACCATTTCACCCACAGAGAGCACATGGTTATTAGACTGGGTAATCTTGCCAAATGGCTGTTCATTCCGCATTGACAACCAGTTGTGTTAGATGCTAGTAAAAACTATATTCTCAAAGATCTAAATTTGAAAACTTGACAACATTTTAAAATGCACATACCCGTGTTCGTACTTATAACTGAACTTAAGTAAGCTTAAAAATATGTAGATCTGTCCCGTACTTTTCACATATTTTTAATTTTATGGGTAGTCAGAATGCATGAAACAGTCTATCAATCATTTGAATGTGACCGTGACTGGTGTGAATAATCTTGAATTGATTACAGAATGTGTGGGTGGGCTTTATATTTTCTTTATTAATCAGAAAATAATCTTCCAAGATATGAGCACTGCTGAGATACACATTTTTTAAAAATTCATTTTAAGCTGGAATATTTGGATTTATTAGTACAGGATTAATACATGTGCTATGAGTGAGTAGTTTCATGGCTGAAATGGCAATGAGATGTGTTGAGCAGAAAAATCTAGATTTATTTCCGTTGCTATTTGAATTTAGATGCAGACAGAAGGCTTTCATAAGATCTTTATGGATAATAATCATGATCATAAAATATGTACTTATCATAACTATGTATACTTCTAATGTCTGCATGCATCACGTTAGCTTTGTCATTATTTTAAGCTATTCTTTAAAGAATGAAATACAATGGAAATTGCCAGGCTGCCTGTTTTATTTATTGGTCTTCAAAACGTGCTCCTGGCATATTTGTCTTTTATGCTTGTGAAATATGTTTCATAAGAATGCAGATTTAAATAAAAATTTCCTTCATTAATATATTCTGAAGGATACGTGTGCCGAGTAGGTAATGACTGTATGTTTTAATCGGTTAACAGTATTTTGAGAAAACTCTGAAAAGACTGAATTATAGCCTATTGAGAGCAATTATAGCATAGGATCTTTGCAAACGGCTCCTCAGGTGGTGTTCTCACTTTTTTTTCTAAACACCACTGCCATCAGGACTTCATTTCTGCACGAATTTTACTGAAACACCTCATAATTTTCCAATGAATCCGAAAATATTAACCGAAAAAATATTGAAATTTTAAGGAACAAATTAGTAGATTTAACAGTTATTTGAACTTAACAACTTTTTCGTCAAAATTCAAACAAAAAAGATTTTAATGGCAATTTAAAAACAAGTCTGTGCAGGCAGTGGTGTTGTTTACCAGCATCATCTGTGGAGCAGTTTGAGAACCTTTGGTCACCGAAAAGGTCATACTGAATATCAACAGGATGGAATTCGGTGTAGCACTAAACTTGACGTAGTATTGCATCAGAGAGATAAATTTGGAACTTTGGGAGTGCTGTATAAAACTTACGGTAAGGACACAATTAAAAAAAAACACATAAATAATACCCATAGGTCTCTTCTCTGAACATTTCGTCCCTTTAAATATCAAAACTGGAATATTTTTTTTTTAAATGGACTTGAAACTTTGAACTCAAATAGCCACAGAGTTATTCATTGTAAGTGCATGAAATTGTCAGTCAAACGTCCTGTTTTGCTATACTTCATTTCTGCAAATTTTCAAGGCTTGAAACTGAATGAAAGTATATTGTCTGAAAACTGCGAGTACGAGACTGAATCTAGTGCAAGTGATTTTGTTATGAATTCAGGATCATCTCCAGTCTGTAGGTAAGCGCAGTTAAGCATGAAAAAAAAAATGAAAAAAAAAATGTAAACCAGACTTTAGATGGCTTTGATCTAACTAACATAACTAACAGAACTTGATTCTTGCCTAAGTCCTAAAACCAGCAAAGCTTACTGGAGCTGACCGACTAAGTTCCGATTTCGACAACGTAGGATGATATGATTTCACTCACAGAACTTAGGTCATGACTAAAAAATAAGTACAGAATATAGCAATATGATTGAAAACAATTTAAGTCTGAATTAAGTTTCATCATTCAATGATCTTGGTGATTTTAATGCCTTAAAATGTTTGTTTCTTATTTAACCGCGCACAGGAAAAGGTAATACGTGTATATTAAAAGAAACTTCATTTGGCGAACGCCGCTCCAGTTGGATTCATAAGGAATGTTTGGACGTTATAGAAGATGAAAATTTAAAGATATATTTTTCAAAGAAATTTTGTCATAGTTGAGAGTCGTTACTTCATGATGAGGACATGAGACTTTAGTCTTAACTAAATAGATGACAATATGTAAAATGAGTTCTTTCGGACCCAGAAAGGAATATAATTTTATATATTTGTAAATATTTACCAACACAGAAAGAAAAATGTCTGACACGATTGAAAAGACGAAATTATTAGGAAAAGGTCTATCTCTAAAATATTAATGCCAAATTACATGTATATGCAGTTTCAAATAACATGTAACGAAAAGCTATGCCTGTTTGGTATACGTATGCACTTATATTCACGTTCATCCATGCACTTTTCTAATAGAAAAGCCAAGCAAATTCTTTAGCATTGCTCAATAGATGCCCTTAAAAACGCTTTACATAACAGCTTTGTCTGCCTTCAAGGATTAAGTACTTTGTACTTGATGACTACAAGGTTTAGGTCAGAAAGATGAAAATGCTTTAAGCACAGAGTGTGTAGGTGTAATCCCGTATTCTCTCACTGATTGACACTGATTATCATCGATTCATGTGCCTAAAACCTATATCGTAGTTAAAACTCGTCACAAATGTTTATGTACTCATCACAAACGTTCATGTAACGATCCCATATGTCAATTTACTCGTCGCAACTGATCACGTACTCGCCATAACTTTTCATGTACTCGTTACAAATGTTCCAGCGTGATATAGGGATCATACACGTTTCGCAGAATTCAAACGTTTACTTGAGGACGAGAAAAGAGTATGGACCTAGAGGCAAATCTTGAGATTCCAAAAAAGAGTCTTAACCTAGATGCGAAATCTGGAGATTTCAAGTCTTTATTGAATTTTCAAGCAGATATTTAAACTTAGCGAAAAAAGACCTAGCATAGTAAGTATTCTAACAACAGATGATTAAAAATTATGTTCAGAATGTCAGCTTTACCTAAAAGAGACAGTTTAAACATTATTGCTATTGTGCGAATACTCTTTTGGGGTGTGTGCATAATAAAGTATGGTATAGAACGCTTGCGTGACATGAACTGGCAAGACATCTGCGTCAACAAAAAGCTCTATAAAAGCTTTAACTGTCCAGATAATGTAAAAATATATACTTTCATAGCGTATGAAAAGATCAATCCGTTCTAATGTGCCAAGCATGTCCTATTTGAAAACTTGTGTGACTAATGGGCACCGTCGATAGTGCTTTTAGTGATCATATGCGACTCGTCATTAATCTATCAACATTTCCAGTCTGAAAATTTTATAAAGGATTATTAGTATCACTTGTGTTCATTTCTTTAGAGAAAAAAAAAACAAAATATAAAATAAAATGAAATAAAAATAAAACCTAAAAGATTCTGAAATTATTAAAAGGAATTATCTCAAGGCGATATTTTATGGACTTTTTCTATGCCCATTCAATTTTAGATAGTTATGTCCGAGTTAGGTCCAATATACAAGCCGTGTCAATAACGTACTCCATAGGATCGTGTACATAGGAGAAACAGGGATTCGAGCACGTTTACGCAGAGTTTGAACATCTTCAGGATGGTGGTTATCACAAAATTACGTAAAATTTCGATATTTTTCCATCCTTAAAACTATTGCATGTTTCTATTTCGTTTCAGTATATATCGTGAATTTGTTGGAAAACTTTGGAGCGCAAACTTTTAGGAGCTTGAACTGTAGTTTTTGGACCAGCCAGCGATTTCAACCTCACCCGCCCGAGTTTCTAGAGTGTATATACTATGGGATCAGACGTAAAACAAAATATTTGTTGTGGAAAACGTGCGTCTGGTTGATGAATACAAGAGAAAAGGGTCTTACCTTGTAGTAATTAACTTGCCTTCTGTTTCGGCATTCACTGTCACATTTGAACGGCCAACATTTTGACCTAATAAAACTCTCTCACCAACGCTGGTAAGCCCGAATATATTATAATCAACGCAGAATGTTTTAATCGTTGATTACACAGCACAAATTTGAACCTAATAAAACTCCATCACAGAGCCGAAACACACTATATAGAACACAGAATGTTTGAATCGTAATCTTTACATCACCCGGAAGTTTACTCACCCGGGTGAGGCATGATAACAATGTTTTGCCAGCCCGCGCATGTATTAGTCTCAGATAAAGTAGTAGTAAAGTGAGAGTAAGGCCTAGTCGCCTCGAATCCGGCGCAGACAATGGAGACACTAGATAATTAAGCTGATTTTTACGAGAGGCAACTTATTTTGTTGTTGAAAATTTGTGTGAAATAGCACACCGCTTCAACCCGACATGGTGTTCAGTGGCAATGACAAGTGTGCTTAGCTTAAACGAGGAAGTAAAGATGTGTATCGAAAAAACTGCGTAGGCATCTACTGGGGTATCCATGCTGGGCAGAGCAGGAACGTATGCGCGATCTCGCCGTGCTGGAAATGTGGGGCCGGTGATAGTGCTGATCATTAGATCATCGTTACGGTGCTCATGCGGCACATAATTTGAAACGGATAGAAAACAAGACATGGACGCTGTTTAATATAGTACATTGTGAACAGAGGGAGGTCCAAAAACGCAATTAGAGGTTATGCGTAAGTAGACATAAGGCTAGGGATGAATATTGACGACATGATAGACAAGCTGCTTAATGGGCCTCGACGGCCAGTTCCGGCTCCTTGACGCAGGGTTAAACCTCCAGTTCTTACCCATAGGCGCAGGGTTGAGCCTCTAGTTCCGACTCCTAGTCGCAGGTCTGAGCCTCCGGCAGGGCAGACCTGACGCGATTATAAAAGACTATCGCGCCATCGTGCCAGAAAAGCACGGGCTTCAAGCAGACTCTTTGGCATTTCTTAATGCTATGGCGCCTAGTGCGCGGGACGTCATTGGCAGTAAGTTCAAATTTAACCTCCTGTTCATGGCACAGCTGGAGAAAGGCGCACAGGTCATCAAAACGTCCACGACGAAGAAACTAAGCTAGCAGGTTTATTTCCGAAGCGCCGCCACTGCTGTACTGCGCATTGACAAGATCGAGCAGTTGGTTACCCAAGTTAATGCCACCATACAAAGGCGCATCGAAGAGTACATGCGTGAGGGGTCCAGATGGCATTTTGCGAGGTGCGATATACTCGATCTAGGCCTGTCGCAGTACCGCTCGTTTCGAGGCCGGAGCTACATTTCAACGCCAGAGTGCATTCAGTCGCGATTAGTTATCAACGTGAAAACACCGACAACCGCTGTTTTGAGTGGGCTATTCTGTCGGCACTATACTCAGCCGACGATCACGTTGGCCGCCAGGCAAGAACTGCAAGTATCTGGGAGAGCTAAACTTCTCTGGGATCAACTTTCCAGTAAAGGTGAGCGACATTGGAAAGTTTGAGCGCTGCAACCCGGAAATCGCATTTAGCGTATATGGTTGAGAAAATGGCCTTTACCCGCTACGCATCCGCGAGGAAATAAGACCACATACTGTTTGTTTCTAATGTTGCTCGCATGTACCGAAGGTGAAAGCGAAAAGAGCCAGTACGTCAGGATAAAAGACATAAGCCGTATAGGATACAAGGAAAACAAATGCAGGAATTAGAAGCACATCTGCAACCGGTGCCTCTACGTCTTCAGCCGGGCCGACTTATTGGAAGGCAACACTAAAGTCTGCCGCAACATTTGTGAAAAGCCGCAGCGCGCGTCCTTGCCGGAGTCAGGCAAGAACATTTTAGGGGCGAGGACGCCGTGGAGACCTTCATTCAGTGCCTGGAAACCTGAGTAGACGAGATCCGGTAAGTTTTCCGGAACCCACAGAAATGATCATGAACGAGGACGACTGGATGAACTTTCATGAAGCGAAGGACTGCCACATCTGTGGTGAAGAGCTGGGGGTCGACTGCGTGCGGGACCTCTGCCACATAGCGGACAAGTACCGCGGCGTGGCCGACAACGAATGAAATGTCAATTTACGCGTCTGACTAGAAGAAAGGAAAGTGCCAGTTGTAATTCACAACATGCGCGGCTACGACCGTCAGCTCATCATGCAGGTTACAGAACAGCCTCGACGGAAAAGATCAGCACCATTCCAAATAATACGGAAAATTACATTGCGTTCCAACTGGGGCAGTTGCAGTTTGTCGACAGCCTCCAGTATATGAACAGCAGGAATCTCCACAAGCTGGCCGAAAACCTGGCCAAGATGGGCAAGGATACGTCTCGCGCATTATATGGAGCACGATGTTGACCTTCTTACCAAAAAGGGCGTCTACACATATAAATACATGAGCAGCTGGGTGCGGTTTGAAGAAACCCAGCTTCCGCCGATGGAGGCCTTCTATAGCCAACTCACCAGAACAGGGATCGAAGAGAGCACGCGAGGAGACTGTGGAAGGCGTTTAAATGCCAAACCTCAGAGACTACCACGATCTCTACCTGACGACCGATGTGCTTCTGCTGGCTGACGTGTTTGAGGCGTTTCGGGACACTTCGTTGAAAAACTACGGTTTCGACCCAACCAATTACTACAGCTCTCTGGGAAAGATCTGGGACTCCCTCCTGAAGAAGAATGTTGTTGGATTCAAGCTATTTACAGACATTGACATGCACCTGTTACCCGAGAAGGGCAATAACCCGATGTGTCCAGACTACGACAGCGAAAAGCCAAACAGCCGGATAACCTACTTTGACGCCAACAACTGCGAACTGGCGGTTTTAAATGGGTCGACCCCGCCACCCCCAACCCGCATCTTAAAAAAGGCGGCGGATGCACCCACGTGCTACATCCTTGAGATCGACCTGGAGGCTCCAATGGAGATCCATTATGCGCACAGTGACTACCCGCTAGCCCCAGAGGCACAGTGAGTCCCAGAGAGCTGGCTGGACGACTATCAGAGTGAATGAACTGAGGGGATAAGTTCACTTAGTGCATGAAGCTAGTTCCCAGCGTGCGAAACAAGGAACGCTATGTAGTCCATAAGCGGAACCTCAATGTCTATATCAGTCTGGGGATGCGCGTCACATATACGTGTCTAATAGCGGCTGCTAGCGCCTGTTGCATTTGACATTCAGACCTGCTCGCTGCTGTTGGGCAATTCATTCACCTCACCACCCTTCCGGCTGCTGCCTCTCAGGCGCAAGTCCCACACCCCGTCGTCCTTCGTCCTTCGGGCTGCGGCAGCAAGACGCAGAATAAGGCGTACGCGAGGCAAGCCGCTAGGCAGACACTGGAAACATACGATGGCATCGAGCTATCATGCACTCGTGTAACCATCGCTGCGTCTGCCCGTACTGGAGCGGTGTGAGTATCTGCGTTTTCTCAGTCCCGCGTTGTTTCATCTACTATGTATATTGAATTTATAATGTGAGTCCATGATTTAAGTTGTACTTTAATCAGATATATGTTTACATAGCATTTGAGTTCAAGGCCGGTTCTGTTAACAGCTGGACTGTTATTTCCATGTCTTGTTGTGACAAAAGTCAGGTACACAAAGTAATTTTCCATAAACATTACTCATATTCAGGTAGACCAGTATTTTTCCCATTAGAATTACTTATAATATGATGTGATATAGGTCACGTAGGCATCTGTATTTATATACAGTATTTGGTAAACAAATTCATTCCTAGTCTAGAATTTCGATTCTAAAAGATCATTCTATAAGGAATCTATTTTAGTTGTGTTGTTGAAATCAGATGTTTTTTGAGAGGAATATTGTATTTACAATATTTATTGGAAATACTAAAGTGCTCACTCATTTTTGGATTAATACAGTATTTTGGGATTTATGTGAATTCATTCAAAACATTCTGGATTACATCGTTGTCATACATCAGGACATTCAAGACTTGTGGTATATCTGGACATTCAATGTTATTGAAATTCATTCGGAACATTATATATTTTTGGACTTGTGATTAGGACACTTAGGATTATTTGGACTTTAATTCACGTTCTTGTAATTTTTTTGAATTTTCACTTTAATTGTCTAGAAATAAATAACATGCTGATTTACTTACATTGTTGGTTTCACTTTCTATCTGTTACATATTTTTAGGCAATAGGGTCGTAACAGATCATAGCAGTAAGTCTTTTATCGGAAGCAACTCTACCTGAGCGTTTAATCTTAGTGACATGTATTGCTTCCTGAGATGGTACCGCTGACGATTCCGACTATGATACCGCTTACGGTTCCGACTCCGGTACCCCAGACGGTTCCGTATTCGGTTGCGCGGACGGTTCCGGTGTCATCGTTTGTTATTCTTTGACTTTGCAAATGGCACTAGTACCGAGCCGTACCTGGAGTATTGATGGTTGCTGATTCTTGTTCAAGGGATCCTGGATGAGCTGATCATCTCTCGTAAGGTGTCGTCCTTGTCCCTTCTGGCTTGGCTGCCAACCCATTTAGTATCTCCTCAAGATCAAGGTCACTCACAGCTTCTGCCATGGCTCTTATGAAGGTTTGGGTATGTTTTGCTGATCGTCTGACTCTAAGTAGCACATAGCCTAAGGCCACAAGTGTTCTGGAGTGACTGGCGGTGCACACAATATAAGGCCTCCACATCACGCACCATGACACGCTCTCGAGCAGACGGAAGCAATCCGGTAGGACACTTGTGGGTCTGTGAGCTTGCGAAAACTTTTCTTTTTAAGAAACGCATATGCCTCGACTCAACGCGAAGCCTCAATGATATCGCCTTCTCTCAGCGTGTCACTAAATGAGTCTTCGTCTTTCCATTTAAAGAGGGATAACCACGAAATCTGCTCGCTAAAATCAACGGGTAACGCTGTTGCACTTTTGTGTTATGACCCACACGCTGATACTAGCATGGCGACTGACATAGGCGAGCTTAGTGAGGGTCATTTCCTAATCCGGACGCCATAAAGAAAGGCACAATAGTCGAGCAGAAATAGAGTGGTGGTTCCTCGAAATGTTTTAGCGTGCGCACAAAGCAGAGCATCCAGATCATGACCCTCAGGGTTGACCAGAAATGTTTCCGCGTCTACTTTTTCCGTGGATCCACGGCCTATCGTATGCCTTGTTCAGGCTTATAGTAGGGCAGATGATGACTATAAAATCAAATTGACTCTTTAAATGCCGATTCTAACAGTTCGGAGGCAAACACACTCTTGTCGCAGACACGGTGGCCGATGATCATGGCGCAGTGTGGTTGTAAGTTATCAAAAAGCTCGTGCAGGCTACCCGAAGGGCGGTTGGGTACGAGGCGTGCCCCGAGTCTAGTAGATGACTGACACAAACTGCTCATTATGTATGTTGAGCTGCGCTTCCATGATGACGTATAAGTATATGTTTAAGACGCCTGCCGCCTGGACCATTTTTTTCAATTTGCAACGTTACGCCTTCGCTCGCGTTTTTAACGCGCCTTCCTGACCCGTTAAGCGCGTGATCTTCCGTTGACCTCATATCGATGACATTTCCTGAGCTCCGTGGGTTTAAACATCTTCGATCTTGACGTGGGGCAGCGCACACTTTTCAAACACGTCGATAAACTTTTCGTTCCTGAATGAGACGTCATCCCGCACGTACACGTCGAGGTTGAGCAACAGTTGGCGAATCTGCACTCTCCCTGTATTGCTATAGTTCAAGAAACTGCCCACGCTATATTTAGCTTCGCTATTAAAGCGAAGTATTTGTAGCAATATTATCTCCCCGCACTAGTGCTCGCACAAGTGTTGATTTTGACAATGTATGTTGTATTGACCAATCCAGTCCTCAAGTTGGGCTATGGCTCAAGACAGGTGATATGCACCCACTCAAGTACGCACTTAGCTCTCTGAAAGATTTCGAACAGACCAGTATAATTCAATATTTCGGTTGAGCTTGATAACCACTAATCTATGATGTCAAAGCGCATCAACCAGGAGGAGACCATCACCGTTCCGCATAGGTATTATAACCTAAAACCGTAGAAAAGTATTCCAAGCTATCATTCCTGAATTGTTTATGATTGCTAACGCTGCAACCGGACTGGTAACCATCGACACTTTCAAGGCACTCTTCGCCGCGATTCATTTCCCCAAACTGCTAGCCCACCACCTTTCAACTAGCTTTGCGTCTATGTTTGCCGCCAAAGACACCATTAGGTGCGAGGGTCTCAACGTCAAAGCACAACCGACGGGATTCTTAACCACTCGAACCATCTTCGGCATTAGAACTCACGTAGTTTAAAACAATAGTCATGGTGGCGCAAGCAAACATAGGCAAGGAACACTAATTATTAGTACCGCCTGCCAATCCTGATATCGACGAAGGAGTATTGGCACAGCTCGCAAAACAAGTGCCCGACAGCGACAAGGAATACAAACCACTGGTACAAGAGTATCGGCGCCAACATGGGGTTGACATGTAGCGGTTAAGAATGAGGTGGAACGAGAAGGCAAAGCAGATAGACATCGAGCACTGGGACCACCCACAGTGACAGCTTTGTATTTGGCGAAATGCTTTTGGCAATAACGTTTCCTTCTGGGTAACCTTTCCTTCTGGGTATAAAACGCCATCGTCTCACCAACAAAAAAAACAAACAAACAATAACGTGTGATCTTGAATAAAGATATAGTCTGTCGCATTACAGTGATCGGTCAGAAAAACAGGCAATCAATAAATGTGCGAACAGAAGGCACGCTGGTTATGGCTCTTGGCGAGCGTGTTGGTGGGTGTGTTGAAGACCGTTATATTTTCGCGTCAAATAATATTAAGGAAACTGTCGTTTTCTTTTACGTCATCGCCGTCTTGCCAGTACACTACGGCGACAGGTTAAAAGCGCGTGTCCGCAGAGGAGTTAACCACCACCCCTACCCCCAGATCAATTAAACTTTCATATCATGCTGCTGACAGTGGAATTATAATGTCATTATAAAAAAAAAAAAAAGAGACTCACAAGATTTTCGCTAAAGAAAGATCTGTGAGGCTGAAAACTCTGAATGGGCACAGGCTGCATAGCGGCGCGCTCTGTACAAAAAGTTAAAGCTGAAAACTTTATCAGCCGAAGACCATCCATGAAAGCTATAAAGCAAGACGAAATTCGCGTGTTGGTCAAAACAAAGCTTAAAGCAATTTCGATGAAGTTGACAAAAACACACAAATGAAAAATGAAGTACGGGCTGCGTCGCACAAGGCATACAAATCGATTTTTATTGACGAAGTGGCAAGAAACGAATTAATAGCCCTCGGACAAACCGAAGATCTTAAAATATCCCGCTGGAAATTCGTACTAAGTTGTGTTTTGGCAATCGAAGCAACAAAAATTACAAAACCGTTGAAACAACAACCTTCTGATTTGAAGTCTACCCCCTGCGCACCTCTGCCATACGATGTTGTCTTTTAATAATTGAAGATCAAAAACATGCGATGGCAAAGCGACCTATTTTTGCGGTCTTGCCTCTTTTTTAGCACCTTTGAAAGAAACGCAACCGCCTCACCCGCTAAAGCCCTTATTCGATAAGGTCTGGATGCCCGCTGTAGAAAGTCGTGAACTATCAAAGCTATTGTTAACACTTCCCTTCTGACGGACTGGCTTTGATGCGTACTTACCTAAATGCCGGAAATCCGAAGAAACGTTATAAACATTTTGAGACTTTAGAGGCTCTTTATTTTGTCATTTATTTTTCTATGTCCGAACCAAATCCTTTTGCGAATGCTGCGATAGAGGTCACATATAGTTACTAGATAAGTATTTAAATTTACCGTTGGTAAGCTCTAAATATGTAGCATAAAAGCTTACGTTCTAAATCATAGGTATCATAGATATATTTTTATATTTTTATATTTATAGGAATTAGTATGTATATATGTAGAGAGTGAAAACAGTGAGAATATATGTCATACATGTTTCTCGTATTCCCTTACGTTGGTTGGTCTTGATTTGCTAAAACATTGACGAAGACCTAGGATACATACTTACATACGTACGTACATACATTTATCTATCTATCTATCCATCCATCCATACATACATCCATCCATACATCCATACATACATACGTACATACATACGTACGTACATACATTTATCTATCTATCATTCCATACATACATACATACATAAATACGTACGTACGTTCGTACATACATTTATCTATCGATACATACATACATACATACGTACATACGTATATACATACATACATACGTACAGACATTTATCTATCTATCCAAACATACATACATACATACGTACATACATTTATCTATCTATCTATCCATCCATCCATCCATACATACACACGTACATACATACATACATACATACGTACGTACATACATTTATCTATCTATCCATACATACATACATACATACATACATACATACATACATACATACATACATACATACATACATACATACATACATACATACATACATACATACATACATACATACATACATATGGGGCCCCGGGTGGACGAGTGGTCTAAGGCGCTCGCCTTTACCGATCACTCCCATTTCACCTCTGTCCGCGTGGGTTCGAGTCTTGGGCTCGGACAATGTGGTTATGTGAGAAAGCTTGCCAGTAGCTTCCCGCGGGTCGGTGGTTCTTCCCGGGATTTTCCGGGGTTCTTCCTCCACCAGATAAACTGGCCGCCATGTATAGCCTATCATGTGCTGAAAAAATGGCGTGAAGCCCATAAACCAAACCAAACCATACATACATACATACATACATACATACATACATACATACATACATACATACATACATACATACATACATACATACATACATACATACATACATACATACATACATACATGCATACATACATACATTTTAGAGACAAAGGCCAACAACAATTACTTGAAGAAATGAAACCTACATACAACTCATTTTCTCCGCTATAGACATAGCATTTTGCCATGAATTATATATTCTGTATAGAATTCAATTGAGCAACTCCCCTTCTTATCTTGTATCTTGGATGGTCTCTTGTTACGCGTAGGGGGGGGGGGGGAGGAGCTGCTATACATTACTTCTTTGTAATTGAAGACTTACACCAAATGTCTATTTTTACCCGACATTTAAGAACTTAGTACTTATTCATATATATTAAGTAGCAGTTTGGACTATTATTTACTTTTTTTAATTGAAGACACATACCAATAGTCTATTTGTCCGACATTTGAGAATTTAATACTTATTTGTATACATTAGGTAGCAATTTGGACTATTATAAAACCCGATTCTTTTATATTTAAAATAAAAGAATCGTACACTTTGCCCACTCATTGCATTCCATAATCACCTTGTTCTAAAAAATTCCAGATAAAATGTTATTGTGACCTTGCTTTACGAGTTTTGCTCCATAAGATGAATCTGCTGATTAATATAAATTGGGTGTATATTAATGGGCGGCCATTCCGATTGGTATAAATTGGGTGTATATTGATGGGCGGCCATTCCGATTTGTATAAATTGGGTGTATATTGATGGGCGGCCATTCCGGTTTGTATAAATTGGGTGTATATTATTGGGCGGCCATTCCAGTTGGTATAAATTGGGTGTATATTATTGGGCGGCTATTGTTTTCTACCGCTCAGAAGAGTAAATAATTAAATTCAATTTCTAAAGATTCCGTGGAGACAGAGAGTGGCAATTTTGTCACAATTCAGGTTATCATAAAGAGAATCTATCATTTTATAAATAAAGGCGAATTGCCATGCTCACTACTACTGTGTATGAACACATGCATGTAGTTAGGGAAGATGCAGAGGAGTCAATCACAGCACGCCCATGTTTGTAAATGTTGAGGTAATAAAGGTCAAATGTATACAAACGATGTTTTAAAGCATCAAGCATGAATTTTAACACATAAAATTACATACAGCAGAGCGTTGATTGCTCCGGAAAATAAACATTTCCGTGTAAACATTCTTGTCGAAAAATAAACGATGAAGCAGCAATTTGCTAGAGTTCAAGTTTTGTGTATAAAAACATATTCAATTAAAAAAAATAGTGTAACCTTTAAAATTTAATCTTATCGTTGATTGAATGACCGAAGATCTTCAATTTCTTAGCATCCAAGTTTGCTTGGAGATGGAAGAACACGTTTCTATAATACAAGTATGTATCTTACACAATCCAGCATCTTTTTAAATATATATAATCGATCTAGCACTTATAAGGTTTTATATACATTATGATGGAATTGCAGCTCCCCATCCCTCATTCCCAATTAAAAGGTTGAAGGAACTCGTGAATGGTTCAAGACAATTAGCTCGTACCACATATCTGATCAAAATCGGATGCGAATTCTATATTGATATACGCTCTGTGGATCTGAATTAGTCTAGGTCATATCCGAATGACCCTGCGCTTATTTGTATTCAACGATTATTTTCAACAATTTCAAATCCCAGTTTCATACACCTTCTCGGATTGTTCGCTCTCGATTGCAAAATTTAGAGCATCTCCGCTGGGGGAGAAACCACTCAAATGTAATTCGGCGGATAACTATTGTAAATTTGCTGCATATGCCCAGAGAGTGGTATGTTGAAAACTTAAGAACTATCAGCATCAATAGACGAGTTTCACAATCTCCGATAATCAAAGGTAACAAAGGTTATCTAATTAGCTCACTGACTGAAAACGCGGTATAGAGTGTATGCTTTATGTGTTCCAGACAATAGTGGACTATTATATCCGAACGGCCTCCTTAGCTCTGTTATTGGACATTAATGGTCCTAGTTTTAGAGAAAGCCTTTAAAATCTAATGAAAAAAAAAATACCAAATAGAGGATTTGATTCCAGATCAAAAGGATTAATCTCCCTTGCAAACGAAGCTGATTGATGATTAAAAGGGTACAAAATCAACAGTAACAACATTATTAGGTAAATTAAACAACAGTACCAACATTATTAGGTAAATTAAACAACAGTACCAACATTATTAGGTAAATTAAACAACAGTACCAACATTATTTGGTAAATTAAACAACAGTACCAACATTATTAGGTAAATTAAACAACAGTACCAACATTATTAGGTAAATTAAACAACAGTACCAACAGTATTAGGTAAATTAAACAACAGTACCAACATTATTAGGTAAATTATACAACAGTACCAACATTATTTGGTAAATTATACAACAGTACCAACATTATTAGGTAAATTAAACAACAGTACCAGCATTATTAGGTAAATTAAACAACAAAGAAAAATACTCTATTCACTACAAAACATTGAAGTTTTACATTCAATTAGGACTAAAACTAACAAACAAAACCAAAGAGTTGTATTGTTTGAACAATAACAATTGATTCAATCTTACATTGAACTGAATAGTAATTTCAGACAAAACGCAACAAATGATTTCGAGAAAGAGCTTTCAAACTAATAGATGGCAGTGTGTTTGTAGAACAAATGGAAAAATCTCAGAAAGAGAACAACGGTAAAAATATATAGAGATGAAATTTTTTCTTCTTTAAAGTCCAGAAAGATTTATCATTTGCAAGGAGAACAATTAATTACGATAAATTAGTGTTAGTCAGTCTGAAATACACGAAAATCAAATTAACCAAACCAATTAACAATGGATTTACATTGACACGTAGGATAATGCCAAGTTGTATGTAATCAGTGACTATTCTATGGTGTTCCAATTAGAGTTTTGCGGATTACGGTCAAAATTTACACATTTAAAACTGATCACGAAGAGAAAAGGTATTGCAAGGATATGAAAAATGTGTGATCAAATAGAATTTAAATTCGAGGTGTACAAAGATTGCTGATTTAATCACAAGGAAAATTATCAAGAGATGAATTTATTAAGATCACGAGATGTAGAACATCAAAATGTAAAAGGTACCATTATCTGTGTATGACGACAAGCGGTTTTTTGGTTGACAACGTAAGCAGATTACCTTACTGACACGTGTGCACATTGTACTGGTAATAAAATTGAATTGTCATTACCAGTTTTTTGCTGTTATTGTTTTAGCATATCTACTGTTATGTATGATGTTTATATAATATTATAAATATTTTAGGAAATTATAAATGTTTCTTGACTTTAATATTTGCTTAAACCTTAATGTTAAGTATAATGTTGACATGGTTAGCGATTGTCCTTGAATTAGGTTCTTTACTTAGTATTTGAGTTCAAGGACGATTTTGGGAAACAAGTTGTTTATTCCATTTGAGGTCAGGGTTGATTTGGTTTACAGATAAAACCAGAATTTCCTTTAGAGTTATGTGTCAAAAATCACACACACAACATAATATTCTAGAACATTCTGTCATGTGACCTATCTTTATATATACCATGTTTAGTGGACAGTTTTTTTCAGTTTCGACCTTAACATCAGTCTTTAAAGAGCCATTACAGTTGTGAAAAATCATTCCAAATTCAGAGAGAGGAATTATTTAAAATATTCGTTGGATTATAAAAGTGCTCATAGACTTTTGGATTTTGGATTTTGAACTGATGATTTTGGGATTTATGTGAACTTATTCAAAGATATTCTGGAGTTCTTCATTTTGGCACATCAGCACATTAAAGACTATTGGCACATCAGCACATTCAAGGATACGGTCATTCGTTTGGAACATTCTATATTTAGGACTTGTGATTAGGACACTTAGGATTATTGGATTATTTGGATTTTAATTCACGTTACTGTAAGTGTCTTTTGAATTTTCACTTTAAATGTCAAGAAATAAATTGCTTGTTGAATTTTACTTGATTTGTTAGTTTCATTTTCTTTCTGTTACATTTTTCTTAGACCATAGAGTCGTAACATTACAATCTCTTTTTGCACATTGGTTTGCTTGTCCTTGCTGTAGAAGACAACCTAAAAACGTGTATTATCTCAAAAATATTTGATTACAGAATTGTACTTTTCCACGATCACCCATACTGATATTTAAGGAATTCCTACCACTAAAATATACTTTGGTTAGGTTATTGCTTTTTATATTGTTAAGATTGCCACAATCATCAGTCATAAACAAAGTATTCATTCCTTGGTATACGTTAACCATTAACATTCTTGTATTCAATCTCTATCAAATTCAGAGAAGACACAGTCTTTCCGCAATTAGTCACCCTGGAGATTTACCAGGTTATAAGGTTCTTTTAAGTACAGCTCCTCTGGCTTCTAAGATATGGATGTCATCCATTGATGCTTACAACAAAATTGACTAAAGTAGGTTCCTTTAGGTGTTTACCTGAGCATCAGACACAAAATAAATATACATTTTTGTGTGCATTTACTTTTTCTTTTCTGTTGATTCGAAAGTGAATACCTTGTTAAACGCAATATAATATAATACAACTACAATACAAGCTGTTATCATGTGTACTTTTCAAATCCAGCTGATGCAATGGTACTCAGTGTAAATAAATATAAACTTATGTTACTAATTTCTTTGTTCTTTTGTTGTCCATCAAAAACATTCTTAGTGAGTTCTGTAAACTGTTGGATCAATTGTAAACCCTGGAAATAAAGCTTTTTGGCAGATCTTCTGTAGTCACTGAGATTTTTTTCTACTGCCTAGTTGTAAAAAAATTCTGGATCATTTTCTTCACCCTTTAAGTTCATTATGGGAGAATCAAGTTTGAAATTCATTTAAGTTGTATTGGCTGCTATGACGATAATTGTCTTCCTAGTGATGTAGTCGTAAAATAAAGCATTTCATTTTCTGTATTTGTCATTTACCGATTGTGCAATTGATTCCCAAGTAATGGCATCCTACTGGAGGCAAATGTTTTCCAGTTCGCAATCTTCGTTATCATCTTCTACAACTTCAGAGGCTTTTGCAAGTATTGTATTAAATCTGAAATCCCGTGGAAGATACAGGTACAGTGGACAATGATCTGCTAATATCTGAAACTGAAGTAATATTCTAAACTTATTTCCAGACACAGAGAGCTGTATAGATTCAGTCCAAGTATTTTGCACATTACCTGGCCCTGATCGTAATTTTCTTAATTTATCATTCATGATGTCATTCAACTTGAAAAGATCATCGCTTTGGTGTGATATCGTGATGTCTTTCACAAGTATTCTACCTAAACTGTTTTACTACTGCCTTGGTAGTTTCTCTGTCAAAATATTTGGGATTAATATGAGTAGGGAATGTTTGTATTTCTTTAAAAATTGAAGTTAGACCTTAAAATGTCACATGTAATTTAATACCATCCGGATTATTCTGACTAGATAAAATACGAGTCTTTTTATCTACTTCAAATTTGAAAGCATCTGTCTACGTTGTAAGATCTTGTTTCAAACGTTCAATCTTTCGCCTGTTTCGTCAATTCAACTTTGCACCACATCGATATTATTAACTACTTCTTGATCAACATATTCTTTAGTATGGGTATCTGCATGTATTTTGTTGCAAAATTCAATCTATGTAACATCTTTTATCGTTCTGATCGTATCGGTCAAATCTGCAATAGCTAATTCATAGCTTGTTTCATAGATCTAACAGTGCTTCATTTTTTATATGTCCTCTATATGTTTGATTATATCTGTTAAATCATTCCTCTATAGCAACTCTAACAGGGTATTAGTGTTGACAATTGTCTAATTATTGTGCTAAATAATTTCTTATCCATTTAATTCCTTAGTCGTTTTATTGGATTTCATTATTCATGTCTTTCTGTAACTGTTCCAAATGTGACTGGAGAGTACCAGTCTTCCAGTGATTTTTGTCATTTTCACCATATCACCCTACAGAGAATATCGCTAATTGTTTATCCTCTGTTTCATTACTTGTGAATATTGTCTAACGTTAGGTATATCATCTGCTCTTTTCCTTACTGTTTGCAGGACTTATATGGCAGAAGATAAAAAGTATTGAATCTCTGTGCAAACGATTCCTGTGCATCTAGAATATTTTCTTCTGTTCTCGTCTGTCTACTTTTGTGGATATGATAATTTGCTAGGTCTTTTATTGCCACTCTGTTCAATAGCAGTAATTTTTATTGTCAACTTTTTTCCTCCACGTCTTAAATATATTTCACGTAGTTCTTCTCCAATGGTTTACATATTTGGGTGTCACTTCATTTTCGTACGAAATTTCTATTAGGTGCAGCAAATTTATATAAAGGATCTGGTAGATTGGTAATACTGTTATTGCCGAGGTTTAAATCAGTGTTAATTGCTTGACCAAGTGCTGCATCTCTATCCTCAGTTTTGTATCAATGTTCAAAGGGAAATCAAAATTGAGTAGCATCTCCAAAAGAGAATCACTAGATCTTTTTAAAGTTATCCCAATTGCTGTATTCATGCTATGCATATGCTACGCTATTTATTTTGCATGAACAATATATCTTATAGGGATAAATTGAAAGTCTATAACTTTTCCATCTTCATCTGTTATGTTGACATTCAGTCTATGTATGATACATCTTTGTAACAACTTGTAATGGTCATTAACAATGTATAAGACAAAAGTTGCTTTGTAAAACCTTTTTAACAGGCAAAGATTCTAGTAAACACGAATAATATACATTAGTCATTTTTAGTTTATCTTATTTATGATTATCTAGATTTTGGAGTTTTAAAAACTCAAAACCTGTATTAGATTCTGTAGTTACCTGTATAGATCTCAGGCCATTGAATCCGAGCAATTTAGCATTGTAGGCTATTGAATCCGAGCAATTTAGCATTGTAAGCTATTGAATCCGAGTGCTTCAGCATTGTTGCTATCGAATCCGAGCAATTTAGCATTGTAGGCTATCGAATCCGAGCAATTTAGCATTGTAGGCTATTTAATCCGAGTGCTTCAGCATTGTTCCTATTGAATCTGAGCAATTTAGCATTGTAGTTCATTATGTACATCGTAAGTTGTTACTCGTCATGATTTTAACCTTTGAGTTGTGTTTCAAATGGTCAAAGTCTGTAATTTCTTCATTGTCATGCTTGCAGTTATTCCCTTTCTGACTTTCCTCCGGTACATTTCGAGTTTGTAAAAACCATAAAAAATTAAAACAGTACTTGTTTCAGTTTTGCAGTTTAGTAGTAAAGTATATTGTTTTTGAGTTTATCGGAAAATGTAATACCCAACAATAAAATCTATTTCCTGCAACAATATCGATAGATCACCATTTTTATTATCAAATGGATTTTATAAATATATTTGTTTCTCAGTGAGTCCTTTGATAGCAAAGTGTGTGAAACTCCTGTAAGCCCACAGGACCAGTTACCTGAAAATGCTAAAGGTCCTATCCAGGACCAACTTCTCCTACACTTAATCATACAAGAAGACAAAATCTAGTGAATGATTCAATGGTAAATGCAGGTAGATATGAATATCAGCTCTTAGTAAGGCTACCTATGTAATGAAAAATGTTAAAATAAAGAAAAACACAAAATTAGATATTTATATCATATATCAAATTTATTAAATTGCATTAATTCAGCACAACATGGACCATCTTTGCTGACCAGGACAATGCTGCTAATTGTCCAGTTTTCCAGATCCATACATACCACATCTAGAGGCTGGGCATCAGAATCTGATGATGTTATTGATGACCAGACTGAATCATAATCAGAATGAGAACCAGGATTCTCATCCATTGACTTGTCATCAATGACAACATCAGAACTAGACCCAGCCTCAAACTATGAGGCTATAGTACCCTAAGTACGGCTGCCCATGAAATTAGGTCTGCGGAAAGATGAGTTCCAGCAATGGATTGATGGAATTGGATCAAAGGCATCCACATCAGCAGAATGCAGCTGAACAGTTAACAGCATTGTCATGGTCTTAGCATGCATCCTATTTCTGTATTCCAAGGGGGAATTCTGCAATCCAACTATTCTAAAACATCATTTTCGTTCGTTAGTGTCATATTTCTTTTAAATAGCTGTTTTTTCTTCTGCATTTTTTTTTTCTCAGCCTATAGTGGCTTTGAGGTATCCAAACACCTTCACATGTTAACGTTGTGAATAGGAAGTAACATGTGTCATCAGACATCGCATAGATGCACAGGAGTTTTTAACTCGAGTTGCAAGCATCTATTCTGCGCAGACTATACGCGAGTAGTGCAGTATAATCTGAAATTTTATTGGTTAAAAAAGCACAAAAAACATCAAATATATGTCCCATGTGTGAAATAAAAAAAGCGTAACTAACTTCAGCAAAAGCGGTTATTGCCAATCTTGTCATATCGCATACAGCAAAAGGTGGTGTGATGAAAATAAAGAGCATAAGAAAAGTATATGCGAGAAAACACAGAGCACTATAACATATACTATAGACAAAGATTCCACAATGATGAAAACTTCAGATTTATTCAAACAACCAGAGTTTACATTTTTGAAACACTCAATCAAAGAATTAAATTCGACTGGATTTTAAAAATGCTTGATGTTCCATCAACTGATTGTTTATCTTAAATTGTTAAACTTTACTAAACCTGAAGATGTCAGTTAAGATGATCTCCATTTGATTATTTCATTCCATATTCATCATTTGATTTGTCTTATCCCGAACAGAAGAGAACATATTGTCATTGGTCATACAAAAGATACACGCTAGCCAGCAAAAACAGGCCCATAAATGCTGAGATGCATTCGAGGCAGGAGATAGAAGAACGCCAATAAAAAGATGAATCATTCAAGATGGCTAACTTCATCATTAATGAAAGTTTGAACAGCATTGTTTAATCTATTTTCTATGTGAGACTTTACTGCATGGTAAACAACTACTCCTGTAATGATAACTATTGTAAAAATGTGATTAAAGACACTAACACATGTAAAACAAAGCAACTTGTGCACTTTTAATTATTAATAATAATGTAGGTATTTTCAAAAAGATTATTTATTTTGATCTTTTGAAAATGATTTTTTGAATGTTATCAAGACCTCAATACAGATAGAGGCAAACCCAGTTTGAATGACAAAATAGTCAGTGAAGTATCTGATGCTGTTTGAAGTCATGTAGTCATCTTTTAGTTCATTTTGTAAACTAAAGTTGCCAATTGGAAGAAATTTGTTAATCAATGATGTCACAGTACAGATTAAACACCTGATGACGGCTTGGAAATTTTAGCAGCTCTAGCATCGACAAGATTTCATACGTCTTCCTAATTTATTTTTAATTCATCCTTTTCATCTGTTTTAAAATAATGTATTCGGATATCTCTTTGTATGTTTCAATTGCAATAGCTATGCTCCTGTTTGTACTCTTCAGTTTCTGTAGAAATGAAGTTATTGCCATTTTTGTCTCTGATATATCCCAATTTTTCTTTCAGCTGTGCGTTGTTCATGTCATCGCTACTTAAATAACGAAGATTGTGATGTTGATTTTGATTATTCAACTGAATATCCTTTGGTATGAAGATGCTGATGTAATAGATACACAACAAATGTAAGTTGATTATACTGTAAATCTTGATAGTGGTTTTGCAGAACAAAGTATCGGACATTTCCTTGATGTCATACCAAATTCTAGATTGTAAATTTTCAAGCCAAGTTATGGACTCGTACATGGAGAAAATAAGGGAAGGCCGTGGCATGAATGAATTTCAATCCCATTTGGAGAATCCCAACCTTAAAATACAAATGAAAACGCTCTAGTATGTTTACCTTGACAGTTAGACGGCACTAATATCAAATCAATTACTGTAGCTGGTCAGACTGAAAATGAGTTAGTGGATACAATAGGCTGGACAAAATGAGGTGCCACATGGAATCGTTCTGATAAAGATATAATCTAAATACGTTCTAGAACCGACTGTTGTACAAAGGCAACCAAAACAAGCAACTAAGGAAATAGAGATGCAAAATATCGATCTTACAAATCCACAACTTTTAAATTAATTAAGATCATAAAGTCAGAAATGGATGAATTGTTTCATGAAATTCAAAGAGTATAATATTAGCACGCAGATCAAGAAGAAGAAATTGCAGAAAGGTTATTTACCACACAAGGTGAAAGAGAAATGAGACGATGAAAAGAAGTTGTTGAAATTTCCGCCTCAAAAGAGAAGATCATAACACACATATAAATAAACATTACAAAAATATGAAAGAAAAAACCAATGATCTTGAATAAAAATATATGTCAAAATAAACTAGACAATGTTAAAATTATAAGGCCAGAGATAGTAGAAAATATAAAAAATGTGAAAGTATCTAAAAAATTCAACATTGACAAAATTAAAGAAATGATAAGAAGTAAACTTCCTGTCGTAGAAAGACTAAAATTATGATTCAAATAGAAAGGTGTTACTATTGCTCGTATAGCTACAGCTACAATATCAATACTTTCTCTGTCTATAGTGGCTTGTATTTGACAAAATTAATTTCAGTGTAGTACATTTTTATCTCGCTAAATACGTTTGAATCTTTAACTTGGTTAACCAACTGAATGTATATAATTGAATCGCGGGACAAGAGTAAGATGTTCATACTTGCTTACTTTAAACTTTTCATTTTTTTGTCATCTGTAGTCCATTTAATTACGATAAAGTGTTAGCTGTGCTAACCCATTATCTAGGTCATGCTAAGAGCATGTGTACCCCTGACACAATTAAAAAATTCGAATACAAATTAATTTTGTCTCTGTTTACTGTTTTTATACATTCACGTGTAATTCTCTGTTTATTTCTCCGTCTAATCTTTTCATTTCCTCTACTATAATACCATTTTAATCTCCTTTCTTTTACACAATCATTGCATCTCTGGCATTTTGCATTTCGTTTGTCCATTTCCTCTATCGTTTCGTTTTATGCTGCATTTATTACATTTTACAACTGTTGTATCTCCAATTTTGATTTCACCATTATCTTGTGTAGTATAATTTAAATTACTACTAGATGTCAAATGAAAGTTATGAGAAAATTGCATCTTCAAGGTGTGTATATTTAGATGCTAGAAGTATACCTAATTTTATTTCATCCATGTGGTGTAAATACACCTCCCATATCATCTTGATTTTTGTTCATTTAGAGGTATTTCTTTGTGACTCACGGTTTCGGGAGATGTGTTAAAACTGTACATGGTAAGAACATTGTCGAGGAAAAATGCATAGTTGATGTTGTAATTTCTATACCATCTTTGAATGAAATTAGACAGAAATTTAAATGTCCTCATAATGCATCAAAATTTATGTGATGTTTGCTACCAATTATCTTATTTAGAATTTCTTCGACTGGATTGTAATTGTTTGCATTGTACATTTTTTTATTTTTTTTAGATCTAGTTGAAATCAACCTCGTATTGTTCAATATTAACTCTTTTCATTTCTTCTACAATATCATTTATTATCCAAATATGGTACACTGTAGTCGTCTCATCACGTTTTTCATGTATACGATTGTATTGCTTACTGGTGATGTTGTATGTTTTTATGCACATTCCTTTTTACCTCTGGTATTTCTGATATTAGTAATATTTTAATTTCTTCATTTTCTATTGCTCGGTATTTTCCACATCTATTACAGTCGAGAAACTCAGTATCTTTCAAAAAATCGAAAGTTTTCGTACTCCTTGATACTGCTAATTATAAATAATTCTTCTTCTGTCGTATATTTTAATGGTATAAGGTTTTCAGCTGATTCCCAACAGTTAAACCGTTTATCATAACCTTTCCAATTCACAAGTACAGTTCATTCATTCGTCTTCGAGAGCTTGTCCACTTTGTGTATGTCATCTTATTTGTAGAATAGAGATAAATTCTTGTTTATTAAAAGCGCCCTCCATATCCTTCCAGTCTTCCATTTTACAATGACCAGGATCGCCTACAATTAATTGCCTGATTTTAAAGTGTTTCTTCAGTAACGTTAGAAAGGTAGACCTTTTCAAAATTTGTTTTGTTTTGTGTTATTTTAACTGTTTCTGCTAATTTCATTTTCGGAGTTCCAAATGTATCTGTTGCAAGGTAGCCCAAAAGGTACATCCATATTATGTATCTGTTTTTCATTTTGTTTGCTTCATCTGGAGTCATTATATTGATCTGTGATGAGTGATGTTGTATCCTTCAATTAAATTTGGGAAAACGTCAAATCAGTTTTAGGATTTCATTTTGAGTGAAATACTTCCACATTCTAGTCTTTAGGGTATTGTTAAACCATTCCCCCCTACAGATGCATTTTTGTCTGAGGAAGTTTTAAAGTATTTATTGTTACTTTTCCAACAAATCCTTCACTCTTGTATTGTGAGACTTTCTCCGTCATCAAACTGTACCTTTTCAGGCTTTCTCGCTTTATAATTTCCCCAAAGTCATCATGCATATCATCTCTCTTTTTTCTGTTTCAATTTCCCAGCCAATAAGTATTTCGAAAACTATTTATCAATTTCAAAATGTATTTGCATCCATTGTTTTATTTTTCATATGATTGCATGCGTGTCAACAATGTCCGCCTGGCACTGATCATCCACGTGAATAACATAAACTCTTTTGTAATTAAATCTTTTCCTCGCTAACTTGTGTAAAGTGTAGGTAGATGGATCTCTTAACCATTCTTTCAATTCAGTTTATTTTATTTTGTTTTGTCTCATTTAATTTATTCCCAAAATCGATTGATATTTGTGTAAGTAACTGGACTTTCAGTATTGAAGTAACGATGCCTTAAATACAGTCTTTTGTTTTTCTCTGCAAAGTCCACCTCAGATGTGACTACGTCGTCTCCAACGTTGGTCGTCTCCATTGGAGAGGTGTACTTTTGGTACATCATTTAAAACGGTATAAAACATTTAGAGAATGCTTTATGCTTGATAATTTCTATGTAAGTGTTATCAGCAAGCAATCAGAAGATCCAGCTACAACAAGTACTTTTATTTTCAGCAATTTGCAATGTTTCTTAAATCCTTTCCAAAGCATGACTGATTTATGATTATATGAAATTTTACCATTTCTGTGGTTGATTCTGAAACATTAACATCACACACTGAATCACCGTATGTTGTAATAAATCTAACTTTGTATTCCATAAATTATATCTGTTTTTGTTGAATCACTGTTCATTGACCTTGAAAAATTTACGAGATCTTCAACCAGTATTTAAGCCGAATTAAGCCGAATACAAATATGTGTATTTACTCGCATTATATACGTAAAGTATTCCTTCCTCATACTGTACTGTTTTAACCGTCATGCTGGTGCCTATCTCGATGTTATCATCCATGAATTTAATATGTAAATAAGCATATTTTCTAAATAATTGCAGGATATTATTTTTTAAATCTGAAATAAGAAAAATCAATATTTTTGTTCTCTTGTAAGTTATTTTGTAACATTATCTTTGAGCACACGTTTATCCTATCCAAACTAGTAAACAAAATAGCAATTATCTCTTGATACCGACATTGTTACTTTCATGTTGGACTCATGAAATATTTGAATCACCTCTCTGACAACTGTCGAATTTAGTACAGTGTTGCTTGTGACATCATTTATGGTTTGTAAAATCATTTTACATTAGTGCTGTGCTTTGCTAACCGTTTTCATAGCCTGTGCATACCAATGTGAGTGGTCCTGCATATCACTATGTAAGACGACACCAAATGAATATTACGGTCCAGGAACCCGCCGAGTTTGTTTGTTTGTTTGTTTTTTTTTGTTTTGTTTTTTTTTGTTTTGTTTTTTTAATATGAGTTTTCCACAAATGTCCTCGTTCAGCCATACGAGATCTAAAATTGCCTGGTTTGATCCGATTGATTGGTTCGGCATATCAATGTTTAAGACAGCACTAATGTATTCTACGGTCCAAGGACCTGTGGGGACTTTTAAAATATCAGTGGTCCATAAATGTTCTCGTGTAGGAATACGACATTTATAATTACAAAATATAATTGGTCCAGTACTCTCAATTTGTATGCTACTGCAGTAATAAGAATGCAGACATGGAAGCCCGGATGGATCAGTGTTGTGAGCACCACCATTATGTGCAGTGTGTGCATTGTTTGCTTCCTCATGAAGTCACATGTACAGTTTAGTTATCGCTCGTCCAAGGATGATTCTTTTGCATTGGTACTACAGTTTCTTCAATCACCAAAACCACCAAGTGTTTGGAAACTCCAACTTGCTGCAGACAAAGCGGAGCAGTATAGCAGTTGCAGCTGCTTCATGATAGAAATAATCCCAGAAAGCTCAAATGAAGACACTGATAATATGCCCTCAAAATGACGAGATCCCTTGGTTTAGATTTAGAGTTATTGACAGATCACACATGGTTAAAAGAATGGATCGGTCAGAGAAACCCAGGAATAATAATCGTCAAGTTTGTTATATACCGTGTCCGTCAAAACTGTATAAAACGTGTTCGCACATCAAAGCAAAGCTACAGGGGAGACTTCATCGATGATAGTCTTACCATGCCAAGAAACAGATTCTCCTCAGAGCCAGAAATTTTGTGAAACATAAGCGCCTAGAGAGTGCTTGGAGGTCAGATGGTACAATTTTAGTTAATAACCGTCACTTAAAGTCCATCGCATCAATTCTGATGAAGAGCTAGCAAATCTAGTTTCAGATGTGCACTTGGACTTTATTTTCAAGGAAGCAACAGTTACTGATACCATGGATCCTCAACCATCTACTTCTGCAAGAGACTCACCCTTCCAGGTAACATCCAATGACAGTTTCAGTTATATGATGCTTTCTTTTTTGACTTTTTTCAGGGGCGGATCCACAAATATCGTTTAGGGGTAGCGTAAAAATCTGTGCGAGGAGTCTGTTGGAGAAACTCCTGAAGCCCCTGGAAGCTCCTGTATTGTAAGCATAGTTTTAACCATCTAACTGAAAAGAAAACTTACTCTAGGTAACGTTCCTGTTGTTTGGGGCTCATTTTCTTTTCTCTTGTTTTTTGTTCGGGGGAGGGGCGTCTATGCCCTCCCCACAAAACCAGGATCCGCCCCTGGTTTTTTAATATTTTTTAAATGACTTTATCGACAATTGGAACAAATTGAAGCATCCACAGAGTTTGCTTGCTTAGAAGTGATTGGCAGCGAACAACAGGTGTATATATTTAGAAGATATTGACAAGGAAAAACAGGTGTATATATAATTAGAAGATATTGACATGGAACAACAGGTGCATATATATCTAGAAGACATTGACAACAAACAACACGTAAATATATTTAGAAGATATTAACAAGGAACAACAGGTGTATATATAATTAGAAGATATTAACAAGGAACAACAGGTGTATATATTTAGAAGATATTGACAAGGAACAACAGGTGTATATATAATTAGAAGATATTGACACGGAACAACAGGTGTATATATAATTAGAAGATATTGACAAGAAACAACAGGTATATATATAATTAGAAGATATTGACAAGGAACAACAGGTGTATATAATTAGAAAATATTGACAAGGAACAACAGGTGTATATATAATTAGAAGATATTGACAAGGAACAACAAATAAAGAAACGCCGCGAATTAGCTTAAAAGTAAGTCTGAGTTTGTTTAAATGTCGTCGTGAAAATTTTGAACCACTGTTGTAAATACACGCGCTGTCTTCCACCATGGAATATATTATACAAAATTCAAAGCATAAACACAAAGTAAAAATCTTTCCTCTTGCGGTGGAATGCTTAATTTGGGCTCCAAAATCTCTTTTAATTTTCTTTTGAGATGGTGAGAATACAACTTCGGTCACATTTGTTGTTGATGGGAGTTGCATACCTTGTCTCTTTATACTATATCCACATCATAAATTCATAAAGATCAATTTAAAAAAATGTTTACAGCCTGTGCTGTTATTGAAGCACATTGAAACTCCAGATTCGTTATTCTTCACTTCAGATAAATTGTAGTTCGCCTATTCCTAAAAAATACATTTGATTCACTCTTATGTAGATGTGTCCGAGTAATGAGCACGCAATATATTTTCTTCTATTGCGAGTACTACCGCAAACAACTCTAAACGCTCTTTTATATGAGGGGGGGGGGTCGTTATCATATGGAGTAAAAATTTATATTTTTAACGCCGTACGTAAATTTATTAAGCAACTACAAGATTTCACAAACCAGCTCTTCTCGAACATTATTCGTTGTTGATTCCAAAAGCGGTAATATGTTGATACAAAATGGTGCCCATCGTACACGCGCTGATTCGATCCAGGAGAAGTTTGGTTTTGGGTTTTTATGGGTTTAACGCCATTTTTCAGCACATAATAGGCTATACATGGCGGCCAGTATATCTGGTGGAGGTTGAACCTTGGAAATTCAATGAAGAACCACCGACCCACGGGAAGTTACTGGCAAACTTTCTCACATAACCACATTGGCCGAGCCCAAGACTCGAACCCACGCGGGCAGAGGTGAGATGGCAGTGATCGGTAAAGGCGAACGCCTTAGACCACTCGGTCACCTGGGGCCCCCGATCCAGGAGAAAGCAGTATTCTTTATATGTATCCTAATGAACTCTTGTCCTATTAATTTCCTTCTTTTATATCTTCTTTTCTCCCTCATTCACATTTGATTTTCTTTCTACATTTTCGTTTTCTCTATTCTTTCTTGCCATAATTGGTTTAATGAAATGACTGTACAGCTTTATATCTGTAAAATTCCAAATATTGTACTATGATATCATTTAGTCCGCTTGTTTGTGTATTTAAAGGAGAAGAATTCTAAAAAACTTTGGTCTCCGGTCTAATCTTTAATTTCTCATTGTGCACTAATTTTAAATGTTATTCATAGAAATTATATATATTAATGTTTAGACCTGCGGTAATGAAATTAAAACGATTATATCAAACGACACCCCACATTGTTTCTGTCTAATCTCGAAGAAATATGTGAACTCTAATATTGAGTTTCAACCCTGCGAGCTCGGGGATGTAGATTAGGCCCGATGTACCATTCTGCATGTCGTAAGAGGCGACTAATGAAGTAACCTTTTGTCCAATGATGCATCCCATGATGACGTTGCAGTTGAGGTTTTGGACTTCCTAAATGAGTGCGGTTTATGTAAAAAGATACATGACTTTATTATTTAAGGTTCTTACCTCTTTTTGCCCTTTATCTTTGTTTTGTATACTTATTGGGGAGACCTAAACTTACTTGTCACTATATATCCAGTATTGTGCTGATGTGCCGATAAACTCTATACATACACACATTATAATAATAATAATAATAATAATAATAATAATAATAATAATAATAACTGTATTTTCTGAGGATAATACATTTGGTTGTGAATCAATCAACCATTCTTACATGAGTCCTCAATAATGGAATACTAAAGCTATAAATGCAACGTATGTGTACAAATATAATTCTACTTACTGCAGTATCTGACACACTCACATGTAATCATAAAATATACATACATACATACATACATACATACATACATACATACATACATACATACATACATACATACATACATACATACATACATACATACATACATACATACATACATACATACATACATGTAGATTTGGGAGATGTCGGGGTATCCAAGTTAGGCACCTCAATTTGTTTGAGATTTGGCATTTTTATTAATATTTTTAATTTGGTCAGAGTTTGCATTTTTTGCTGAAAGAAAAGGTTTTGTTTCACAATCGCTCACGATGGAATGAGAATAAATGAGCTTTCTTGTATAATATGGTCAAGTTAGGATAGAAGTCTGAATGACTAATTCCATAACAGATTTAAAAATGATGTTTAAGAAAACATACAGAGAAAGAGAGACTGTAGAAGCGTTTCATTAGGTATAACATAGAATTTAATTCAAAGAAACTCTACGAGAAAAGTGAATGCAATGAAGAAGCTGGACATAATATTACTATGAAATGCAAGCAAGTGAAACTAAAATAAAGAGAAAAGACATACATTGAGTGTGGTTGTGTTGCAGCACTGATAATTAAATACGATCAGTAACAAGAAACTATGTGAATTGTTGAATTGATATATACAGTACTGAAAGTCTTTTATATAAAGGATTTGCCCTCAAATTTGAGGACAACAACAA
This sequence comes from Margaritifera margaritifera, assembly GCA_029931535.1. Lineage (NCBI taxonomy): Eukaryota > Metazoa > Mollusca > Bivalvia > Unionida > Margaritiferidae > Margaritifera > Margaritifera margaritifera. Next base: position 2,200,849 of record JAQPZY010001440.1, on the reverse strand, counting down.
CAAAAGAACAAACAGAAAAAAGAACAGAAATGAACAGAGGAAAGAAGGAGAATTTAGAGAAAAGCAATTGTAGATAATTGTGGGTAATGAGCTAGCCTTCTATACCGCAGTTATGTGTTAATGCTTGACCATAAAGTACCAGCACATACATGGCCAAAAAATTACCAAACGAAATGGGCAAGTGGAATTTAGGGATAGAATATCCATCTAAAGTAGTAAAATTAGGTGCTGACATTAAAGATTGTCTAAAAAGAACCATTGACACACCACTGCTTGTTGTGCTTCTGGATGCACAATAACAAGTTTCGAAACGCACAGCAAATTATAATAGACCTTGAGTAAAATCAGCTGCTCTTAAATAGGACGAAATCAATGGAACATGTTATACACTGTGAAAACTGGAAAGAATAAAAAATGAAAAGATGGAAATTAAATTAACAGTGAGAAAAGATATTGGAAGGAAAGAAAGAGAATTGCAATACTTTGAGCAAATCACAATGACTAGTTACGGTAAAGAAGCATCAGATTTCCCGATAAAGTTTGCATGGCGGCAAAAATATTAGTACCCTTCCTCATTTTTGTCTATGAAGCATCTAAATTTCTGTAAGTAATCATTTGTTATCTTTATTTGTACATGTTGTTTTGCTTTCAAGTAGCCTATCTTGATTTTGGGTACCCAGTCAAGTCTTGATTCCATAAAATATGCTTTTCTGTCCTTTCAAGCTGCAGGTCTACCCATTTTTGCGATTTTATTTTCTTGTTAGAAAAATTTAAAAAGAAATAGTAACCAAGGTGGCAACTCGTTTAATCACCAAGGTCCTCTCTACTATTCTCAATTGCTATAATACTGCTAACATATTATTTATTTATTACATATATTGATCGGGATCGGACAACAGCTAATACCTATAAATACCCTCACCCATGCGCATGATTTACAATGATATTTATATAATAAGCAATGGTCACAATATAATTGTATTTTTTAGCGCATGATCAGAACCAAATCATTGTATACCGTGCTCAGGACCGAAACTGTGACATTGAACGGTCACACACCTGCACACCCAAGCGACGGCCGACATCAGCGTTACTTTGAAAATTCTTCTTAAATGTCAAACACTGCAATTTTTTTATTCTGCCATCATCGTTTATGGATGCCAATGTTTTCTGTAATAAAATTGGTGCTACGTCACAAGGTTGCATCGGTACGTGCAAAAGTTCGGCTACAATATGATCTTATCTATGTCCAGAATGTATAGGTGAGTCCACATGAATATTTTCCAATGCAAATGCAATAACATGTTTATTATATACTTTAAATAAAATAAAGACGTAAACAACGTTATGTTCTGTCATTTGAAATAAAAAAACACAAATAATGTTATAGCTTTAAAATTCAAATTTTAATCTTTAAGTGAATGAATTTAAAAGACTTCTAAATGAACGAATCCAATAATTCCTTTATTATGTGTGGCATGACATAATTGCGGTGACGTAAATGGAGCTGTTACGTTACGTTGTCGGTAAAGTTTTCACAGCGGTGATAATACTGATACTCTTTCTCTTTTCGACAATAAATTCTCTGTATTTCTGTATGTAATCATGCGTTACCTTTATTTTAACATATTCTTTTGCTTTCAAATAGGGGATCTGTTGTTTTGGAACAAATTGATGGGGATCTGTTGCTTTGGAGCAAAATCAGGTCTTGATTGTACAAAATATGTGTTCCTGTCATTTCATGCGGAACTTCTATCGATATTTGGGATTTCATATTCTTGTTAGCGACATTGCAATCGAGAAGGTCACTCAGTTAATAAACAGTTTCCTCTCTACAGTCCGCATTAGCCGATATATCGCCGATATCGACATCGCATTGAGAATCGCTTCTAAATATGGAACGACATGGCTGACTTATGTGGTCTTTCATTATTATATTCTGTGGTTTTGTCTTTATGTTTCGTGCTTTCTTCATTATATGTTGTGATTTAATTACTGTATTCGGTAAATTCGTCATTATATGTGGTACATTTGCTCGTCGTTGTATGCGGTTGTTGAGACGTTATATACAGTGGTTTTGACATTATATGCTTTGGTTTCGTCATTATATGCGATAGTTTTGTGATTATATGTTGGGGTTTTATCATTATTATGTGATGTTTACTCTAATGTACGCTGTGCATTTTCTTTTATATTCAGTACTTTACTCCTTTTCTAGATATTCGATGGTTATATCTTTATATTCGGTTGTTATATCTTTATATGTGGTACATACATCATTATATTCGGTGTTTATTTCATTACGATTCAGACATGAAATCAGGTGATTTGAGAAAAAGCTGAAAACTCTGAAACAATCCCCTTGTTATACTGTATTCTAGAGAAAGATTTAGAAGTTTTTCTTGACCCAAAAAGCAGCTGATTAGCTTAACTTTTTCACGTCTTTTATATGCTTTGCTTTCGAGACGATGACAATGATGATGATGATGATGATTCTGCGTATATTTGCAAAATTTGTGCGAATTATCGCAATATTTTTGAGAATATTCGGAATAAAATTTTACTTTTCCATGTTTAAACCTGGCACCAATAGGCTTCCATATAAGAATGATAATAAATAATAATTGTAATAAAAAGCAGTAGTAAAAGGAAGCTCAATACAATATTTAATTTATTCATGAAATCAAAATCGATATATTACATTATCTTACGAAAACAAAATTTATATTGAAAAGAGAAGTTTACATAAGCCACCATCACTTACTTGTCCGTTTAATGAAATCTCCACTCAGTAGAGCGTCGTTTTTTTCTCTATCTGTCCATTTTTTTAATAAATTTTTTTATCCATCCAATATAGAATCACCTGGTAGGTTCTAAAAATGTTTTCCATTTCAGTCCACGAGGCTGATGAATCTCAATCACACACACCCATCACTACCCATGCTGTTTTCATTTCTTTTACGGTCTGGATAACGCAAAACTGCTAACGTCACTTTTAAGTTACATTTAATGAAATCTCTAGCGCGTCGTCTTTTTCTTCTTTATCGGTTCATTTCGACTCCATCCATTAAAATAATCTCCGTTCCAAATAGTGTATTGACTCGTCAAGTTAAAAATCATATCCGTTCCACAATTACTGCGCGACAATATTATTGTACTGTAAAGTAATGACCTGTCGAAACATCTCATGGGTTCGCGACAACACTGGAACCTTGTCTTTTTCTTAGAAGGAAATACTATCTACGCAAATCGACTCACCTTACAAAACTCAGATTTGACAAATTTATCTGTAGAAATTTTACAGTGGTAGGGAGTTTCTCTGTGGATTAAAACAATTAAAGAAAATTAATATTTATTTTACCATCTTATCATTGTATTGGGTAACTCAATAAGCTGATCACCCCAAGACTATGCATTCGCCTCATCCTGGTCCTCTGGTTCACCTCGTACACAGAACAATTATCTAATACCAATGTATTTTAACTATTACAAACCATAGGTCCTCATACATGTACATTTTTCGTTCGACTTTGCATCAATTTTACTATATATTCGGTTTTTATGCCAAGTTGCAAAAGCCCTGAAACTGTTTCTGTGTTTAAAAAAGCGTCACTCTATATAATTTAATTGAAAAGTCGTCCAAATAAAACAATCAAAGCATCCGTGGCCTTTGCAATGGAGGGTGGGGGTGGGAGTGGGAACTCTGACGTGTTGCTGAGATTAAATTAGAGACATCCTCCTTCGTAAAGTCTCAATTAATGAATCATATTCATGATTTCTTCTTCGTTACGTCACATAACAGGGTTAAATGGAACTGTTACGTTGCGCCAGTCAAGTTTTAATGAAGGCGAAAAGTTCTCTTTCTCGTTTGGTCGATGAAGCACGTAAAATTTCTGTCAGTAATTGTACGTTACCATTATTTGAACATATTATTTTGCTTTCAATTAGGGAATCGTTGGATTCTGGTACAAAATCAACTCCTGATTGTAGAAAATATGCGTCTCAGTCCTTAAGGGCAGTTCATTTTCGTGTCAGAGAAACTGAAACCGAGATGGTCACTCAATAACCACTGTCGTCTACACTAATCGCATTGGCCACTATATAGCCGACATCGGCATCACATTAAAAAAAATTGCTGCTAAAACCTCAAATATCGCGATTTTGATTAATCTGTCTTCAACGTCTTCGAAGCCAAAGTAGTTCTACGTTACATGTTTGGCAACGAAACGTGGAATCCTAAAGGGCTGTATATAGCATCGAAAAATCTATGTGGTCATGAGCTAAACACAAATACTTAACACACGTTAGTAGATCAAAATGTAGGTCACTGTGACCTTCTTTGGTTTCAAGTGTGTGGTACTAACAGAGATGCATTAAATTACAAAGTTTAATTATTTTAACATGCACAGCACCCATTAAGTAACCTTTAACAACCCGAGGCCAATAGCGAGATCTGGCCCGAATGTGCGTGACTCTTTGGAATGACTATGGAACTGAATTTAGTGACTAGAATTTCGAGAGGGAAGAAATATCGCTATTGTTTCCCAAGAGTGTGGGCACTGTATCTGTCATTCAGTATACAGATATCAGCCAGTTAAATTAAGTGACAAAACAAATTTCCTCAAGAATACTGTTCCGTTGCTGAAGTAGAACCAATTGACGTCATGATATGCTTGTTTAATATGACGCACATTGACCTGGCGTCATCATCGATGGCACTCATTTCTCACAAGAGGGCACACGTTCCTCTCGCGGGGAGGAACAGTTAGTTTATCGGCATTACACTCCTAGAAGCCTAATCAAATTTGACTTGAAATCATGTGCTGTGAATTCTCTTAATGCATTAGCTCATATTATAAGAGGTGCGTTAAAACCTTGAAATTGCAAAGTACATTGATACAACTTTTCAAACTTCTTAAAATTCATTCTCAATAAATTTAAGTAGAATGTTTTCTCTGTGTGATCACTAAATTCACATTATGCATATATGCTCGTTTTTTTCTTTTCATTCCTCGTTCAAAGGTCACTTTGTTATATTCTGACGGATTTTACAAACGCAATAATTGGTAAACACGTCAACATTGGTCCAGGAGTTGGACATGTTATTCTACAATTAATATCAGGGAGTGTTGTCAGGACACGTGATATGTTAGTTTGACTATTTTACGACTATTAGGTAGCTTCAACAATACTGGAATTAATTCGGTCTTCAAAGAGAACAGTTGAGCTTTTCAATGTGTGATAAAATGAAGTAAAACGATCACTGGTGTTTAATTGTTGCGCGTTTTTTTCCCACCTTTAAGTCTGTCAGTGAATTTGTTTGCACTCACTTATCCTAATAGGAATGATACAAAATCTTTGAATCTTGAGCTGTCATACAAGGACATCAGCCTATATGTAGTGTTCCAGTACTGGGATTCGTTTTAAATTTCATGTTTACACTTTGCATGATATAAAGGGACAAGTTCAAATGTATGTTTCAGCCAGACGGAAAAATAATTAGATTTTAACTTTGAAACGTCTTGATATTGTATAATCATTTAATACTGGGACTTTTCAGTTTATAATTTGTTTATTTGCCGCATGAGAAACTGCTGACATAAAAGGCGAATCTGAAAAATAATTTATTTTTGTAAACAGTCTGTATTATTCTATGACAAAAGAGTAGAATATAATTTATGTGTACATTTTCTGTGCATTTTTTTTGTTCACTCTTGAAAGTCATAAAGTGGGCATAAGAACCTCTCATTACTTTTTTTATTTGTCTGATTGCAGCAACAACTAGGTCTTTAACTTTATCTACACTGAACTAATATTGTGTTACATATTTACAATTCAGTGAGATAAGTTCCGTCCTTCAGACATAGAGGGGTTCAGAGAAGTCTCAGTGTTTTCTTCCTATTTTAAAGTTGAAGATATTAAATATTCTCGATTGGTATGCCTCCACTTCAGGTTCATTGAGGACATTTAGACTTACTCCTATCCTTCCGCAGGTACGTACCTCCTACATACGTCCCGGGCTGGCTGGTTAGTACGATACTTATTTTTCTTCGGTCTTTTTCCTTTTTTGAACTTGGACTTTACTGATGAAAACTGTGCCAGTAAGATTGCGTAGAAATCATTTAAGTTACTTTGGTATGCATGCCAATAGGAATAAATGTATGCAGATCACCTGATTAGAATTTAGTGGCATCAAGAAGGATTATTGCAAGTTTTATCAGTGTTGTTTGTTTTTGTTGGTGTTCCTTTACTTTTGACCTTGAACTTTTCTGGCTGCAGTGTTTTGCAAACACAAACACAAATGTCCTTATCTCCGTTTTGACTTTTTCTCTTTGGGCTATGCAATAGCGTTCTTTTACTTAATGCTCTTTAGTTTTGTCTCGGCTTCCATTTCGAATAATAAATATCCCTCATTAACCACCTTTCAAGTGCTTGAAATGCATGCCGCTAGAAGATGTGACATTCATATTTATCTTTCAAGATGCTGTAGCTATCTGAACACTGGCTTCTTCATATTCCAAAGGTTAAATGTTATAAAGACACCTTCTATAGCTTATTGTGCCTGGTGTTTAGTGGTCTGGCGAACCCTCTGACCATTGGACCTTCGTATTATGAAATTTAAATATTGGTATACAATTTTTAATTCACATAAAGTTTTCACTTGTTTGTATCTTAAAAGAAGAAGAACCGTATAAGCCGTTGGCTTCCGTCCTAATCCTTTATTTCTCATTTTGTAGTGATTGCAAATGTTATTCACAGAAATTTAGAAGAAAAAAATTGTTTAAATCAATTAACTAAGTAGATTGATTTATACACTTTATATAGATAATTTGACAAGCATACAAGATGGTTTTAGTCCAGAGTAACAAATCTCAGAAAATGTATTGCTCATCCTTTAATTTTCCAGAAGTCTAGGAGAGATAGAATAAAGGTGGTGTATAGTTTCACTTACAAACTTTCCTTAGAAGAATATATGATCAATATATTGAAAATTGGTTTTGTAATTTATCATGTTTACCTAGACTGGAAACATGCAGACTCTTTCAAACTGATTTCACTTGAAAAACATAGAAAAGTTTTGATAAGATTTAGATCTCGATCTCATCAACTTGAAACTGAGTCTGGAAGATTTCGAATATCTATCTATCTATCTATCTATGATCTATATATCTATCTATCTATCTATCTAACTATCTATCTATCTATCTATCTATGATCAATCTATCTATCTATCTATCTATCTATCTATCTATCTATCTATGATCTATCTATCTATCTATCTATCTATCTAACTATCTATCTATCTATCTATCTAACTAACTAACTATCTATCTATCAATTAATCGATCTATCTATCTAACTATCTATCTATCTATCTATCTATCTATCTATCTATCTATCTATCTATCTATTAATCAATCTATCTATCTATCTATCTATCTATCTATCTATCTATCTATCTATCTATCTATCTATCTATCTATCTATCTATCTATCTATCTATCTATCAGCATTGTACTTCAAATCAAAATCGAAGATGAGTATTATTTTTGCACGTACTTTTTCTCCTTCGTCATAGGAGAAATTTATCACCAAAATATTATCGTATTAATCCAGCATGGCAAAATTTAACTTGAATTCTCTGTTTGTAAAACACGTATCCCCACGCACCTCGTTTTGACCTCCACCTCGAAGCTTGAACCTCCTGGGTAGGTTCATGACGGTAAGAACTGCCCCAGTGGCAAACGTTAGTTGCGTATGTGCATTTGTCATTTCATGCTTTAGTAAGTATATACATGAATATAGAGTGGGATCTCAATAATTCCTTGGGGTTAAGGATGAATTTACATTCATGGACTATCATTGACTCAAGTTTCATGTGTCTGACTTTAACGTTGTAGAAGGAATTCAATGTCATTACAGGCGTACGATCGTACATACGATCGGACGGAAAGTATTATAATATCCCCACGTTTCTTTGAACGCGCTGGGATAAAAAAAAAGCGTTGAACAGTAGATCGTCGTCATTTTCTTAACTCGAATTATGTGTTTGTAAAGTACGTGTTCCCGTGATTGCGCATTTTGACATCCACACCGAAGTTTCAGTAAGAACTGCCCTTAAGAAAAATGCCGTTTTGGTGTGTGCATTTGCCTTTCACGCCAAATAAGTATGTACATGGTTATATGACGGGGATCTCGATAGTTTCTAAGCTATGGCCAATGGGCTTAGTTCCTTGGGGATTAAATATAGACCCCTAGACCAATGTCAATTGCAGGTATAACTCTGTCAGGCCCAGTAAGTGTATATGGATGTAGAGTGGGGATCTCATAAGTTATGACCCAGGGGCTCTGTCCCTGGGGCAGAGATGGTCCTGGGGATTAGTATCAGTTACATGCATATATTTGTGTTTTCATGTTAATGGGTTAGGATTTCAATAGTTCCTATATTATGACACAGGGGATCAGTCCCTGGAGTGGTAGGGGTAGACGACAACCCCATGGAATGACATGAGTTAAGATTTGGGTCATTGATCAAATAATATAATTCTCAACCATGCTTGACAAACAACTCTGTAGTTTTTTGAAATCTATGTACAGTCACCCCTACCGCCTCTAACCGCACACAGAGGGGTGAAATAAAAATTCCAAAAGTGTACACTCAAAGGACTATCATTGATCCAAGCTTCATGTGTCTAGTTTTAACGGTCTAGGAGGAGTAGAAATACGTTACACACGGACGGACTGTATAACACTATCCCCTCGCTTCTTTAAAAGCGCGGGGATAATAAATATACCCTTTTCACAATCTCCAATCGGCGCATTCGTATAGAGCCACAACAACGAGACGCAGAAAAACACTGTGAAACTTTATGTGTTGCTCTCATATATTTGAGTGTATTAAATTTGCAATGATCATCTATTTAATTCTTCTGAGCAATTATTTCTTTTCTTTTTGTAATAAATGTGTTTGACGTCAACCTTGTCCAAAAGGGTCCCCCCTCTCCCCGGCAAGTCATTGTACTGTAAGACATCCAATCAAAGGAGAGGGTGCTTCCACACCTAGGTCCATACAAGATATCGCCAGCCACAAACACGATGATCGCTCTTGCATTCCTCATGTTTTCTAGAGGTAATTACTTTTCCTTTCAATTAATTTTATTTCCTTATCCTTCCTTTTTTTTTCGCACTAGCTGATTTATTTTCTTTAACCGCATTTCCATGTTCCCACTACTACCAAGTCATAGAGCTAAATAAAAGTTACAATGAGAAAATAAATGACGGTGATTATCTAACATACTTATCAGCCTTGAAAGGTATTTACAGGTAATTTAATTTTGTAAAATCCAGCTGGCTTGCATATTTGTTTCGATGATGCATGTCACACTCGCTTGAGTTGTTAGCCTTGGGGATGGGATCAAGAACATAATATACAGTCATTAGCATGTATTTATCCTCAGATATTTTTTTTATTATCTTTATGTTTCATTTGATTTTAAAGGCTTTCCCTCAGACTCAGACTAGGATTATTAATGTCCAACAACACGTAGGCTGTTCGGTTAAATAGTCCACCATTGTTGTTAGTACAAATAAGATACGGCCTCAGACCACAATTAATTTTCCTATATAGTCTCTACATTTGTTTGTCAGTACTGAACTTTCCAATGTTTCCAAATCCTAATAAATTATATGTTGATGTAAAGTATCTTCAAAGATTAACTACGGTGAAGTTCTTGTCATAGGTTCTTCTGAGAGGCTGGACTGTAAACAAAACAACGTGCCATGGGTCACAGATTTCACTTCTGGATCAGCACCAATGCCTCATTACTCACTGTACTCTGTCGCCAAAATACACACAGACAACTACACCATAATGCTCATATTCTAAACAATAAATAATTTCCTTTAATTCAATACTAAGAATGCCTAAACCTAATGCATACATCACCACCAAAATGAGAGAGGAAAAAAATGCTCTGAAAATAGACTGGGACTACATGGGTCGGTACTGAACCAGAAGTACAGTGTCAATACATCCTAAGCCTCGTTTTCGATCAGCCAGCTAATGCTATAACCAGCGACACCTTTGATTATCAGCTATTTTTAAACTCGCCTATTGGCAAAATTTGTGTATCATGGCATGCAGGCGAGACAAAATTGTTTTTCATAGATCATATGTATTGAATGTTAGGTCTCGCCTGCTCAGCTGTGACATAATCACAAAACCTTGAAAAGTCGTTAGAGCGTGCTAAATAGATCACTGTGATTTAGTTTCGCTCGTGATGAATAGTACCCCCCAAAATTAATAGACACACGAAGGATCATGACTGTACATACATGCAATATCAAATAGACTGAGCTAAATCCAAAAACTAAACGAAATCAATTAAGCGCGAACTGTAGGTCACCGTGACCTACTTTTCCTCGTGGTGAGTAGTACCCTACAAGATGAATAAGTCCATCAAGTTTTATGACTGTGCACACAAAAGTGTCAGAGAAAGGGAGCTGAATGCGAAAACTTTACTTAATCAATAGAGTGTAAAAAGGAGGCAACTGTAATCTTCTTTTGCTCATGTTGATTAGTACTTCCTATGATAAATAGACCCATCTAGTTTCATGACTGTACATACAACGGTGTCAGAAACTGAGCTAAATGCTAAAACGTAACGAAATCAATGTAGATCAGTGTAATGTACATTTTCCTGTGGTGAGTAATACCCTCCAACATGAATACACTCATCAAGTTGTATGACTCTACGGAAAACATTTTCAGAGAAATAGAGCTAAATGCAAACATTTTACGTTGACAAGGCCACCGTCAGAAAAAGTATACGCCTTCAATAAATCACTGTCTCGCATTATAATATGTCAAAAATAAAAATTTTGCCTAAAAATTACTATGTACTAATTGAATTACTGATATGAATTTTTCAACCTTTATTAGGAATGTAAACTTAATTTTGTTTGAAATATTTATTTCGATTAATCTTTTCAATGTACACATACTTTATATCTGTTTTGATTTATCGAGAAGCCAACTCGTGCTTATGCCAATAAAGAACCCGAACTTGTTAACAAGGCAACATTTGACTCCAAAATCAACTCCTGAAAAAAATTGCATTTATATTCAGTTATGTGTTTGCTAATTCGCATGATTTCACTTGGAAAACACATGTCCAAAAAATTCGAGGAACCGATTTTTTTAAATAATAAATTATTGGGCAGGTGGCTGATATAACAAGGCACTAAAATATCTGTGTAAAAGCCACCCAACCCACAAAAAGCTGAAACGTTGTTTTTGATGGGGGGGGGGGGATTTAAATATCGTATTTATTACATAACATCTGCTTGACAGATGGCGTGCCGAGAAAAGATTACTATTATAGTTACCTCTAAAGTCAAAGAAAATTGTCATAATTGCTCCTTTCAAGTGACAGAGCACATTTTTTCTGTAGAGGTATATTTATGTCAGTCTTGTAAAATAGTGGGAATTTCTTTATCGGCTGTTCTTTTAGACAAGCGGACTGCTACAAGTAAGTTTGACGATATATTTGCGATGGACACAGTGATTACTCTGACATCATTTTATGAAAATTCTTTCTTATATGTATACATGATTTTTTTTATCATTGTCTGACATAATATAAAAGTGTGTAGTTGTGTTCTGTTGAAAAACTTATAAAATTCCACCTTTTCAGACATTCGTTGGTCCACGTGAATCACAGAGCGCATGATACTTGGAACAGAGAAGAGCAGAACAAAGTATTTAGTGTAAAGACTTAGATGACACAAAGTGATTTAGTGTAAAGACTTGGATCACACAAAGTGATTTAGTGTAAAGACTTGGATCACACAAAGTGATTTAGTGTAAAGACTTAGATGACACAAAGTGATTTAGTGTAAAGACTTAGATGACACAAAGTGATTTAGTGTAAAGACTTGGATCACACAAAGTGATTTAGTGTAAAGACTTGGATCACACAAAGTGATTTAGTGTAAAGACTTAGATGACACAAAGTGATTTAGTGTAAAGACTTAGATGACACAAAGTGATTTAGTGTAAAGACTTGGATCACACAAAGTGATTTAGTGTAAAGACTTAGATGACACAAAGTGATTTAGTGTAAAGACTTAGATGACACAAAGTGATTTAGTGTAAAGACTTAGATCACACAAAGTGATTTAGTGTAAAGACTTAGATCACACAAAGTATTTAGTGTAAAGACTTAGAACACACAAAGTGATTTAGTGTAAAGACTTAGATCACACAAAGTGATTTAGTGTAAAGACTTAGATCACACAAAGTATTTAGTGTAAAGACTTAGAACACACAAAGTGATTTAGTGTAAAGACTTGGATGACACAAAGTGATTTAGTGTAAAGACTTAGATCACACAAAGTGATTTAGTGTAAAGACTTAGATCACACAAAGTGATTTAGTATAAATACTTAGATCACACAAAGTATTTATGATAAACATATTAAATGAGATTCGTAATTTCGTCAAGGCCTCGACTTTATCTCACGAGCCATTGCCAACGCCTTTCCGGCTTTTGATGTTGATTTAGAGTAAAGTGCCTTTCCCAAGGACACACCACGGTAGCCAACTCATGACTCCTTCTACACTTTTCCCTAGGACACACCACGGTAGCCAACTCATGACTCCTTCTACACTTTTCCGAAGTTGAACGGACACTGTTACATGATCAAAAACAAACACTGTATAATTCATAAAAAAGTAATGTGCCTTAAACTGAGCGGACGATATAACCTGAGACTTACATCCATTTTAATTACATCTCCGTACCTAGCTCACAAAATATCGCCCGTTCCCTACTGCAATGCAAAGAAGGTTGTGGCCTAGTGGTTAGCACACTGATCTCTGAAGCCAGAGATCCCGGGTTCGAATCCCGGTGAGGCATGAAACCGTGGTTTCGAATACTTCCATTAGCTTCATAGTGTGACGTCAGTTGGATTATGACATTAAGTGACGGTCCCTGCGCGAAAGTCATTCCCTGTGGTATTGGAAAAAGAGTAGATATCGGGCGCTACAAATGAGGTTCTCCATGCACACCGGAGTCTAAATAAACACAGCTACCCGTAATATTCGATATACGAGAGTCTGGCAATAATTGGTTAATAGATAGATAGAAATTAGGTTCCCACTGCGCTATAAGATCATAACATAGATTTGTTGAAGGGGCCAGATAAGCTCATTCACGGTAACAGAAGTACATTACTAAGGTCCTCTAATTACCTTCAAAAGATAGTATATATTATGTAAACCACACTGACTCCTTTATATACTGATGAACGTAATACATGAAGATGATTTTTTTTTTTTTGTGGAAAAAGATGTAAGAATCCTTTAGGGTAATTTATTTGGATATTTGAGACAGATTTTTGGAAATATGAGAGATGAAGGATGAATTTTTAATTTGCACATAACATTTGCACTGTGGCTTTTCGTCGACCACTATACAAGTTTGTAAGCAAGATACGTGAACAACATTTGCATTTATATACTCTCAGTACATTGACAAATGCATTGCTACTAATTTTAACGTAATAATTTATTTCATTAACCCTATATGATATTTTAAAGTTGAAAATCAAGGTTAACTTAAGAATAGCAAACACAGATAATGTATCACTAGCTATCATAAACTTACCAATATATATCAGAATGTAGTGGGAAGGTTGATTTCTTATATTTTTTTTTTTTTTTGGTAGTGAGAGATTATATCTTACTTTAAACTAGGAAAGGTTGAAAATATACATTTCTTTCCAACAAAGGTAAAACATAGCCAGGTTTCTGGCCAGAGGGCAAATTCATCGCAACTGTACCTTTGATCTCACTGCAAGACAGTTACTGATTGCTTTGTGTTGACATTATGAGAAATTTATAACTATATTGTCTAACTTCTATATTATCAGCAACCAACGTACGTACATTTTTGTCATATTTACATAATCATGTCACCACATTGTAATCGTAACTTGTCTTGTTGAGGTAAAAGATGTCGTCTTGATACAACAACAAAAAAACAAACTCGTTATGACGACCGCAGTTAAATACTTCCATAGTATTGCACAGGCAGCTTTCGGGAGTTTTCAATCACTATCTTACATGCTGTCTTAGTCCGAGTTTCCTCTGACCTTTCCCATCCCGTTTTAAATATTGGGATAGTTATGTTAGGGTGAGAGGTCATAGCGTATTCCCTATAATAATAATAATAATAATAATAATAATAATAATAATAATAATAATAATAATAATAATAATATTTATCCAGGGTGACATCATTAGCTAACTAGTTTACAGTATGGCCCTTCAATTAAACAAATATACATGTAATTAGTAAAGAATCGACAAGGTTAACATCTACTGCATAAATGAATACAAATTTAACAGAATTTAATACAAATTATACAAAAGGTTAACAAACGGTTATCATGTAGATATATCACAGATACCACGTACAAATGGTAACAGCTTAAACATTAGGTACTCAGGGGCGGATCCCAGAAATATCGGGGGTGGGGCGGATGCTAAACAAGTAGGAGAATGATCTCAGCAACGAAATCCCCGGTCTTGGCCACGGGGACGAACCCCCGGAAGTTTCAGCATTGATTAACGTTTCTATGGCATACTTTTAACCATCTAACTGTAAAGAAAACTTACTCTAGAAAACGTTGCAAACTGTTCTATAAAACTGTACTGGTGTAAGCAAAAGATTTCTTTAAATACTCTGTCTGAACTTTTGGTACATAAAAATCATTGTTTGCACTCGACCGTGTGCTAATAATCCTTACAAACTTGAAAACATTAAGATATTCTGGCGCTAAATTATTTACGAACTTAAAAGTAAGAACAGTTTTTTTCTAAAACTAATGTAATCCTTAATTGGCATCTATCTTAGAGTGTTGGAAAGGGATGATGTAGATGTTAAATATATTTGATATTTAAAATCACCTTGGCTACTCTTTTATGTAGGCAGTAATGGTTTCAGCATGTAAGAAGATTGCGGGGTTCTCTCCATACAGCACAGCAGTAGATAAAATGGGAAAAAGACAATTTTATTATACTTTTTTTCTGATCAAATGATTCGACATTAATATCGAACCCTTTTTAAAAATCCTCTTTTCTAAAAAACTTTTATGAAGAGTGTTTCAAAGTGCTTGGACCTGGATAAAATATTATCAATAAGTATATTCAAAAGTTTGACACATTTAACAGTTTCAAATTATTTACAATTTATTTTCTAAGTACAGTTCTCTGCATTTAGCTGCTTGTTGTGCTGATCAGATAAGCATTAACTGGGTTTTCTGTAAATTTACGCTAAGTTTATTGTCATACATCCATTTCATATAACATTGTAAAACTTCAGTTTGCTTGCTCTCAACAATGCTAATATCTTTATTGCTAACATATTGTGATGTATCATCTGCATACATAGACGCCGAAGGTCTGTAATTATTGACACTCGATTCGTCTCTTGACTTGAAAAGGAGGATAACTATAGCTCTTGCTTCAAATTTTTATCGAAAACCTGGAATTCGCTGAAACCACGCGGTAGTGACATAGGCAGTCGATTCGCTTGAGGTCATAGCTAAAACAAACAGCGTAGATCCATATGTGACGTCTCATAATGCGCTGACAGATGAAGGTCTATGAAGTTAGCTTGAGTTTATAGGTAGAGCAAACAGCTGTAGAGCCAGATATGACGTCACATAATGCGCTGACAGAACAGGGTCCACGCCGTACGCTTGAGGTCATAGGTAGAACAAACAACATAGACCCAAAATCTGTCGCGGTAGCTCAGTTGGTAAAGCGTCGGACTCGTTATCCAAGGGTCGCGGGTTCAACACCCGCCCAGGCCAGCCCTGGTCAGCTTCCCCGTTGTGTCCTTTGGAAAAGCACTTAGCTCCATTTCCTGGGTCAGCCCTGTATGCTTTAAGTCATATATAGAATAAACAGAGCAGACCTTGATCTGCAAGTGTCTAATATAAATATGGGCACGAGCGGAGAAGATACTCATTCTTTAGGTTCTACCATCAGAGTCTATTTTTTGAATTTGACATGATTTACCGCGGGGCAGTTTAACACTTTTCACATTATTTTTTTTTTTTTTTTAGATACATTAAAATAAGGCCGACCCAAAAACTTTCTTTTAGAAATGCTGAACCTACTTGCTATAAGTATTTTGCGCTCGTAATGTATTTTCGATTTTCTCCCCAAAATAAGTAGGTCATAGTGATGGCTCGAAAATGTATTGCTGACGTTGAACATGCCTAATCACAGAAAACATAAGGAAATGGGCGAAAATGAACGAAGAATTGTTGTAAATGAATTAAAATGAACTAAATGGACGAATTGCAACTGAAAATGGGTGTAAAGGAACTGAATTGGGGACAAGAACAAGTATTATTTTTTACTGATAATAGGAATTAAGTGTAATCTTACAGTACTTTGAAAATACTTATGTGCTATTATGAGGTATTGGAGAATATCGAAACTACTATATGAGCAAACTATTAATTTAGTTAACTAGTTGACTATGAAGAAAATTTATTACGTAGCGGAGCGATATGCGATCAGTTCTGAAGCGGGAGGAGCGGGAGAGGGGAGATGAAATTGCAAATCATTGTCTATATGTAATGTACCGCCTCCCGAACGCCTGTAGTCAATCGCGGCTGCATGCCCCGAGATGTCTAACTTTTTATTTCCCAGAAACAGAAATTTGTCATTGGCACGCATCTATCAGATTAAAAATGTTTAAAAAAGTTATTGCCGAAAAGCATGTGCAAAAATCGTATTTAGAATTTTTTTTCAGGATCGAAGGTACTGTTGCATTTCACTTTAAACATAATTTCATGACGGTAAATATAATCGAAGCAATAAAAAAACGTAAAGGAAAAGAAAACAAAATTATGAAAGGATGTATACTAAAATTTGCAATTCTCTTATTTAAATTACACTTGCAAATTCACTCTTAGTAATTCTGAACTATTAAAAGTATTTTTAATTAGTAATACTAAAGTTAGTTTCTGTACTATTTTTAGTTCATTTTCATTCCTTTTTGTCTATTTTTGCTCAGTATCGATTATTTTTGGAACGTAGGCAGGCTGTCTAAAGTATGGTAACTGTTGTTACTAGTTACTATCAGATCTGATGATAAATATAACTAATGCAAACGAAGTAAGCAAGGTGTTTTACTTACAAGATAATACTTCTTAGACCATTTACTGAAACAGAGTTGAAAACTGACTGGAATACAATATACTCGCTATTTTGTCCTTTTTTTAACGTATTGAATTTTGCAAGCTGCCAGGGCCGGTTTAACCACTAGGCAAACTAGACAGTCGCCAAAGGCGGCAAATTTTTTTTTTTTTTTTTTTTTTTGGGGGGGGGGGGCGGCAAAAAACTGAATGAATAAAAAAAGAAAAAGAAATAGCGTAAATTAGAAGATAATAAGCGTCTAAAAATAGAGAGAGAAAAACAGATGCAGACTTTTTATTCATACTAATGCACAATATTCATTTTCGAAAGTTAACTGGGGGGGGGGGGGACGCAAGGCTGAAGGTTCCCCTAGGCCGCCAAATAACCTTGCGCCGGTCCTGCAAGATGCTGTAACCTTTTTAGGTGATTTTTGGAAAGGCCCCCCTCCCCCCGCCCCCGCTGTACCAGCATCATTTGGTTAATTGTGCAGTCCATATTTTGTTCGTGTCATTTTATTGACCCACAATGCATTGTTGCGCATCTATGTCGTCCACTGAAATTGATGCCAAGATCTAAGGTACCGGTTATGAAAGGTACGTGGAGAGAGAGAGAGAGGAGGGGGGGGGGTCAAAGTATACATCTGAGCAAAAGCTTTTAAGAAGTAAACAGTTTTAGAATATATACATCTGTACAAGTCGACGAAGAAAGGGCCCTTTCCGATCAAAATGAGTTGAGTTTAGTGGTGTGTATGACGCAAATTTAGGTCATAACATAGCATAATTATAGTAATTACAGCTTAACAAGATGTATTTAGGGAAATATGGTATAATACTTTCAGAGAATTGAATGTCAAATATGAGTTGACAATATCCTTGTCAGGCGATTAGCGACAAATATTGATTGTCAAATTACGCTTATCAAACACTTGAACGATATCTAGTCGCGTTTAATGTCTTGTAAAACAACTTTTATTACCTTGCAAAAAGCTTACCAAACAGTTTTTAATACCTAATTAGAAGAGGGTCAAATGGTGTGTATTTGATTTTAAACTATCTTCATAAACAACTTTGAGATGTGTCTTTGAATAGCATACATTCCTGTAAGTGAGAGCCTCACGAGTGTGTTCCCCTTTTATAACGTGTAGAACTCAGAAGTAATTGTCGTTTCTGAAAGTGCCCTTAAAAAATGATACAATTCTTTGCTCATGTGAGAGAAAGGTGTGTGACATTTTGGATAATGCAAATACTCTCAGAGTTTTTAGTGGATTAATGTGATACTTGGTGCTGTTATGGTCATTATTATTATGGTCATCATCGGAAGATATGCATGTTGACCAATCATTGTACTCGTATTATTTTCAGAAGGTTTATGCCCTTTTCACTGTAGGCTTATATCCATCACGAGGTAGGGATGGAATGCGGATGGCGGGGTATATCTACTTGAGCAAGTTCATCACCATTCCTCTATTTTTTAAAAAAATGTTGCAGTATCTATCCAGATAACGTGAATGCAGCCAATCACGTTCGACTCCTCACTTGACCATACTCATGTCTCTTCAAAACTCAACAACGACGTCATTTGTACATGTACGTTGAACGTTGCTGCAATAACGTTTTGAAAAAGACTAGTCCACATCATTGTGTCAAACGTTTTGGACCATTTTGAAGGCAGGAGGGGCAGTGAAGACATTATATATAACTATGAATCTATTTAATGAAAATCCATGGGTATACTATAGAAATGCACGCCATCCATATCCAAGGACGATTTTTGGACAGCTTGGCATGTAAATTTTACTGCTTCTTGATAACTTTCCGCTACTGAAGGAAAACTGCCATTATTTCAGCTGCTGAAGGAAACCTGTCTTGAAAATGCAAAACTTTCTAACAGTCTGGCCCCACATTTATTTGGAAATATGACATTATTTTTTCTGGAAATTTCCATATTGTGTTAGAATTAGTTATTTTTGCGGAATGAATGCTTGCAGAATATTGCAAACTTAATTTGGACAACTCTTATAGTAATTTCTGGCTTTCAACCGTGGAGCAATGCTTAAGAAGCTTAGTATGGTTTTCTTCCGTCGAGTTCATTCATTTTTTTAAATTTATTTATTTTTTATTTTTTTTCCAAAATTTTGTATTTTCTTTTTTTTTTGGGGGGGGGGGTTGGGGATCGCAATTTTACCCTTTCTTTGATTGTTCATATACAAAATGGCATGATTAATATGAACAATTTTCAATATCCACCTGTTAATTTTATTCGCTTTAATCTGTTTCGAATATTTACTCTCTCTCTCTCCCCCTCTCTCTCTCTCTCTCTCTCTCTCTCTCTCTCTCTCTCTCTCTCTCTCTCTCTCTCTCTCTCTCGTTGAAATCTAGATCTGTTCAGCCAAAAGCCGCCGCCATACAATACAATGCCAACATTAAATATGTATGTTAATTTCGCAGTACTTATTGTATTAGTGGTTTTGTAAAGGTACTTATTGTATTAGGGTGTTTGTAGCAGTACTTATTGTAATAAGCGGTTTTGTAGCAATATTTATTGTATTAGGGGTTTTGTAGCAGTACTTATTGTATTAGGGGTTTGGTAGCAGTACTTATTGTAACAGAGGTGTTGTAGCAATACTTATTGTATTTACGGGTTTTGCAGCATTACGATCTTTCAATATTCTAATGTTCAGAAAGCACCATTTATATCAGCTTGCTAGTATTTAAAATCACGCAACCATCTTTCTTAATACGTGTACTTTATCTTCTACAAAATAAAAACATATTAGATAAGAGACTGACTTCAATATGAGTCAGGACTATCATTTTAAACATGTATTAATGACACATTTCATATTTTAAGAAACCTGGAGTTGTTTGTATTTATTTATTGTCCTCGCACAAACTAGCTCAAAACACTCAAAGTTTCCCTAGAACAGACTGTATCGCGTAAATTTTCATGTTCGTTCTCTGGTTCCATGTAGAATATATTACAAACCGAGAACCAGAATAGATCAAATGCTGAGGCGAATAAAAATGGGCCATTGCGTGTCGCCGAGAGTTAAAGATTGCTTGGCTCTGCATGTAAGTGGGTAATGTAAGATCTATGAAAGAGCGTCGTAACAAATGTGATTAATATGAATAGCTCTTTCGACGTTTCTAGCGGCCACACCCAATATATCTATCGATATCCGAGAGCTAAGATCTTATTTCTCCCTCATGATCATTAGGACTGAATAAGATTTTATCAGCTATTACTAATATTTTCATAATTTCAGAATTCTTAAAATGCAAATTAAATTAATCTGTGAATTAAAAAGCAATTTAGTTTTTTCAAGCACAAAAGATGTGCCAAAAATGTAGGCAGGATGAATTAATGCTTAAAGTTTTATTTTTACTTTATTGGTGTTTAATAATAGACGGAAATTTAAATCTCAAACCCTTATTTTATGATGAGGTTCAGACGAAACTGACAAGAGTCATTATCTATCTATTTAAATTTAATCTAAACATTTTATGTTAATTAAAGATGAAAATACACTGTTTGCTTGATTCAGCCTTTGTCAAAATTACTCAGGCTTTTAGCGCTTTATTCCACCTTGTTTTACTTATTTACCGTCCCTTCCCTATAATTTAACAATTCTTTCAATGTCAAAGTTAAAAAATAAACATAACATAGGCGTTTAGAAAAGACTACTGAAAAAATGTACATGTAACTTTACCATGCGTATGAAAAACAATATTAATTCTTCAGTGAAGGAAAGAGCAACAAGTTATATATATATATATATATATATATATATATATATATATATATATATATATATATATATATATATATATATATAGTGTGTGTGTGTGTGAGAGAGAGAGAGACACAGAGAGAGAGAGAGAGAGAGAGAGAGAGGCAATGCATCTTATAGTATGTCCTCGTCGACTATATTGCAGGCATTTGAAAGATTTTACTAAAGATTGTATGAAGTGTTTGACAGTTGAAATCAATTCACTGAATAAGAAAAAAATATTAAAAAATTTAAATAATGAAAGGAGCAGAATGCGGTCTCTCCGTCATTTCTCTAGTAGTAATTTTTATGTTATCTTATTATAACTTGCTGAATGTGAAACGTTGAGATTGGCTTCCATAGAATCATATATCAGCTTACCTCCACGCAGTTACTTTTTGAAAACCGAGGCTTCAAATCGTCTGCTCCCGACCTTATTGACGAGCTTCTATAACTAGATTGGTGGTCAATGAGCTGTTAATTATTTCTACTTATAAGAAGTAAAATAAATAGGTCTGACAGGCACCGGTAAATGTTCATATCCTGGTGACCTTTAGAATGCATGGTCCACTTATTTATAGTAACCTATTATCAGATAAAGCGTTGCATTTCGTGTTAGGGACTTATGTTCCAAATGACGTTATTCACTGTTATAATTGTGTAAGTTATAATTTGATTGGTGAATGGAAAAGTCAACATAGCATGACCTCGTATTGGTGTCTGTCAGATCTCATGACCTCGTATTGGTGTCTGTCTGATCTCATGATCTCGTATTGGTGTCTGTCAGATCTCGGTGTTTTGTCGGAAATCTCCATTCTAATCAGATTACTGGACTTAAAGAGAAATTATTACTATCTGCGTCTTTCTCCAGACACCATAATAAATTCAACATAACAGTGCTATCTGCTTCAATTAATCAACACTGCTATTATTCTAGGACAAGAACACTTAAAAATGGAAATACAAATTTTCGAGTATAGTCCTATTACTCACCCCTTTTATTTTTGCTTGAAAAAATTAGTAAAAATCCACAAACCATCATAAGTTTTAAAGTCATACAATTACGAAAACACATTTACAAGATAAACTCGTGCAGTAAAATGTACTTCTTGTATCTGCGTGTTACAATCAATGTATGGGAATACAATGGGAATTGATTATGATGGAGAAGATAACATGCATGTATACATCAATGCGTGGGAATACAATGGGAATTGATTATGATGGAAAAGATAGCATGCGTGTGTAAATCAAGATATGAGAATACAATGAGAATTGACTATGTTGGAGAAGATAGCACGCATATATAAATCAATGTATCGGAGTACAATGAGAATTTGTTAAGAAAGAGAAGATAACATGAGTATATAAATCAATGTATGGGCATACAATGAGAATTCATCAAAAAGGAGAAGATAACATGTGTGTATAAATCCATGTATTGGAGTACCATGAGAATTGATTAAGAAGGAGAAGATAACATTTTTTCCAAATTACATTTTCTGACTAGAAGCTATTTGCATTTGACAACCTTTCACACAACTGTGTCACACTTCCGGTGCTCGTGAGACCGCAAATAACTAACATCCTCCATCTTAGTGAAAGTACGCAATCTTTGTACTTTTTTTCCGATAATGTACCGCGCACATTAGTTTGGTTCCGTGTTTCATATGGTCCCTGCTACGTACTCCTCTACGAGACTAACTAATCGGGACACACAGAGTTTACTAGTTACCGGCCAATGATAGTGGCTTGCCAATATAGGACGGGTACCAGCGAAACACATCCAGGCACTGTCTGTACTGCATGACCAGTTTACAAGCAGGGTGGCATGTCCTTAATGTAAGTCAGTTCCAAGTGTATGTATGTATAGGGTTTTACGACACATCAGCACAGTCCTGGCTATATAATGCCGAGAAAGTGGCTTGCAAAACAAAGACAATGGCATAAAGGGTTAATTCCTTAACATACAAATTCAAATTGTTTATATAAATCGCAATCTTTTATAATGTCCAAGTTCTTCGAAGCTACAACATCATAACAGGACACATCACAGGGGAAAACGGTGCCTCCATCAGTCGCTTCTTCTAACATGCAGGAATGCATCATTTCTCGGTGTATAGTGCATTAACGCTATTAATGTACATTATGATGATTGTAAACAGTCCTTCTATCGTTGACCTTATAGTATAACTGATGTCGAAATGGCGGAACAATCAATGCGTGACTCAGGCATAACATCTGAGTGCAAGCAGGAAATTGTTATACAGACAACAGGTATTCAGACGGTGTGTCCAAGCGCAGTACCGGCCTAACACTGTTTATAAACCACGTGTCCAGCGCAAGCCAGAGCTGTGATCTTATGACTGCGTGAGAAATTGCTTGTTCGTAGTTCAGACCCGGAAACGGGTATGTTTACCAGTGAAGCAAAAACGAAATGCAAACGGAATGCCAAATGAACGCAAACTAAATGCAGACCAAACGGAAATGAAAAGCAGACTGAATGCAAATGAAATTATAAATGCAATATAAATGAAACGGAGAAATCGAGTGCAAAACACAGAACGATGAATGATAAACGGAAAAGAAATTAAACGAGAGTGCATTTCATGAATGGATTTGAAAATATATTTAGCAATATTTCGGGCTGCTGCTACATTTCCATAGTTAAAGCCTTTTTGCATGATAACCTGGGATCATATTCTTTTTTCTCGACACTGATGGACAATTTTCACGGATAGACAATTTTCAGCTACTTGCAAGTTGTGAAATTGTTCTACCAAAAAGCCATTGATGTGATGACATCATCACCGGTAGCTGTAGCTGTACAATATTGATTTGAACGAAACGAAAGAAATAATAAAATTTGGTAATATTCAATAACTATCGTTTTTACATTTTTTGCAATTGCGGTTATATTTTTAATTTTTGTTAGTTGAATGCTGTCTTTTGAATTTAATGCGTTTTCTGTTTTATTAAAGCACACTATTAACAAGAAAAGATTTTTAAAAATCCTTGCCAATTTATACTCTCGAAAACGGAAATCCTTACTTTTGTCAATGCTTTCCAAATGAACGAAAATGAAGGAAACGATGCATCGAAGTGATACACACTTAATCAGAATGCATTTCTGGGACCGTAAACGAAAAACGACGAGGTGAAACCGTGCGAAAAAGAATTCGCAAAGTAAAAAGAACATAAAGGAAATTACTGTTCAATAATAAATGTAGGCGTTTGGCATGCATCGAAATTTAGGCGTCATTTTTTGAGAGACAATTATTTTTATTTAGAGAAAAGTTTCCCCGTTACGTATACACTGCGGTGATCGCACGCATACCACACAGCATATGAGCAGTGGCAGCATGCTGAGAGTATGAGGCACTTACAGGAATTTGGACTTATTATCCAGGGAGTAGCGCAGAGCTGGCTCAGCTAGAAGACAGACTCGACCGACCGCAAAAGGCGCACACGCTTTTTGCAAAAAATGAGGCAGAGTCGCAAGCATCGGAGGAGAAAGCGCTCGCAAAGGTGCTCAAAGTAAAGGAGGTGGAAGGATCAGCCAGAGGCGAAGGCAGATTTTGACAAGGCTGTTCCGCAGCCAGAGCGGATTCCAAAAGGATTGGAAAAGGAGTTCGTATCGCAGTTTTCGAGAGGCTAAAGGAGAATTTGAAGTTGATGACGCATCGCATGTTTTTAGCATGTTCCGCATCGAGCATGAAGATGTGCTGAGGTGAGCATTTGATCCTAAACATCCAGATGGAAGACAACTGCGCGGCAGTTATATTTATTCTGTTGCGGGCGGGCAAGGAGTACATCATTGGAATCAAGTTTATAAACGAGGTAGGCCCCAAAGAATTGGCTGAACGAATACATTTGACCCAGTGAGGACGGAGACGAAAAAGAGGAGCGGAATCGTAACAATCGCGCGAGAAACAAAGCCCAGGCTGCTTGCCGGAATCGATAAAATTTACTATGAAAACGCCTACCAGTAATCGCGGTAGTATACGGCCTTCATGAGGTAAAAGAGTGAAGACCCGAAGACCTAGCCCCGTTTAAAGTGCAGCGCCTGGTGGAGCATTTTTACAAGCTTTAAAAGGGAAAATGGCTTAATCCAGGCTCGCAAAAGGATACTCGAGTGGTGGGGAAAAGAAGTTCATGAAAAGGGAGCAACCATCGACGATGTGGCCCGCTTAGAAACAGAATTATTCTGAAGGACATCGCCGGAGGCAACATTTACAATAGTGGGTCTTATCGTGCATCTGGGTGGCATACTGTTAAACTAATAGTCCCCAATGGCCACGCCTGGCATGAAAGCCTTCGTTTCACGGAACTACGATAGGTTGAGTTTTATGAGGGCGATGTTTCGGAAGTTTTACAGGAGAAAATACTTTTAAAAAATTAAAAATTATCCAACCGCGCAGTAAGTTTTTGTCGAAAATGAGAAAAAGCGTAATACTGCGCTAATAAAGTAGTTTTTATCCTGACGGACAGCAAGATGCTTTAGAACAAAAGAAAAACACGAGCAGATTGTTAATGCCTGCAGCAAGTACACTGAAACAAGAGAAGCTGCAGAGGAGCTAGCCAATACAATTGTTTTGCCTCAGCAGCAGCAATGGTGTCAAAGGACCGACATGGCCGGAAGCTAGCGCCAGCCTCTATGCTAAAGGACGTTCAGAGGCTGTGTGTTGAGTTTGGGCATGGTGGACTCTGGAATAGCCCTGAAAGCTACAGCGTAAACGAGGTTATAAGCCTCGACATGGCTGAGTGTTATCTTGGTAGCATTTTGGGTATGGGAGAGTGCGTACCCTACTTTGAACGGTTAGGACTTCCGCAGAACGAAATGACAAGGGTTGTGATCAACAGCGAATTTCCAGACAGGGACCTACCAGGTTTCGCCGGATTGCCATCCGGTTATTCCACCCTGGTTTGGCCACCACTTCAGCTCACCAGCGGAATTCGAGACAGCCCGTAACGACCGTGGCTGGGTTCCAATCGCGCTTCTGCGGTTTATAGGTGTTCACGCTTTGGTAGGTTACGACAAAGCCTCGCTAAGTCACTAAGGGTGGCGACCGACTGAAGAGCCCTTTTGCCTAGACTGCAACCTTTTTGAATGTAAAGTTCACAATGACCCCGTGAAAGCGTGCAAATGAGGGCAGTGGCGTGTTAAAGAAGAGAGGATTTTGGCTCCTAACGACTCTAACGCCAACGATTCATTATCAACACATACAATTTCCTACCTTAATCGTGGCAGAGAATCATGAAAATACACACGGGCAATTTTTCTCTTCCATAAGCTGTTAACACGCATTTCATTAAATGAACTCGCAAACTGTGAATATTGGACGACATAGGAGATGCACAAATCTGCATTTCACCGCGTTAGAATGCTAATTCTCACACCAACGCATATGCTCGCATAGGAGATGTTTTGACTGGAATTAGTTTCTGGAAAAATGGACCCTTTCAGACCTTCTTGCTTTTTCTCGCTTAGCTGTGCGCGATAGGGTCCAGTACCTTTTGTTTGAGCACCATAAAAAAAGACACTTTCCAGATACTCCAGTTGATATTTTATAGCGCACATAGGATAGCCGAAAACAGAATATGTATGTTCTTATTCCTGGAACCAAGCGTCTAATATTCTTGTAGTGAATGATACTGTAAGGGTATCCATTGAAGCGGCTGAACAAGTTGCTGGACCCAGTTCATCTTCAAACTCCAGTTGGTGCCTTGGCTACACCATCACGGTGTACAGCTCCCAAGGGCTTACAATTCCCAAAAAATATCGATTGTTGACGACTATTTTCAATGGTCTAATCTCGTTTATCTGGAGGTATCCCGTGTGGAATGTCTCAGCTTGCGCGTGTAGCCGCGCCGCAGGTTGTGGAGGCCATGTTAACGAGAGGGCTATCTGAGCAGGAAATTTGCAAGGTTAACCAACAGACCGCCTCAACAACGCCAAGGGCCCCTGGAATGGAAATGTGAGGTTGACCTGTTTGGAGTGCAGCCGAAAGAGAGGACTGCGCCACTGTGACCCGCAGTACAGCATGATAGTGGTTTCGACCTCAACGACGTATATAGCTGGGACCGCTGGAACGACTTCTGAGAACCCGATCCCTGGATAATTGTGTGTACGGGGGCATACATGCAGCTCTTCAAGCATCAACGCGCGTTTGGGCCTTGCGTCGCCGGCTCTAAGCAGAAAATATAGTACAAGCGAGCCCATTTTAACAACCGCATGCTCTATCCTGTAGATCTTTAAGGACGACATAGGGTTGGTAGCACGACGCTGTCCTCCTTCGAGCTCTCCCGGTACATATAGGCACCGCATCTTGCTATTTGAGACCAGTTGTTTCTCCTCCAGACCAATTGGCCACGTCAATGATGTTGCAGGCATAGTCCGCATAGATTTAGCACGAATGATATCAACAGGTCTTTTGCCTGTGAGTCGCTCACCATTTACAGCCGCCAAACCCACTCAGTGCTACTCTTTGCAGGCGCGCTCTCGCCTGCAAACAACATCTCCCGGACCTACTAGTCCCCAAACAGCCGCTCTGCCAGAGTATGATTGAACCTCTCAACAATGCCCTGCGCACGTTGGATGCTGGCTTCGCCCCGTGTCACGTGCACATTGTACTTGGTCAAGAGCTGCGACACGTCGCTCATAAACTCCAGGCCGGGGATAACCTGCAGCAATATTGGCTCCTTTAACGGCCCCACTTTAAAAAACGTGCCAAAGCGTAGGAGACCTTCGAAGCCTCCTTTATGGTCAGGGGCTCAGCCTTCTTTTAACGACAGTCGACATCAACCACGGTCAGCACGTACTTGCATGTGTATCGTCCACCCTTGTCGGCGGGCAGAAACAAAATGTCAGCCTGGTACACCTCGTTTGGGATTAACACATCAAATTGCCGCCGGGGAATTGTGCTCGGTAGGTAAATCTGCCACATAGCCTGCTTTTTAAGCCACGCCATGGCAACATCTTGTGAGACTTTAGCGGCTTCTGCTAGTTTATTGATAGCTGTCACGCCTTTCCAGTAACCATGCGGGCTGTAGCATATTGCCTGTAGCTTAGTATTCATCGTGGTGTGTCCTTCCAGTCGTTCGTTGTTTCGACAGCTATTGGTAAGCAAACGATCCATTCCAATTTGCCAGCGGAAACAAATGCCTGAACTTGTCAGCTAGAAATATGTGTAGGCCACAAAGCGAGTGGCGGCGAGACCCACGACGGTAACATTTATATCGTATTTTTTGCTGCTCGGACGAAGGTGTGTAAAAGTCTGAAAGTTTTGGCTCAGGTCCAAGCCAGGCTTCCTGTCTGGCGCTGACAACAAATTCATCGACGTCTTGGTAAAGCCGTGCGGCCGCCTGCTTGTCGTCTCTTCTTTCACTGATGTAGGCAAGATG
The DNA here is from genome assembly GCA_029931535.1 of Margaritifera margaritifera. NCBI lineage: Eukaryota > Metazoa > Mollusca > Bivalvia > Unionida > Margaritiferidae > Margaritifera > Margaritifera margaritifera. Next base: position 2,172,455 of record JAQPZY010001440.1, on the reverse strand, counting down.
CTCGCTGCACTTACGTTGGTACGCGGCTGCGATGCTTATAGCTGTTCCAATGCCTTATCGTGGCGAATACGTTCCTCGTCAGCCCCTTTTTTCATCTATCTGCGAGAAGATGTATTTTAAGCCCGTGAATACGAGGGCGTTAACAACTGCCCCACCGATCATGAGAGCAATCTCTGTCATTATGCAGCTGTGATGATATTAGCAGAAATAATGCCTTGTTTAATTAGCATGTCCTGTGTCCAAAGGCTCATATTGCTGCGTTTGCGAAATCTAGACGACCAAGATCGGCAGGTTTTATTTTTACCAAGCGTTTGTCAATCATTGAATACTCGACTTCAAGGCCACCAAGTACTGCTCCATGATAAAGGAGGTTTCAAAGGTCTTTGGCGTAAGGTGGTGTATACATAGTTTGTTCGAGCTGGTTCGCACACACTTGCTAACGGAACGCATTATTACTCCATATATAAAGGGTCGAGAGTGTGTCTAATAGTGACTGCTGGCGCTCGCCATTCCTGCTGTGTTTTATCGTTTTCCCGTTGTTCCAGCCCTTCGCGCTGTGAGCCGCGGAATAAGGCGTACGCGAGTCCAGCCATCAAAGCTAGACAGACCCAGGAACATAGATTGGCATCGTGCTATCTTGCTCATGTGCAGGGGTCTCGCCAGTTCCTGTCGTCCCGACTGTTTCAGCTTATCCGTGCTGTTTCTGTTTCCCGCGGTTCCGACTGAGCGGCATGAGTGTTGGTTTTTATCTTCAGCCCGGCGTTGGTTCATCATAGCAGCAAGTTCTTACCGGCGGCAACTCTACCTGGGACTTTAGCCTTAGTAACCTGCATCACCGTTACTGGTTCCAACATCGGCACTTCCGCGTTCCGCGAAGGTACTTGTGTGAGTTCCGACTTTGGTTGCGCTTGCACTGCACTTAAGCTTGTTCCCGTAACTCCGTTGCTGGTTCCGAAGTGGCACTCGTCGTCCTTTGCAAAAGATATGTTTTTGACTTTTTTTTCTTCCACATGCCGGTAGGTTATCATGCCAGCTGTAATTAGCGCTAGCACCGGACCGTACCGAAAGTAAAGGTGGCTGCTGATGCTCGTTAATGAGGTCTGCATGCTCGGATCATCTTTGAAATCTCTCGCAAGGTGCTCACGGCTGTCTATGGGCAAAAAGTGGCTCACGACCGCTGTGTACAGGCCAAGCAGAGACGAACCCAGCTAAGTTGTCATTTTAGCCCCCAGTTTAGCCTCGTATATGGCATAGGTTTTTGAAACCTCTTCATCGCTCATCGCCTTGAGGCCCTCAATTAGTACTTCCTCAATATCACCGTCACTAATTGCTTCTGTCATGGTTCTATTGAAATTTTGGATATGGTTCACTGATCGTCTGACTCTTAGTAGTACGTAGTCTAAGGGCGCAAGTGTTGTGGCGTGGCTGGCAACGCATACGCAAAGATCAATATAAAGCAACCACATCAAGCGCCACCGCGGGTCACTCAAGTCGGAATGACAGGAGATGGAAACAAACAGGTAGGACACAGTTGGGTCTGTGCGCAGAAGGAGCTTGCCAAAACTTTCCTTTTTAGGAAACTCATAGGTCTCCGCTCGACGCGAAGCCTCATCGATATCGTTTTCTCTCAGCGTGTCCATAAATGAGTCTTCGTCTTTACAGTAGAAGAGAGCCATCAACGAGGTCTGCTCTCGGAAATCGCGGTCAACAGCATTGTGCTTTTTATGTTATGACCGGAAAAAGGCACAGTCGTCAAGTAGAAATAGCATGGTTGTTTCCTCGAACTTTTTAGCGATACACAAAGCAGGGCATACAGATTAGAGCCTCAAGGTTGACCAAAAATACGCCCGTGTATGTTTCGGCACAGACACACGGCCTATCGTATGCCTTGTTGAGGCGTATAGTAGAGCAGATAATGATAATGCAATCGAAGGGGCCCTTCAATACCGATTAGAGAAGTTCACATGATCACACGCTCTTTCCACAGCCGAGGCAGCCAACTATCATTTCGCAGTGCGGCTGTACGTTATCAAAAAAACCAGCACAGGTGCTGTTACCACATGGCTGACACAAACTGGCCAGTTTGTATGTTGAGATGCGCGTCCATCATGATGTACATCAACGCGTCCAACACGCCGGCCGCCTGGGCTGTGTTTTCGATTTGCAGCGTGACGCGTTCGCTCGCGTTTTCGATGCGCCTTCCTGATCCGTGGAGAGTATAGTCGTCCGTCGACCTTATATCGATGACAAGGGCAAACATGTTTTGGTAAAATTCACCAATGTATATCGACGGCAGCTCCGCGTCTTTGATAGATTCCCTTGCCGTTATTTGTATGGCCTCTGCCCACTGCCGATATCGTTCCAACCAATGGGTATGTATCTGATTTGGGACACCCTCAATTGTCACCGACACTTTGTGGATAAGGATGTTGCAAAAAGGGCCTCTTCCCACTGCCGGTATTGTGCAACCCATGGGCATATATCTGGTTTGGGACACACACAGTTGTCACCGACACTTTGTGGATAAGGAAGTTGTAACAATGCTCAGTATCGGGTGAGAAATCAGTGCCTTGCATCGCATCCTCGAAGAGTGTGACTATCGTCTTCATGCTTTTACCGGGAGTGTTGAGGTTGATATTCCACACACTATCGCCTTTGTTTTGTACCGCCTCACGGTCCTCTCTTTTTCAATCAGCGTCGTCGATGCTGGCCAGCTAATTGCCCTTGAGATTGACTTTTATCTTCTTGACAATAGCGCGACCTAGATTTTTCATGATTGTACGGTTGGTGTCAGCCTGAGCCCCTGTGACGCCGCTCAAAGCATTTGTGAATGCCAGTCTGCTGGTGCCGGGCATCATCGTTGCTGCCTAGATTTGGAAATCTGACAGTAAGTATCTAGTTTTGATCTATGGCGCTTGGATTGTTGGTCACAACAATGGTACTCTGGGCTCCCTTTGCACCAAGCGCGCGGCTCAGGGAGCGGAATGGGTCGAGTTTGTTTCCGTATTGAGATATGCTTTAGCAGCTTTCTGTTCCAGCAACTTCGTTGCTCGAGTTGCGAGGCTATTGGATTCCGTGTGCCCGCTTTTCAATAAGCTTGCATAGCTGAAGGTGGCTTTGAGATGGAGGAGTTTGACCCTCGTGAGGACATTCAGCCCGACGAAGATGAAACCACATTTACCACCGATGTAAATGTGACAGAAGAACTACAGACGGAAACTCCTTGTTGGGCCGGCGGCAGCGAGGTACCAGAATGGTGGGAGCAAAAAGATGTTGTATCGACAACGAAACTAGAACGGCGCCTATGTGTATTGCAAAGGATATGGGTTTGGAAAGCGCAAAATAAAGATTACGGTGAAAAAGGACGGTGATCTCGCGGTAAAGTAGGGTAACAAGTGAATTACGTTAACATACAAAAACTACCCATGTAAATTCTTGGCCTCACACGGGCAAGTTGATGTTAATTTCGTATGAGCGTTAGACCTCAAGCTGCTAACTGAAACACACACAAAAAAAGCTCGCTACAGCTCGAGAAGTGATATCAGTCGACACCATGACAGATATCAGTCGACACCATGACAGATACCGATCTCATCGCAGTGTCGCGAGCGGCAAAACATGAACCTAACAGTCTCCCAGTGCGAGAGGTCCTTGGTCTCAACACGGCGCTTCAAAGGATGTATAGCGAGCTTATAAAAAAAACTCTCAAAGCTTGCAGAGCTCGATAACCATAACGCCGTATAAAATGAAAAGCTGACCGTTATAGAAAATGACACGAGGGCTCAGGAAAACGAACGGATGAGCCAGGAGATACGAGATCGCAATACATACTTAGAAAACGATCGCGGCCGTAGCTAGAGGCTGCCAGCGCTATCCGAGAAGCCATTTGCACCAAGTTTAACTGAATCAGGGAGACCAGCAACAGAGTTTTGCAAGAGGATACAACCCTTACCCAAAGGTTGCGAACCCTCTTTCGCGAACAGGACGTTACTATAGCCTCAATTCTCACCGCGCTTGGGTTCATCATAAGCACGATCGTACTCGCAGTCAGAGGCGCTGGCGGGAAGGTGGGGGTGGAGGGGAAAGGGGGAGGCACAACGCCAGCGCAAGCGTCAGCCCCGACACCTAAAGCAGATTCTGGCGGCGCGAAAGAATCGATAAAGAAAGCATCTGGAACAGCTGGCCGGGATGCTGAAAACGCTAGCAGAAAAAAATAATGGTGGCAGCTCTGCCGGGAAGCATATGGTTAATCCTGTCGTTCTTGCTTAGGGCTGCTGGTAATGCTATCGACTGGCTGGCCGGAGACCAGGTCGTGCTTGTCTATAGGAAAGCTGTCGCATTCTTTGCCGTCTCCGCGCTCGCTTTCGTCGAAAAGACCAAAACAGGCGAGACAACTAGGCGCCCTCCGCACTAGCGCTGCAAGCGATTGGGTTCAGCGGGGAAACACTAAGGCTAAAAGCCCCATCGCGATGCCTCCCACAACAAGTGTCGTTTTATTGGATTCGTGGTTTTCAGCTTCTGCAACTTCTTTGGTAGAGCTTTGCGAAGCACTGGTGGTTCCTCCTCTATCGCTGCTAGCAATAACCGACGCGATAAGCGCTCCAGGCGAAACTCTAGCCAGCCTGCTGCTTATCGCGATACGAGAAGGGTCGAAGTCCACTTCTTCTTGGGGTGTGCTGCGCTCGTGAGTAACTGTCAGTTGTGTTGGTATACTTGTCGAATTAATATTAACATTGGTGCCTGCTACCATATCCTTGCTTGCTACAAGAAACTGGTTGTTGTACCCTTCGTGGGTGTCACTTTTAGCTCCATGTTGCTTGGCATCATGTAAAGACCTTCCTCAACGACGTAGTTTAGCTTACTTCCAGCGTTGCCTATTATTGACTGGTATTTAGCAAACAACTCGTGGGCATTTTACGGTTATTATTTCCAGGTTTGCAAGAGAATCCCTCTGCACACCAATGTGATTTCCCATCTTCATTATCGAGGAAAGCACTTCGGTTTATATGCCCACGGTTGCCCGAACGTAAAGTAAAGCTCTTTAATTGAGTCGCCGCGTGGGTAAGGCCTTGCGACTTGTCCAGCATAAAATACATAAAACTGTTTTCAGTCACATCGTCCTGTTTGATGTATTCAATGTGCAGTACGTCGTTGGTTGTCTGTTCTGTAGAAGAGATATAAGCGGGGCTCTGATTCTGGATGGTAACCAGTATTTGTAGAATAAATAAATATTGTACCAAGGCCGTTGTTTACGCTGTGCTTATGCCGCCAATCCATGTTTTTATTCATACCAAACTCGTTGCAAAAGCGCTCGTAAATAATCATATCGATGCCGTTGTCAAGGGCGTCCCACTCTAATAAACACAGAAGAGGGCACCGCAACTGAGTGAGAATCCTTCTCACCTGGTAGTAAACGGGAAACCGGTAAAAGCTGAACACCATCAGCAGATGGTAGCGAACGCTAATGCAACAGCCGGTGGTCGCGCACCTAACGGCAAAGTTCACTTGTTTCTGTCCAAACTTCATCTCAACGTTTGCATTTCTTGAGTTCCAGTTATCTACTATATTTTTGGACTGAACTAAAGGTAGCACTTAGTTATTGGCAATGTCAATAAATTTGGTATAAGACGAAGCTTTAGGAGTTCCGCCACGCACATAGACGTCGAGGTTGAGCAACAGTTCATGAATCTGCGCTCTCTTCGCGTTGCTGTAGTTCAAGGAGCCGCCGGTAATGTATTTTGCATCGCCGTTAAAGCAAAGTACTTGTGCCAATACCATCGCTTGCACACAAGTGCTGACAATGTATGTTGTACCGACCAATCCTCTAATTGGGCCTGTAGCTCTAGAACATGTTATATGCACCGACTCCAGAAGATTTCTTACAAACCAGGATGGTTCAACGTTTCGGCTGCGCTTATTAATAACGCATTTAGCGTGATCCGTCCACTGCGTCCAATCGGCATCAACATTCCCGATGGGTATTACAACATAAACACACTAAAAAATGTAATTCAGGCTGTCATGCCTGAAATAACTGTGGACTACCCCCGCGGCAACCGGGCAGGTCAGCATCACGCTCACTGATCCAAACGAGCCAATCTATCTCAGACAGGAGCTCTTCTCCATCTTTGGGTTTGCCCCAAATACGATCTTTGATGCAGGCGCACATGTAACACTTAATGCCTCAGCGTTTATCAACATTCAGCTGCTTTCTGCCACCTCGATCAGATAAACACAACCGATAATATTCTTAATTGGAAAAATATTACCCTGCTCAAGTTATTCTTGTGTGTGTTGATTCCTACGGAGACATGCATACTGTCTCCTAAGGAAAACCACATTGGCGCAAATTACTTGAAGACGGCATCCATGAACTCAAGATATGTATTTTAGAGGAAAAAAATCACTCTAGTTAATATTATGGAGTGCACCTTCCCTCTTGTAATTAAGCATTATTATGCGTTCAGCCGGCATACTATGAGTCTACGTGATCCTGGCTTCTTCTGTGGCGGCGCTGCAAGCGTCTCAGGGCCATCGCTTCCATTTAGTGGCGACACCCGCTCCGCGCGCCTCGAAGTGAATGGTGACCCCTCTGCAGGCGAAACGCCGGCGTACATAAAAAAGCCCTGCGCGGCTCAAAATGGCCGCCCCTCGTTTTTCAAAGGAGGATGTTGTGTACTTAACCGCGGACAGAATCACGTCAGTTGGTCGAATTACGGCAATTAATGCGTCTTGTTTGGTTGGCTTACACTCAGCAACGACAACGACACTATCACCGTTCCTCGCGCCGGTTTTCACTTTGTTCCCCTTTACGGGAGTCGCGATGAGGGATAGTGGAAGTCGCTTTTACTCCGTGTCAACAGAATCTTAATGGCACATAATGGCAGTACAAAAACAAACTGTGATCTTCGAAAAATTTATGTTCTGTCACATTACAGTACTTGGCCAGACAAACAAGCAATCACTAAACCTGCGGACTGAACGATGGTTGTGATTCTTGGCGAGCGTCATGGTGGGCGTATGGAAGACTGTGCCAATATTGGATCTAAAGATATTAAGGAAACTGACTGTTTCTTTGACATCTTCGCCGTCTTGCCAGAACACCACGGCGATAGATTAGAGATGTGTGTACGCATTGGCGCTAACCCTCCACTAGCTCTGGGTCAATTAAACTTTCATATCAAACTCCTCATAAAGGAGTTATAATGTTGCTATACCCAAAACTCCAAGACCAACATGAGTTTCGCCTGAAAAGGATCTACGAGGCTCAAACGTCCTTACGTGCTGAGTCTGAACAGCGGCGCACTCTGTACTAAAAGTACAGGCCCGCGGTAAATGCGTTTGATTGCGTTGACACCGAACTTACGGCTGTGTCTGTGGGCACAGGTATGGCAGAGATTGGCATATTGTGAACAATCATTGCTGCTCTCATCGCAGTTACCCTTGAAATCACAGCTTTGGGCTGCTGACTGGTTTCCATGGCCGGAAATATTATTAGCCGGTGGTTGCCCCTGCAGGATAAAAAGCACGACAAAATGTGCGTCCTCGCCGAGACAAAACTCAACACAATATCCGACCATATATCTAAGGCTGTACGCGACAACGCCATCTCCGATGAAGACTTTAAGCTCATTCTCGATGAAGTCGACAAATATACGGCCATGAAAAACAAAATACGGGCTGCGTCACACAAGGAATACGTTTCGGTTGTCATTGACGAGATGGCAAAAATCGAACTGATAACCAGAGGAAAAGCAGAAGCCCGCGAAGTGAAGAGAACCATTTCAATTCTGTCAAGTGAACAGAACCGTTTCATATCTCTCAAGTGAACAGAACAGTTTTAAATATGTTATGTTAACAGAATAATATTATAATTCATGTTTGTTAGGTGCACAAGATAATGTATTATGTTGAATAGGCAGCGTTTATCAATTCAGTAAGCGGATAAATCCAGCAACCACATGTGGAAAACTTCTCAAAACTTCATTTAGAATTCGGCGTATCATTCGAGTAGCAATATTTAGTGCATGTGTTGATCATTGGTAGAAAGTATTTGTCTACACTAAATTGTGGACCGAATCAAAATTAGACAGTGTAACTAGGTGGTGTGAGGATTGCGCATGTTACAGTAGGTCCGTATAAATTTTCATATATATATATATATATATATATATATATATATATATATATATATATATATATATATATATATATATATATATATGTATATTGTATACAAATATCTTATTTTGATAATTGGTATTCGTCTCCTTTTCACTGATCCAAACCCACACGGTCAATCCTTGTGACAATGACGTTCAATCTCGAGGTTCAAAAACGGATAGAGCCAGTCCTCCCCCGACTCTCGAACCTATGATTTAATTTAAACGACACAATAATAATATAGGTACAGCATTTGTGAGTGAATTATATTTAAATCTAATTTGTGTATGATACAATGAAATAGTGTACAATAATTCTAACATTAAGAAAGAAGGCCGCATACTAATTCATTTAAATGATATTCACACCAAGCAGGATTAAGATGCAATGTTGCAAATATATATATATATATATATATATATATATATATATATATATATATATATATATATATATATATATATATATACATACATACATACATACATACATACATACATACATACATACATACTTAAATTACAGTCTTTTTGAGTTTCCATACGTTTCGGCTAATGCGCCTTCATCAGTGGATTATGAATGTTGCAACTGAATGGTGACATCACCATTTTATATCATATTTTTTTAATATTTGTTTATTTTTTATTTTTTATTTGGGCAGTTATTTACAATCAATACAATGTGCCTCCTCTGCTGCTTTAGTGGGTACATGAGATCATTGTGATCATACTTGTAAACATTTAGAATTCAATTTTATTCCGAAGACTCGAACAAATATGTGTATAAACTTAGAAATTGCACCTTGCTCTACCGCAACGTAAACATGCAGCTTTTCTAATGATAGGATAATTTGCTGCTCACCAGTAATAGGAGAAAATAAAATGGTGCTTGAGTTAAGAACATTTTCTCATTCTGCGGCATAACAAAGTGCAGGAAACCTCAAACTATTATATTCTGTTTTCTTATTTATAGAAGCAGAAAGAGAAAAAGAAAACTTAGAGCAAACTCAATGAATGAAGTAGAGTTTGCTTGATTTGACTTATAAAACTATTTTTACGGCATCCAGGTGAAAGAGAGGCCCGATACATGTCAAAGTGAGACCAATACACATGTGGACTATGGCGTATATAAGAGACGACATTTTGCGAGGAGTGAAATTTGTATTAAATGTGGAAATAGGCTTCGGAGAACTGTACTTAGGGAAAAGTTATATATATATATATATATATATATATATATATATATATATATATATATATATATATTAATATATATATATATATATATATATATATATATATATATATATATATGTGTGTGTGTGTGTGTGTGTGTGTGTGTGTGTGTGTGTGTGTGTGTGTGTGTGTGTGTATTTTAAGTATCCGCGCATCATAATCTCGAAACCAGGTCAATGTAAAACAAACGGTTATAGAAGTATTTAGTATGGACTGAGCCATGTGACTAAGTTGCCAAATATGACCCAAGTCTCCGATAAATCTATGCAAGATTTAAAAATGTCTGAACGCTCGGAAGATAGCTTAAGTAGCTGACTGAAAATGGAGACATTTGACAAAAAGTATCAGACTGTATTGGAACGATAGCTATCTGAAAATGACAACGAATGATCATGCTACATACGCATGAAATATTTATCTTTCTAACTGAAGATGAACCGTTGAAAACACCTGCCATCAAAACGCTGGCAAAATTTACTTTTCTCCGCGCATGATTTATATGCATCAAGCCTTGGAAATGGATAGTATTAGCTAAAAGATTTCCAAGACTCAGGAAACTAGATATTAATGGGCAAGTAGAGAACATGAGTAAAAACAATGATGTACATAGTGATCATAGCGCTAGAAGTGTAATAACTTTGCCAACCGTATGATGGCGTTAGGATTGGGATGTAACTGTTTTTCAGAGTGGATGATTTTTATCTACAAGTGTGCAATAATATTACTTACCTTTATCTACAAGTGTGCAATAATATTACTTACCTTTAACATCAGAGAAGTTCACATAGCAAGGACAGTTTTCTTTAAACTTTCTTTCAAAAACTATAACGAACATTTATATTACTAAATTTCCAGTTAGTTTTTCGTGCCCCTCATCTGTCAAACTCACCATATGAATCAGGTTTCTCCATTAAATGTTTCTCCACATAATAAAGGTTAGCATACGACCTTATTGACTCTGACTAGGTGCACATTTTAGTTTTCTGTGGTTATAGATTGCAGGTTTGTTTCTGTTAATTTTAACTCTACGGTAATAAGAAGACTCACCTGACCTGATTTAATATTTATGAAAATGAAACGAGGAAGCTCTTGAAAAAAGAATGGGGAGAGAGACAGACAGACAGATAGAGAGCATGTATAAGACGTATTTTTATATTGTGCTACTGGAGCGATATGCACTATAAATATAAATGAAAAGGCTTTACGACAAAACAATCAGGATCCTCACAAAGAAAACTTTAACTCTTGGCAAATCAATGACACAAAATCTGCTTTTTTTCCAAATCGGGAACATTGGAATTCACAACAAAGAGAGTGGTATGTATACATTCTTTACAATAGTTTCTAAGTAATGGTTTTCCCGACGCAAATGGATTTCTTTCATACAACAAATTGCAAGTGAAATATTGGGCAAGTCGCCTTACCCTACTTGCCTCGACAAGATATAACCTTTAAAAAAGTGTTGCTGTGCAGCAAAGAAACTAAACAAAACAAAGACTAGTAATTCAAGTCTGGGCTCTTTGATTGTCGCCTGGACTGACAAAAATGGAAATTACTAAATCCTGATTACAGACAATATAATTACTGTAAGGCTCCTGCATTTGTACAGTCAGTAAATCCATATCTAGATAAATACTTTAAAATTTGAAAGGAAAAAATAGATTTTACAAGTGATTATGGGCGTACAAAAGACAGATTACTGATGAACAGACATGTGGACGGGTAATGTCACCTACAGACAAACAGACGGGTGATCACTAATAGACAGAGAGACAAATGATCGCTTATGAAATTGCAGACACTAGTAATTACAGATATGAGAGAGAGAGAGAGAGAGAGAGAGAGAGAGAGAGAGAGAGAGAATTTCAGACCTGACTTAGAATTATGTTTACATACCATCAATGATAGAGAAAGAACACAAGAAAAAAATGTGCATTCCTTAATGGCTGTATGTATGTATGCATTTTTCTCATTGAGAATGTGAGTATTTTTTGTGGCTGATTGTGTTTCTGAGTGTGTAAGCCCATACTCCATCTCAGAAGCTTTATGATCTCCAGACAAAGCCTGGACTCGTAATCAGGAAACGGTCTGAGCACAAAAGTTGAACCTATGTTGAAATTTCCAAACTTTTGATCCTATATAACTTTTCTGCAAGAGAGGTAACTATCACGAAAATTTCGGGATTATTTAATTGTTTCTATTTGTACAGAAACGCAATTTCAACAAGATTAGGCAATTCAAAATATGATTTTATCTTGGTTTTTTTTTAGTCTGAGTTCATTTTTGTGCTCAGAGAGTTTCATTATTTCGACAGTTTCATGACTACAGATCCAGGAGATCATAAAACTCTTCAACTTGAGCTTGAACATGGGATTTGTGATCAACCAATCGCAAGTAACTACTTCTTTAACATCATTTTCGATTGGCTAATAATGAAACTTCAAATCCAACTCAAGCTCAAAAGTTTAATAATTTCTAGGCCTGCTGGATATACGCCTATTTCAAAATGAACCAATAATCTGGATGAAGGAGTTTCAGATGAAACTCCAGCTCATACACAAGGTCAAACGATTTTATTATTTCCAGACCTTGGGGACATACATGTGTTGGGAAAACGGAAAAACGACGACGAAAACGGAAGAGGGCTTCTGCTTCTTCTTGGTTTTCCGTTTCGTTTTGATTTGTATGTTTTTTCTCTTCTCTTGTGATAAAATGTTACGATGATATAATGAAACGATATGATGTAGTGACGTGCGAATGTAGGAAGGAAAAAAGAAAGAAACGCATGTCTGAATGAATGAATGAATGAAGAAAGAAAGAAAGGGAGAATTAACTAACTAACAGGGATGAAAGAAGAAGAATGGGAGAAAAGAGAAAGGAAGGAAGAAAGATGATCTGAGATGAGATGAATTGTCTGTTTTGTATTTGTTTTCGTTTTTCTGACACCACCTGAATGGAAACGTACACGAGATTTTTGTGGGAAAATCTCTTGCCAATTGAACGCCATTATTTATCTGACGCCATGTAATCGTATTGTCTCTGATCGCAGTTGCAATATGTTAATAACATCTAGGCTAATCAAAGCTTTCACCTTTCGCCTGTGATCCCTAGGCTCCAGCATCTTGCATGGACCTATTCCGTTGGATCACAGTAACTAACCGCATGACAGTCATTAATGACCCAAAGACTCCGGATTACCAACCGAACCTTTTCGCAGGGTCGCAATCTGTACCTAAAACGTTTGCCCTTGATCCTTTAGGCTCCGACCTATTGGACCTACTCGTCGGATCAGACTATCTGAGCTCATGCCAATCGCTCGTGATCTCAAATAGGCTCTGGAACCATAACCAGACCTGCTCATGAGATCACTTCTTCTCAGCTCATAGCAATCGTCCTTGATCCTATAGGCTCTAGACTCCTAGCTAGTCCTATACTCGTTGGATCACTACTCTAATGTCAGTAATACCTTATGTCAAGCCCATGCATCAACATATTACTATATATTTCATCAGTATATATCTTGCTCAATACGACAGAAGTTGGGAGCTCTAAGTGCAGCACACCAAACAGCTGTCAGAAGGCGAGTGGTTATTATTCATTCGATATATGTTGGGACACTGATAACTCCCTTTCCTTTATAAAGGAGTAAATCACAAATATTCAGGTTTCCGGCACTGAAGAAAGTCTTGGCGACCAGAATTATGAAATACCTTTAAAAACCAAGTTAAAGCACTCTCTTATAATTTACAAACTGACCAAAATACACAAGGTCATACATTACTTCATTACATCTCCATATAATGAATGTAAAGTCATCACCTCGTCATAGAGTAACGTAACTAAATGCTAGTTTCCTCATCATCAAAATCCTACACTGTTTGATTGGAATCTTTTTATAATCAGGTTTCAATTAAGAAGTGAAAAATGGTTACTCAACACCAAATTTTATTAAATGTTAAAAATAATTCAAAACCTTCACAAAACAGTGCCAAAACAGTTTCTTAAGTAAATTAACATAATATTTACACATGACGGACTTTATCACGTTACAGTATATATCTTTGCATAGCTAAATTACAAGCACAAAAACTCAATTCACATCCATAAATAAGTTTGAACGTTAAACCTTACAATTATCAATACAAGACTTCTATGCTGAGTCTTAACACTGAATTACCATCAATTCAATATTCAGGACTATTATCGGTCATTATAAGATAATGCTAACCATTGGAAAAAACTTTGACATTTTATATTCAATCAGATAGAACGACGAAATTTAATGCTAATATTTAGAAACTCTCAGAGTTAGTTCAAATCTTACATGGTTGAAAACGTAAAATTCAAAGTTATTTTTCTATCAGTTTACACGACCAGGTTAGTTGAAATGATTGAAGCATTATTCAAATAGCCTGTCAAGAACGAATAAAAATGCTGCTAATTATGGTATAGTTTTACAGTATCTATATATATATAGCAATTTAGATTCTCCAAATGAAATTATACTTTATCGTTTAACAATGGTTTGGGTCGATATATCTATAATTTATAATTAAGTTAAATCATAGAAATGCATTGCCAAAAAAAATACAATATCTGCTTCTAGGAAATTATCGTGGCAGAAAATGAATTACGAATCATAAGTTCATAATTACCATTTAATATATTGCATCTAGCTTCACTGAGTAATTTAGATAACTATCAATTAGCTAAAGTCGCCGACGTGAAATCTGTACGGAAAAGTTGACATCGCGGGCGATTTAGATAATTTCGCTATGCAGCGACTTAGCCTAACCTCAAATAATATATATGCGTTTCTCCTATCATAAAATAACGGATGCAATGTAGCAACGCAGTCTATTCTAACGCGACATATGCTATGCAGCATTTCGCCTATTATAAAATAACGGATGCAATGTAGCAACGCAGTCTATTCTAACACGACATATGCTATTCAGCATTTCGCCTATTATAAAATAATGGATGCAATGTAGCAACGCAGTCTATTCTAACACGACATATGCTATTCAGCATTTCGCCTATTATAAAATAATGGATGCATTATAGCAACGCAGTCTATTCTAACACGACATATGCTATGCAGCATTTCGCCTATTATAAAATAATGGATGCAATGTAGCAACGCAGTCTATTCTAACACGACATATGCTATGCAGCATTTCGCCTATTATAAAAGAATGGATGCAATGTAGCAACGCAGTCTATTCTAACGCGACATATGCTATGCAGCATTTCGCCTATTATAAAAGAATGGATGCAATGTAGCAACGCAGTCTATTCTAACACGACATATGCTATGCAGCATTTCGCCTATTATAAAAGAATGGATGCAATGTAGCAACGCAGTCTATTGAAACACGACATATGCTATGCAGCATTTCGCCTATTATAAAATAATGGATGCAATGTAGCAACGCAGTCTATTCTAACACGACATATGCTATGCAGCATTTCGCCTATTATAAAAGAATGGATGCAATGTAGCAACGCAGTATATTCTAACGCGATATATGCTGTTCAGCATTTCGCCTATGGTACACTCAGTAAATGTTATGCATCATTCTTGCCTATCGTACCGTTATCTGAGAACTGTGTGCTCACTATGAAGTGAATCTCAGAAATATAATGAAATATTTGCAATGCATACTGGAAATCTTTAATTAGTCTGGAACTATTCAAATGACGGTATTGGAAACTATTTGAAAAATCAAATGCTGCATGAAAGGCCAAGTATGACTCTTAAAAGTTCAAGAGTATAGTTCATTCATAGTAATGAAAGTTTTTCAAATAAAAATTCGAACGTTACTCAAGTTATTTCCTACACTTAGTGGCAATAAATATATTCCTTGAATATACGATAACATGAAATTATCTGCTTGCCTGAGTAAAATGAAAAACTACTATTTAGCAATGCAGTAGGAACTGCCATTCAGCAATGCGAACAGTAGAAACTGCAATTCTGCAGTGGAAATATATAAAAGGCTGCTATTCATCAGCATAGTGAGTTATTTAGAATTCTGAACAGTTTCAACTTAAAAACCAGGATACTCTATTTCTAGATATATTGTTAATTTCATTCACTATTCAGTGAATTCAAACATCTGCTAATTTCTTACTAAAATCAAGCATGAAGGTAAGAAAAATACTATATAGAGTAAATTACAAGTGAGAATGAGTGGCTTGAATTCCAAAAAATTTGTAACAAATAAATTAGTCCAAAATACATTGTGGATGTTGCCATTTTGCCTAAAACTGCGCGATTTTCACACCCAAAGACTCCAGAGTTTTTACTTAAAAATTCCTTACTAACAAAGTCCTACATTATGTTATAAAATAATTTGCATCTTGCATCTAATAATGAGGAACAATTCGTTCCTCAACTACCTCTACCATTTGATATGGCTATAGGCAGCCATTTTAGAACACCAAAAAGGGAAATCTCAATTCGAGACCCCTATTGACATCATACCTTTACAGAGCGCAGATGACTACGGAGTGGCGTTGAGTAGCTTTTATAGTAGCATTTGTAAACATAATTGCCGCTGACTCTGTACTGATAAAATTTCAGTTTTTCAATGTATGAGAAACACATGTCATATTCACAAAAGAAAGACACAGATATCTTTATTTCACATAATACAATCTGTCACATTGTAAATTACATTATTTTCATACTTCTGTATTCAATCAAATGAAAGAGGAAAATTCATCTACGAGATTATTTCGTCTACAATCAAAGTATGCGGGCTTAAACTTCTCACGTCACATGACTTACGTCACACATAATATTGACCAATCAATAAAGAGAGTAGACCGCACTTACAGATACAGCATGGTGGACATTGTTTACAGTAGGAGTCAAGTCGATCTGCTATTGGCAATATCATCGTTAATTCGATATGTTTGTGATGGAAAATGCATGCGGGCAAATATATATTTATATTAAATCAAATCCCTATCAGAAAATGTATTGTCCCTAGCGATATTCCCCATCTATGAGCTAGCGAAGTGTACTGTCTATCGGCCGTCAAACGTGACACGAAGCACACTCATTTTATCGATCACTATGTACTGTTGATACATCTATAGCACTGATACACTAGAAACTATGTAGCAGATATCACTTGTCCCAATTTCAGGAAAATACAAATCCTAGACGAAGATTTGATGCGAAGAAATGTGGTTTCATTGCACCATGAGACCGTACTTAATCTATAAATTCCAATTTCTCAACTCATGCACGCGTGGTTCGAAACAACCGATAATCTGGAGTAAGAAGTTTTGTGCATAAGGGGGAACTAAAGTAGTGGTCAAACTTTACGGTCGGGTGGGGGCTCTGTAATGGAGGTAGGGTATGCTGTTTGCGCACTCAAAAGTGTAAATTTGTTTCTGCACAACTAAAACGAATGTACTATTCATAATCTCATGATAAAGTAAGATAGTATGTGTAACGGTGCTGGAGAGAGGGATAGAATGTCTCTGATATACTATTTGCAATAACACTGACTCCCGACAGTAGCATAAAAGGTGAGAGTTCTTGAGAACCTACACTGTAATTTCAATTTACACACAGCAGATACTCTGCTTCGCAGAGCAGCTTCTACTTCATTTCATTGCTAATACACAAATTTGCAAACCCATAACACCTGGTATTCCAGAAACGCTCACCTTCTATGCTACAAATAGCAACTTACACATTCTATTATTACATACAAGAACAAACATTTATAAATCTTGAAGAAAATGATCAGTATATAAATTGTATAGAGAAAAACTGAATAATAAACAGATATAATTTTTTCGTCTGTTCAATAAAGATTTGTTTTCCTGTATGAATTGCTTTACATATCATACTAATTTGTTGTGTTGTCTCTTGTTAGTTCATTCTCATGGCTTTGCTATGAAACTAAATTATTCGTTTGCTTTTTCAGCAATCTGTTGATCGATTAATTAATTCGTTCTATCTGTTGAATGCTAAACTCGAATTCATCTTTGCTTCACCATAAACGTCACATCCATGTTCATAGAAAGAAGAGTGGTAGGCCATCAAAGGACAAGATTTTAACTGTACACCAAGTGTAGATGTGATGTATTATGCTGACTCCATGCTGGCCTTTTACTTCAAAATTTGTAGAGTATGTTTGGGACAAATATTTTACAAATCTCACTCACTTACTTTGCTTGAAGTAGTATATTTAAGGCTCTCACTTAAAGTGATAAACAATTGCTGTCTAATTTCATCTTATTTCAATTTCTTCAACCAATTTATCCAAATTTGGTTTTTCATAAATAGTATATAAGACCGTGGATAACCCATTGTTCTTTGCTGAGTCTCTGACATTGTGTTCTGCACAGTCTCTGATGTTGTGTTTATTTACAATATTTGTAATGCTCACGGGCACAAGAACTATTGCATCGTTAACTGTCTCAGCTTTTCTTTAACTTCTTTTATTTATCGTTGATTGGTTTGCCGTCTTCGACGGAGTCAAGTTGTCCATGCAGAAGAACAACGGAATTTTTATTTTAAAATTTGTATTGATATTAAATGAATATGGTACTGTGTATTCCAAAGAACACCAGCATTTTTTGCATCCTATTTTGTATTTTTATTTATTGCTTTTAAATTTCATTGATTATTACAATACTTCACTTTAAATATCAGTAATGCGACGTGTTTACGTAGTCACTAAACATGCTGATCATCTTATGCTGACAAAGCTTCTTTTTCAGTTTGATGGTATACATCTCATGATGATGAGAGCTAAGCAAATTCATTCTTGAAAATTTTTCTCGAGGTTAAACGAAGAACTTTTGTATATGTCAAATCTACGATTCATTTTCATCACACATTTCTTAATATTCCCTACATGCCTTTTTTCACCCACCTAATCAGTCCTTAATTAATACAGTTTTGAACTTAACCCTCAAAGTTCTTTTATTGGTATGCTGTTTAGTTCGTCCTTGAAAAGTTCCTGAACTTTCGGTTTATTTATGAGATACCAAATACTTCATCCTTCCTGTAATTGCTGGTGTCATAAAAATTTAATGTTTCGTTTCATGCCATCTTAAAAGATATCAGTTTCAACACGGATGCATCATGCCATTGTAAAAGTTATCAGCTTCAACACGGATACACCATGCTATTGTAAAAGTTATCAGCTTCAACACGGATTCACCATGAAATAGTGTCAATCACGAGAAGCTGCATTCCATCATCATACTTGTTCATTCACTTGTTGTAGTAGAATTCGTACATTAGCTTATTCGATAACTCTAACACTGTAAAAACAATTTATTAAACTTTCTGACATCCAATCTTCATGTATTGTTGGTCGTGATTCAAAAGAAAAATCTGTTTGACATTTTCAAATTTATTGGTACTCAGACATATTGTAACATATATTATTTTTTACTTATATGCTCAATCTGCTTACCAATCGTGTTGTTATTCATAATGGTAAAGTTGTCGTTTTAAAAATCGTCAGGACTTTTTGTCTCAAGCGAGTATTAGACTCAATATAAGATTTCAGCCACTGTTTCTGTTCGAAAAGGACAACTTTATATATCTTTTTCAATTGTAAGCCAAATGTATGTAAAACTTTAAGTTTCTTTAGTGAATGAAATATTCTGCTTTGATTTTCAAGGTACATATTAATTAAGGCATTGGGCCTTTTTTCAATATATATTCTTTACGTTCAGGTAAGTCATCCATACTAGACACAAGTTTTTCAAGTGCAAGAGGATAGTCATTGAAGTGGTGACTGTTATAGCCAGACAGGTTTTGAATGAATTGTGGGATATATTTTGTGTCCTTGTAATTTAAATTTCAATCGTTATGTGTCGGGCCTCTATACTTACGTATTACATGACCGTCATCGCGAACTTTTATACGCAACGGCACGATCATTTTATTACAGATATTGCAAAATGATGGTTGAGTTTGTTATCATATTGATTTATAAATACGATAGATTTTGCATTCTTCGGTTTTAATTTGACATGCACTAGTTTTGCGATTTTACCTAACGCATAGTAAAATACTTTAATACAATCTGTTCCGCTGTAAACTATTAGTTTAGATATCGTGCGCATTGATTTCAGGTATATACAGAAACCAAATGGAATACGTTTATTACTTTTTGTGTGTTTTCTATTACATCGTTTACATCCTCTCCAGGCTTAACTTACAAATGAAACCTTTAATTGATATTGAATGTTTTTAAATTGAACTAGAGAACCATTATCAGGCATAATGTCAATCGTGTTACATGCAGTATAGCATACATTTTTGTGTTTAATTCATTCTTCTTGTGAATAAAAAACTTTAAGCATTTATTCCAGATATACTGTTGCCTATTATGGTTCTTTGTCTGGCATGACACCAGTTTGAAAAGATCTCTGTAGCCGATATCACGATAGACTATATAGTCATGGACGGTTTTTTACAGGCAGGAATACTTCCCTAACATCTATGCCTATGTTTTTCAGTGGATTTTTATTTATGTAGCCTTTTTCGCAATAATTACACATCATAATGTCTTGCAAAAAGTCTAGTATATCTTGTAATTTCGTCTGCGATTTATCTTTTGATTTATGAAATTAGATTTCAGTTTTGACTATGTAGACTATCACTATGATGCCACCTAAAGCAATTGCAATTTTGTCCAAAAACGTATCTATAATGTAAATTGCGTGTGAAATCTATCTATTAGGGACATTTACGATATTTATCTACGTACAAATATAGGTCTATGTTTGTATTAATCGACGTGGCAAACGGGAACAGAGTTGGATGATCTGATTTTAATTAGAGTGTTATTGTACACTTTTTTACTTTTTAGGACACTATTGTTTATGTTTTGCATCAACTATGTATGTATTGTTAATTGTTTTCAAGGCTAGGAGAATTTTCGTTATTTACGTAATAATAGAACGGGTAAGTTGCTTTTTATAGTATAGAAGGTGAGAGTTGTGGTATGACTTGGTAAATGTGTGTATTAACACTGAAATGAGGTAGCAGCTGCTCTGCGAAAAAGGGTAGCTGCTGTGCGTGTAATTGAAATAACAAAAGCAAAAAATAAATGTTAGGTACGCCAGAACTCTCGCCTTCTATAACTACTTCTGAACCCCTACCTTGTAAATATCGACTGCTCCCCAATGGTGAATTTAGCCTACAACTCTATTGATATAGTAAGACTCGTTCTTGCAAGAAAATAAATAAACAAACTATCATATATTTGACCTTTAATCTGTTTTTATGGTCAGAAAAAATAAATTTTATTTATATTTGTCTTTTTGTATTATTACTATGGCCTTTAGAATCAGTTACCACTATACCAATACAGTCATCTCAATCAAGAAGCAGATGCGTTTTATAGAAATAACATTGTTATTTTTAAAAAGTTAAATTTTCATAGAAAATCCAACTAAACTGTTTTTCTCCTCATGTTGGAAATTATGATAGAAGTTAGCGCCTCTGATTACTTGGTGGACACATTTGGTAATGTAAACTAGGCCTTGTATGCGTGATAGAAAGGGAGGATATATACCTGTAACAACAACATTTCCGTAATTGCTTTTTTTTACAATCTCCTTCATTAATTGACAGTATTTAAACATTCTGAGATGCTTTGAAGCTCGCCATGAAAAAGTAGGCTATTTTTTGTCCATTTCTTCGTATTACAATAAACATATATTCTGATAAATCGTTCAAAATTTAGCAACTGGCCTTTGCATGGCAAATGCCCTCTTGCTAAAATGCATACAGTATGTACGGCAAACTCTGGTCTTGTTTAACTTGAAGAAATAAGAGTGGTGTACGGCAAAATATTAAAAGCCATCCATCGTGTCATGATTTAGTGTTTACCGAGTTTAGATGGTTATGACAATTGACACATTAGGATAAGAATGAGTATTTAACAAGGTAATATAAATGTTACAATGCCTTTTGCTTGCATCATGACAATGGCAAACTATAATTGACCAAGCTAGGTGAAAAGGCGGCTGGATCAAGTGATATAAATACGCTTGAAATAGGTGAAATAAATAGCTTTTTCAATATTGTGTTGAATTGTGTTATCTTAAACTTAGATCAAAACTCATAATAGTCATCCAGATTGTGTCAATATGTCATGGTTTGAAAAAGAAACATTTAGATTATAAGGTAATAGAATACTTACTCACTTATGGCAGTCTAAATTACCAACTTAAAAACTAAGAAAGTATGAACACACTGACAGTTCATTTCTTATACCTTGCAGTCTAAATTACCAACTTAAAAACTAAGAAAGTGTGAACACACTGACAGTTCATTTCTTTTACCTTGCGGTCTAAATTACCAACTTAAAAACTATGAAAGTGTCAACACACTGACAGTTCATTTCTTATACCTTGCAGTCTAAATTACCAACTTAAAAACTATGAAAGCGTCAACACACTGACAGTTCATTTCTTATACCGTGCAGTCAAGTTTACGTATAATTTTTCTTGGAGTTGTCCAGTATATTTGCTTGACTCGTACGCTGCTAAATAAATGCTTTTTTTATCTGAAAGTTTAACACACAGAAGGAAGGACGAGATTAATTAAAAAAGATATAATTCATTTAAGTATTTCAGAGAAATACTGATGAAATTTGGTGCCTGGTCGTAGATCTGAAATATTATAATATAAAGATGCACCCGCGAGGCATATGCTCTAATACAGCTGATGACAGATTAAAAAAATGAAACGTGTAGTGGAACACGAATGCCCTTCCACGTTAATTTAAATGAAAAACGTAACAAGTCGGACGGACAGACAATGATAAGACTATATGTCCCTTTCATATTCGTGGTATGGAAATAAAAACTGCTTTAGAATCCACACAGTTCTAAATGTAACGATAAAGGTTTACACAACCATACAACGGACAATACGACGAACGGAGAACCTATAAAATATACTTCCAGAGAGTGAAAAAAGTAAAATAAAAATAAACTGGCCTTAGAAACTGCAGCATTCATTTATATTGTTCAAATAAACAAAGTTTAATTTTTATAAACTAATAGCAGACGGCAGTCAATTTACGGAATATCCATGACAAATCGTTGCCATTTTCTGCAAGTTACTGTGTGTGATCCTGTTATTTATTCATCTATAAAATCAATGAAGAATGTTTCGAAGAATATTAGAGAACCAGACATAGCAATGTGAATTCTATTGTATGCGATCTTGTGAAGAGGTTGAAGTTGTCTACATTTTCCAGGAAGAGCTCGGGTTTATTTACCTGGCCAGAATACTTGAATGCTACTTCAATTAAAATCAGTGACTTTTAGGTGTAGTTTATCTCCGAAATGCTGGAGAATTTCCCAATACTTCAGTTAAGGTTCAGCTCAGCAGTTTTGTAATTTGCACAGGGTTTCATTTTAAAAGAAAAAGAATTTCCCGGGTTTTCCTCACTTGTTATTCTGGTTATTTAAAAAAAGACCTTTTATATGTATTTGTAAGATAACTTTTTATTTCCTTTATTTCGGTGTGTGATTGTTGGGTGTACTTTGGGTTAAAGAGTATACAGCTTGGCCTTACTTCAGATGTGCACCTCTTAAAAGACTGCTAGCTCCGCTTGGTCGATTTCACTTCCTGGATGTCAGAAGTAAATTGGAGAAAAGAAAATGCTGAAAGCTTTCTTTTAGTTTTTGTATATATGTTGAGTATTATGTGAAGGTAATATGTGATAACTGCCGACCATAGTATCTTTCATTCTTTTCTTCATGTTCGCTGGTGACTCCTGCAAGTTTGTGCAAAAAATATTTATAATAGTAGAAAGTAATATAATAAATTAAAATATGTAGAAAGTATGTGGGTATCATGAATTGCAAAATGCACGTCTTCAACTGGTCAAAGTTTCAATTTCAGGATAATACATAACGAAAATAGGGATAAGTATTTGTGACATATTTCATTCGCATTTTGGTCGATTTTATTGGTATTCTGATATTCACTCTATTGCACGAGTGCTTGCACATTGCCAGTCTGTTAAAGCAGCGCTGGAATCGTTTAAATCCTTCAGGCATACAGAGAAAGGAATTCTGGTTAAACCAGTTGATGTAGCTTCACTTCGGAAGAACACTGCAGATGTTAGTAGAATTTAAATATTAAAAAAAAAAACAAAAAAAAAAAAAACAAAAAAAACATGTTTTGTCTGAGACGATCATCTTTCAAATTTTGGATGACTGACGGCTAGATCTGTGTCCTGAAAGAGTCAAACCAAGTGACGCACAGGAAATAGCTGATTAATGGTATAAAGAATATGAACAAAGAATTCTTTGTTTTGAACAATAAAACAAAAAAAAGTCATTATTGCAATTATGTCTCTGGGGTTGCCAAACATATCCAGATCTTAACTAGTAAAGAGTAAGCTTAGCAGGACCAAGACTATTGACAGTATTTGGGTATTGACAGTATTTGGGTATTGACAGTATTTGGGTATTTGGGTATTGACAGTATTTGGGTACACTCTTAAATCATTCAAAGTATATTATAAATGCTCTTCGTGTACATCATTCGTGTTACATATTTTGAGCCTGAAGGAAATTGTTTTATATACTCTATTGTGATGAAAAGATAAATATAAAAAAAAAATTTTTAAAATCAGACTTACTTTTGTCTCGTCCAGGTTAGTGGGAAGCGATACATAGATGTCACTTTTCTGGTGGCTTCGTCAACAGCGTGTTAAGGTTAAGGCTAAAATGTTCATATATTTCCCAAAAGTCTATTGAAAAATTGTCATCATACTTGGCTTGAATCATTACAAAGACACGACCATTCATTCCACGACATAC
The DNA here is from genome assembly GCA_029931535.1 of Margaritifera margaritifera. NCBI lineage: Eukaryota > Metazoa > Mollusca > Bivalvia > Unionida > Margaritiferidae > Margaritifera > Margaritifera margaritifera. The sequence continues at coordinate 2,148,216 of JAQPZY010001440.1, read as the reverse complement.
TCGCTAAGTCACACAAAATTTGCGTTAAGTTTTTGGTTCAACTTATTTCATTTGCCAATATTTCCTAACTCCCTTGATAGATTCTCATCATACATGGCATGAATCATTACGACATGCCAGCTTGCCGCTATGACCTTGGAGTCAAGATCCCAGTGGCAGAATATCTGGATAATGTTTTGGTTAAAGTTTTTTCATTTGCTTATATTTTCTACAGTCCTTGATAGATTCTCGCCATACCTGACATGAATCATTATAAACGTAAGGCAATTCATTCTAAGATAGGCTCGCTGGCCCATTTTCCCTTGTGACCAAGTTTACATACAATTTTTGTTTCTTCAGGTTTTAAAAAAAAATATTATTTCGCTTTTATTTCCTAAACTCCTTGATGGATTTTCTTCATGCATAGAATGTTCAGGAATCTCTCCTAGAAGAGCAAGTGGAGGACAGAATTGTAAGCAAACCCAAGCAAATGGCATATATATATATATATATATATATATATATATATATATATATATATATATATATATATATATATATATATATATATATATAACTGGGGCGGGCCTAATATTGTAAAGGTCTTTCGTGACAGCTGCTAATTTCTTCTACAGTTTGTAGTCTATTTTAATGATGTTTTGTCTTTCTTTTGATCCGCGATAAATGAATATCCACACCCTATCATGCGGCAATCTATCAACAACAAAAAAAAGGATAGAAAAATCAAGACGCTAATTCCGTATTTATTGTAGACTTTAAAAAAAGAATACGCAAAAGGAGTTTTGGCAAGGATAAGCATTTAAAATTTGTGATGGACAAGTTAATTTCAGCGATTCAAAACTTTTACACACAAGTGAGGTGCGCGCCCTTATCAGTGAAATACGCGTATTATCAGTTCATTCTTCTTCGCTCGCGATAAAAATCTGCTTATCTGCTTATTAACTACAAACAATTCAAGAAGTTTGTACGGTTTAAAGTCAATAGACCTTTCGAAAGGTCAACATAGATATCATTGTCAAGACAACTTTTGAAGCAACCATAATCACTAAGATTATCTTAAGATTGCAGTCAAAGTACGCCAGAATTATAATTTTTTAACATTAAATGTCATTCATCAAATTTTGAAGTATCATTCAGTACATTCATCAGAAACCTTATACCGGTTAGTTCTTACCGAGAGATGGAAGCTATCCTTCGAAATGAGAATTGCACGTCGATTTTAAGTTTGTTTTGGAGAGTTTTTTTCTGAATTTGGTATTTGCTATGAATAGATGTATCGGTGAAGTTTGTATTTAATAACAGGGTTAAATTCTAGGTGGAGCTAGGTTTTAGAGATATATACTCTATCCTGGGCGTTAGTGTTTGGACAAAAAAATGTACTTTGCACCCGATGACATACTTTTACACTTGTACTCCAAGACATATTGTCTTTGCTCTTGTATAACGCTCATTTAACTGAACAGCGTACACACAGATCTGCCAGCGCAGAATGCAATATGTCAGTAGATCAGAGTCCACACTGTTGGCTTTAAATTCTTGGTAGAATGAACAACGTAGCTGCTAATGGGACACAAGATCTATGCACACACTGTTCGCAGTTGGTATAGTATTATACACGCGCTAGTACGATAGCCTGCACTTGAAAGTGTATGTAACCCATGCAGACTTTGAGCCTGATACGGCGTCACCAGTCATGGTGGAAATTAAAGCCGTTATGGACTGATGTGGGCGAAAAGGTTCTGGAAGCACTAGAAATCTACTGGTACAAATTTCATGTGGGTCTCAACCTTTTGTACGAAATATTTCTATTTATATTAAACGCGTGATATTAATATTAAACCATTTATAGACCATCAAGTATCGTTACGAAAACTGTTATTAAGTTTTCAACAAAAAAGTGTATTTCTTCGTTGTGTAATAAAATACAGCATAAGGATGACGATGTTGAGAAGTTGCGTTTTTAAAGTCCGTCAGGATATACTCATTATCATGCTAAAATTGAAACAGATGAGCTTGAGAAATAAAGTGTTTCATATTACTTATTGACGTGTACTCCGTTTTGATAAAGAAGGAAAGAAACAAGGACAGAAAGAAAAACCTAAACAATATCCAGTCTTTAATGACGTGTATAAACAATGTTTGCATTAATTATAGCAAGACGTCTTGTGCGCGTAGAGTTTAAGCACCCACGAATAAAATTCGATGTTACTGTGGTCAGTGTTGACATTTTAGCATATTTGGAGCATTAATTAGAGATCTCGCGTAAAAATAGGTGGTCCATAAGTATTATTGCACGTGTGTCTGTCGCAATTGTATATCCAATAGCAGATATAATATAGCTAATCGCGCGGCGATTGTTGTTGAAAGACTGACCTTACAAAGAACGCTCTTCGTAGCACAGCGTATATTGTGAAGGATGTCTTTTATTCTGACCACCGTACTCGTATCACGGTCATTGTCGTCTACCTACTTCCTGTGCTGGCGGCAAAATAACGATCGCAATTTTTCATTGCTTTTTTTTTCCTGTCAAGGCAAGACATTTTGTAAACAATATCTCGTAAAGATTGTATGCGGGGTGCAGTTTTGTATGAGCTTTACATTATATCGATATTTAATATACCACGCATTTTCGACGGCTCCGATGTCGACGTATGGTAGCATAGTCTATGAAATGGAGTAAATCAGAGAAACCTGAGGAAAATAACTAACATTGAATTGGTGATTATTGTATACACACCTGTCGTAAATGGAGATCGAATCATAGATTTCCGTGGTAGGAAGCGAGAGAATTACCCTGGCACTATTTAGCCTTTTAAAGTGTGTAATCGTCTCTCAGACAGAGGCAATAGTAGTATCCACAGGAGAATCCATAGCAGGTAAATGTTGAACCATATTAGCAGTCACATCCCTGAAGAGGGTCTTCAGTGTTCAAACAACGATCAGAAACCAGAGTGTGACACACTTTTTTAAAACAATTCAGCGGCTTAACAAAACTGACCTTCTGTGACAACTAACATCAGAATGCTCCATAAAAAAAATTATAAGGCAGTTTAATATCGATCCCAAATTGTGCTTAAAAATTATGTATTTCTGGGGAATTCTTAACTACCCCCATACCTTTGTCTAATTAAAACAGCCGAGTACAAGGCACGTCTGTTGCACATTTTCTGTTTTACCAAAACGCCACGACCAAACGCAGATTACAACCAGGAGCAATAAAAGGGAGATTCCATGTACCGATCCTAAAACTCGACCCGTTTTTCGTCACATGAATCCCTTCCCAACCAGACGGTGTTTTGGTAAATTACGTCGATATGTGAAAGAATAGAATTTCCTTTCACAATATATGCTAATCCGGACATACTTGCACATATGAACCCACCTCCGTCCCGTCAGATTTGATTATTCGCGTATAAGTCGGATTCAAAAGCAAACAACATAGACCGTGATCTGCCGTCGCATAATGCGCCGGCAGATCAGGGTCTATGTTGTTTGTTCTACCGATTAGTCCTTACAAACGGCACGAACGAGATCTTCCGGCGCATTATACGACGGCAGATCTGGGTCTATGCAGTCTGCAGTTGGTATGGTCTTATACGCGAGTAGGACGGTGATCTCAGTCTGCATCTTGAGAGCATGTCTCTTCACATGTGATAACAGAGGTAAGTATCCCGCTCTTGCTCACTCACCCACTCGGAAAACCTTTCTAAAGGGGTTTAACCTTGTGTGAATAAGCTAAATTATTTTCTGATACGTTTCTCCACTAACAGACGCCATTTGCAAAATTCTGTGTTGGAGTGGAGCCTAATGAAAATAAAATTTGCATGAAAAATTATTTTTCTGTAGTAAAAAAAAAAAAAAACCAACCAAAAATTCAAAGTATTTTTCTTGCGCTTCATGGCAGATGAAATCCCCCCAATATCGCAATATTTACATAAATTACACGAATTCTCCCTGCTGTCGGAAACATATAATATCTGATAACAAATGAGAGCTGCGTTAATATTTAACTTGCTGCTTCATCGTTTACAAACTGTAATTGTAATACACAAGATATTGAATTGAAATTGATCACAGTTTGACTCATTATATATGTCATTTAGTAAGAGAAGTGCTTATTGTACATGTCAGTGATTTTCAAATGGATACATTACCACATTTTGAGGACACATGTTTGTATGTACAGCAAAGTGACTCCAGAAGTAATAAATGAGATTTGGAAAGTTCTTTGTCTCCTGAAAATTATATATAAAGTATGTTGCCGCACTTTATTAACTTTTTTTTAATGCAGAAGTGTATGCAAGTCTAATCGTATATATTAGACAAGTTTTAAAACAAATACGGTACCATGTTTTCATTAATTGAAACCCGTATCAAACCTGGGAGAACTTTACACATGTTAGATCTGATTTGCATATACAAAGACTCACATCCATATAAAAACACTGATCTTACGATTGCCATTTATTCATTATATGACACTTTTAATATTTTGTCAGATAGATACGTTACCAAAAGACACCGTTACCATGAAAATGTATGCGGTATGCCATGTTAATATTCTCGTTGCCAGACGAATGTTTGCTGAACCCACGATAGTGGAAAGGCGAAATATAAAAGTTACTTTGCCGTCGTTGCCGAAGGCGTCGTCGTTTTCTTACGATTTTGGGCAAGGTTTCTCCTTCGCTTATTTTCCTGCACCACTCAATGAATTATGTTAATCCTTTGGATGATTTTGTTATAAGGCAGAGTAAATTTCTTATTGCCACGCTTACTTTGGGATGAAGGTCACATTCGTAGAAGATTTAGGTTGAAGGTTTTCATTTGTTTATATTTCCTAGATCCCTTATAGTTAATTCTCTTCATACGTGCGATGAATAACTATGCAGCAAAGATAATTTATACTGAGACATATTCCAAATAAGGAAAGTAATGTAATAAGGATAATCATGGGTTCGATTGGTTGAGAGGTGAATCTAATGTTTTAATTCGTGCATTTAAGGTCGGAACCCACAGCTCCATACAACACTAAAACCGTAACATCAAAATTGGCTCAATTTGTTTTTAATAATAAGCTAAATTATTACCTAATACGTTCTGCGTTGCTATCGAATCTGACTGACTTTTCTTTTTCTCTGGCAGGGTGAGGTCTGAGAGAGTGGAGAATTTTTTTTGGGATGAGTATGAGCTAAAATTTGGAATTTTTTAAGAATGGAACCTAGTCCGGATTTCACCAACAAATCTCTAGGCCGGAGTCAAACTTAAGTCCTAATTCCTGCAATCCATTTAATCCAATCGGATGAACTTTCAGCCTGACCTATATTGGACCAATCTAATGTCCCTAGTCCAGATTTTAAGATATCGTTAAGATAAGTTGATGTAATGGAGGCGCGGTTTATTTTGATAAGCGTTTGCTCTAGTATTATTATGATTTTTTCTTTCTTTGGGCATCGGTGACTGCTTATTGACACTTCCATTTTAACTATTCTACATTTTCTTCATCTCCAGTGACTGCTTATTGACACTTCCATTTTAACTATTCTACATTTTCTTCACCTCCACATCTAAAGATTGACGCAGTTTCTGATCAAAACTATCTCCACTGGTTCGATTGTTTGAATATTTTAATTATCTCCTAATAAATAGATTGAACTTTATCTGACTTTTTTAAAAATAGTGATATATTTCATAAAATTATCATTATGTCTTAATGCCATTTTAGTTTAATAATTAATAAAGAAAATTGATTATTAATTCAGGAGACTAAATGTTGAAAATCTATTACAGGTCAAATTTCAATCCACAGTTGTATATTCACACCTGTATACAATTCTGTATTCCTACAGGTATAAGATAGCTTTTGCGGCAAGAGTTCATTTCTGTTTTGCTGCTTGATACAACACTGTACCTGGGCCCTACATATTCCCCCAAAACAGACCAAGAATTTTCTCATTCCCCGATTCCATACAAATACATAAAATATTTCCTTTTCAAACAAACCTGTGACTTACATGACCTATAAATATTCCCGATACAGATTGAATGAATAGAGAGCTCTTGCAAGATGTCAAATATATCAAATATTTGCAGATTTAGGTGATCTAGTGTTACAATATACTTATTCGGTTGATAAATTGTGTATTGTATTTACATATGAGTTCACTAATCGATTTGTAATAAAGAGAAGAGGTGTATTAAATTTGCCCTTATTTACACGAAATCCTCCGTGCGACATAGCCTAATCTACTTGCCACATTGTCATTGATAAGATTTTGCCAATCATGCCGGCTGTTATTTGGAGGTAGAGATATATTGAACTGGAATACTTGTGTTTTGCTTATGTTATCGTAAACATACAGTCCAGAGTGTTCAATGTCTCGTGGTAAAACTTGGCATAGTCCTGTTTTGTCTTGTTTATCTGCTTGTCTGTCTGTCTATATGTGTATGTGTGCCTTTGCGTATTATATAAATGATCTCCATTATTCCTAAATATAGGAAATAAATATGATGTCGAAATCATGGTTTCGGTAATACGGAGAGGTGGTCGTCCATGACTTTCTCGCTCGCTCTCTCTGCAAGCAAATGTATTGTGTTGATAGATAGAATGGTAGCGTATCAACCGACAGAAATCATAATACAGGAAAACCTGTTTAAAAAAGAATAAAATTCATAGGTGTTGCATTTAAATTCAAGACAAAGACTAACGGATAATTAAACATACAATTACAGAAGATACGGAGACAGTCATACCTAATTTAGACGGACAGACGGACAAACAAACATATACAGAGGGACAACAATATAAAACTTAATTCGGCACAAGTGAGCGAAACTGTAATTGTCACATGTCCAGGTACTAATGTACAAACTTGCTTCCTTAACAGATGGTGAAATAGCTGTAGACTGTCTTGGTAAATGAATAAAAAAATTTAATTACCAATATAATCATATTAGATATACATAAATATAAATGACCTATAAATCTTCTTGAAAGAAGTCATTGAATATCAAAAGTCAAATGTGTTTCATCTACCATACAATTCTGAATATATGTCATAAACCATATTCTGGTTTTCGGTACAGGTGACGACACAATTGACTATTATCTATATATACTGAAAATCTATTGAATAGTCTTGTATGTTTCACCAGCTGAAGAACGTGAAATCCATTTACGAACAAATTAGTAACATAAATTTTCCGTAACCGAGCGTATATCGAACCAAAACGGGTCTAGCTTTTTTCTCGAAAGGGGGCTAAAGTATGTTTTCTTTCTGTGTCTTTCTGTCTCGCAAACAAGATTTCTGTATTTATCAGACAGACAAAGAACCATAAAGTATTTATATGATTTCACCGAATAGAAATCCTTTCAGCACAAAACCTTCAATTGGTTCATATTTTCTTTTTTCCATTTAGCCAACATGTTTGTCATCTTGTTTGTTTTTTATTTTGCGTGAAATATACGAATTTTAAATTATTGATAATTTCTTTCTCATCAAATGATAAAGGTTCTTAATTTTTCAATGTAGTAAATTTTAAATCGTAAAATTAGATTGGTCTAGATGAATGGACGAAATATCTCTGAATCCGGTGGTCGTGGGTTCGAACCCATACGTCGACGATGTATTGTTTGTTCCACTTGTAATTTTGGAAACGTTGGGTTCATAGATCATCAACAAGAATAATCCTTGGTTGTAACAGAGTTGCTAGGTCGAAGGAAAATGAAGGAAAAAAAAGAAGAAAAAAAAACAGCAACACAATCACCTGGTACAGGTCGATATGATGTCCCGCGTTTTTAAACACAGACGAGTTCATATCAACAATAATAGGGGTCGCACGTTAGTGCACGTGAATACCTACATCGTCAATGGGTTTAAGTAGATGTAAAATAGAAGTATTGCCTCAGGTGACATACGTATGCCCTCACCCCTCTAATAAGGGGCTGCCCCAGGGGGCTGGGGCCGACAAACTATTACCGAACCTATAAAGTATTGTCTTGCTACCAGAATGTAGGTAACTAATTAATTTGTATTAATTAAAGAAAAGTATACTTAACTATATAAACATCGTGCTGGGGGGTGGATCAGTGCGGCTGATGCATGGTGAAGTTGTGTAAAATTCACATGCCGAAGTTATGTAAGGGTGAAGGAACATAGGTCTGCACTAAATATGGCGTAGGAACAAAAGCAAAATTTGCTCTTTGTTACCAATGCGGAGCTCCGATGCTGAAGGCAATGTGAAAGAGAGAGGCCACATTTGAGTATGAGTGTCAGCGCCTTGCAAAGATAAAAGATTTTAATTAGATGAACATGCGCACTCCCATTATGGCGTTATATTTTGTTAATTAGAGATACATACATATACACATAAATGAAATAATTTTTATTTAGAGGTACGTTGTTTGGTTAAATATAATGCAGATGGATAGTACAGTGCGGGAGTTTACCAGTTTATTAAAAAGCGTGGAGATTAGCCCCGAGACTTGTTCCGATGGGCTTGTAGCTCTTCGTGCGCCAGCACCAGCAGCGCGGGTAGTTCCGGCACAACGCCAAGAGTGGATGCGGCTAGTTCCAGCACCAGGTGGCACCAAACAGTATTTTCGAAGATTATTCATTTATCCAGTCAGATAGGCCGCAGAGGCCTATTTGAGCACTATGCTGAATCAGAAGGAGACTGCCCGAATTTGTATAGCGGCAGGGTAGAGTTAACGCGGTCGTGAAAGACTATCGCGACACCGTGCCTGAAAAACATGAGGTAGAAGCAGACCCCTTGGCATTTCTTAATGCTATGGTGCCAGGAGCACAAGCTATCCAGCTAAGGAGCTCAAAGACCTTGATAGCCTAAAGTGTAGCCTCATCTTAACGGCAAAGCTGGAGAAAGTCATACCTGGCAAAAGAAAACATGTACGATAAAGTTACTGAGATGGCAACCACAAAAGTGACGGCCTATTTTCGAAGTGATCCCACCATAGCCATGCGCATTGATGATGTTGAGCAGTTGGTTGACCAAGCTAGTGCAGGCATACTGGCGTGTATTGAAAATTACACGCTCGAGGGGTCTGGATGAGCATTTGCTCGCTGTGAGGTGTTTGACATTGGCGTGTCGCAGTACCGCCCATTTAGAGGACTGAGCTACATTCCAATGCCAAAATGTATACCACGGTGATCTGTTATTAATGTGAAAAACACCGATAGTCGCTGTTTTGAAAGGGCTATTTTATCAGTTATATACCTAGCAGACGGTTGAAACGCTGGCATGCCAAGCAAGAACCGTCAGCAACTGGGGGAGCTTGACTTTGGCATGGACTTTCCTGTCAAGGTTAGTGATATTGCCAAGCTTGAACGTAGCAACGAAACCATCTCCGTTAATGTCTTTGGTTGAAATAAAATGGTCTCTACCCACTAGGTATAAGCAGCGAAGTTACAGTTAAACAGCATGTTGTTGACCTATTGCTGATTGCAGGAACGGTATGCTCATGTGAATCAGAAAGAACCACTACGTCTGGTTAAAAAACCTAAGGTGACTGGCATAGAAGCACAGCAAGGCCCATCGGTAAGGAGCACGTCTATTGCCGCTGCCTCCACGTCTTCAGCAGGACCGACCTATTGGAATGCCACACTAAAGACTGCCGCGATGTAAGCGAAAAGCCACAGCGAGTGTTCTTTCCGAAGGAAGGCAGCGCCATCTTAGCCTTCCAGAACTACCATCGCCATCGTATGTTCCATACAACATCTTTGCTGATTTCAAGGCACTGAACATACCAGTGGAAGGCCCTGCAACAATCTAGCGCAAAGCAGCATACAGAAAATTGCTGACCAGGTACCATGTAGCTTTTGCTATATAGTCGTCCTCTGTGATGGAATATCCAAGGAGCCAGTGTTATTCCGAGGCAGTGAGGCTGTTGCCACTTGCCTCTATAGCCTCAAGCGTGAGCTAGAAGAGATCAGAGAGCTGCTTCGAAATATCCAGCAGAGATGATCAGGGGGAAGGAATGACTGCAGGAACATTCAGGAAGCGAAAGATTGCCACATCCGTGGCAGAGAGCTGGGAATTGATGCCACTGCCATATTACCGGAAAATACCGCGGAGCAGCCCATCGAGCATGCAATCTCAAGCTGCACAATACCAAAAATAAAAAATAAAAAAAAATAAAATGACCTTTTATGATTCATAATCTGCGCGGCTATGATGGCCACCGGAGTATGGCGGCCATCGGAACAGCATCGAAAGGGAACATCAGCGCTATTCCAAACTACATGGAAAAGTACATGACGTTCTCACTTGGGCAGCTGCAGTTTATTGACAGCCTCCAGTTTTTGAACAGCAGCCTTGAGAAGCTAGCTGCCAACATGCCTACTGATGCGTTTCGAACACGGTGAGGCACACGGTATTGACCTTCTGCTTGCAAGGGTGTCTACCCATAGAAATACATGAGCAGCTGGATGAGGTTTAAAGAAGCCAAGCTCCCGCCAATACAGGCATTCTACAGCTAGCTAAGCCGTGCTGGCATTTTTGAAAGAGAATACGGGCACGCACATTGTGTGTGGAAAACATTTGGCTGCAAAACACTTGGAGACTACCACGATTTCTACCTGCGAACCGATGTACTCATGCTGGCTGACGCGTTCGAGGCGTTTCGGGACACATCGCTGAAAAACAATTGCCTTCACCGAGCCCATTACTACAGCTCTCCTGAAGTGAGCTGGGACGCCCTCCTAAAAAAGACGAGTGTAAAGTTTGAGCTGCTGACGGATATCAACATGTACCTATTTATTGAGAAGGGCATCAGTGGCGGCATTTCGATGGTAAGCCAGCTTCATGTTAAGGCTAACAACCCAATATGTGCATCCTATGGATGCGACTATGACGCCAACAAACCGGCGACTTGGATAACCTACCTTGCATGAAAAACATCTACCACTGGGTCATGATGCAAAGTGGGCCGATCCGCCAGGTCTTGGTCAGATTACCGCCGTTTTGGCCGATTCGCCAAAAGTCTACATTCTTGAAGCAGACCTCGAGTATCAGGAGGAGCTTCACGACGCGCACAGTGACTATACGCTAGCTCCTGAAGCTATGATCGTTGAAGAGAATAGGATGAGCGAAAACCAGTGCGATCTAGTGAACGAACTGGGGGGTCAGGGTAAGTTTCTCTGCGTGATGAAAGAGTAGATCTATGTATGCCATTACCGAAATCTCCAGCTCTACACCTTGCTTGGCATGCGCGTCACAAAGGTTCACATAACGCTGGAGTCCGATCGGAGTTCGTGGATGGCGCCGTATATACAGATGAACACGGACCTGAGAACGAAGGCTAATGATGCGCTTAAAAAAGACTTCTTCAAGCTGATAAACAACTCCGTGTTCGGGAAGACAATGGAGAACCTACGAAAGCATATCGGGGTGGACGTGGTGAGGCTGGAAAGCGAGTAATACAAGCTGTGGCGCCTGGTTACAGACCCAGTTTCAGTCGAGGAAATTCTTCGACGGCAACCTCGTCGCGGTTCACAGCACGAAGGCCAACCTTAAGTTCAACCGTCCAATATACACAGGGATGTTGATCCTCGACCTTAGCGAGCTGTTGATGTACGAGTTCTACTACAACAGCACCAAGGCAAGGTATGGAGATAAGGCGGCCCTGTTAAACACAGACACCGACAGCCTGCTGCTGCAGATTGAGACTACCGCTATCTATCGCGACATGGCTGAAGATGCCAGCCTCTACGACACAAGCGAATACCCACGTGAGCACCCGCTCAACAGCATGGCCAACAAGAAGGTCGTAGGCAAGTTTAAAGATGAGTGCGCTAACCAGCCAATTGTTGAGTTAGTTGGCCTCCGCCCGAAGATGTGCAGCATTTTGCTTGCGAAGCAAGCAGAGATCAGCAAGGCCAAAGACATTTTGTGGACGGTAGGAAAAGCCGACCTGCGGCACCGCGTCTACCTGGAATGCCTCAAGGAAGAAAGAGCTTCTCCACACTATGATCGCCATCCGTAGCGACCACCACAAAATGGGGGTCTACCGCATAAACAGGTAAATCTGCCACATGGCCTGCTTCATGAATCGCGCTTCATACCTCCACCTTCATCACAATATTATACTAGCAGCAGAAAATACCTGCGTAAAAATGACATGCTAACACTAAAAATATTTTACAAGTCCCGGCGTTGAGGCCTCAAACAATAACAATCATATCATATCTTTGCTGTTCGGGCGAGGGCGTGTAAAAGTCAGAAAAAACTTGGGCTCCGGTCCAAGCTCTTTAGTCACCTGTTCGTAGATTTGTGCTTTCTATTCAACATCCATGAAACTCCTCTCAGCCGCCTGTTCCTCTTTCAGTTTTTCAGTGGGGGTAGTCAATATGCTCGTTACGCTGTCAGCGCTGCTTAGAGGTCTTCCACAGCCTTGTTGTGGCGGACGGGTTTCTCGCTGGCGCCATTTTTTTTATATCTATTTGAGAAAAGATAAATTTTGAGCCACAGAAGGCGAGTATGCTACAAAATACCCCACCGATCATGAGAACAACCTTGGCCATTACGCACCTGTGATGATATAAGTAGGAAGTATGTCGTGTTTAATTAGCATGTCCTGTGTCCAAAGGAATAGCGCTGTGATGGTAACAGCCTTTGCTGCATCTTCAAAGTCCCGGCGGCCAAGGTTGACCGGTTCTATTTTTAACAAGCGTTTAGCAATCATTATGCCCAACCACAAGACTGCCGAATAATGCTCCATGGTAAAGGAGGATTCAAAGGTCTTTGGCTTACGGTGGTGTAGACATAATTTTTTCAAGCGGGTTTCGTGCACACTTGCTTGCGGAACACAATACTATTCCATATAGAAAGGGTGTCTAATGTGGCTGCTGGCGCCCGTAGTTATTGCTGCGTTTATAGTTACTCTGGGCCCGCTGCTTTTTTCCGTCGTAGGCGTTCCGCCTGTCGTTCCGATGTTAATCCGCTGAATAAGGCATAAGGCATAAGGCATACGCGAAACCAGCCGCCAAAGCTAGGCAGGCACAGGGAACATAAGATGGCATCGTGCTCTTTTGCTTTCGTGCAGGTCTTCCGTGCCGTTTCTGTTTTCTCGGCGGCTCCGGCCCTTCAGGCGGAATGATGGCGTTTTTTTTTTCTCAGCCCAGCATTGTTTCAGCATAGCATCAAGGTTTTTTTTCCTGAGGCAACTCTACCTGGGTTTGTAACCTTAGTGACCTGCATCAGT